>NC_069404.1:27164860-27179860 GCF_026875155.1 Cherax quadricarinatus
GGAGAGCGGAGATCGTCCCCTCCGTGTAGTGAGTGCTAGGTAGTCTACCTGTGTGTCAAGCCATTGTTTTTTTACGGGGGAGGCCCTAGTTTCCTACCCTGCCACCTGCGTACCAGTGAAAATGTACTCCAAAATACTAGAAAAAAAAGAATTAGGCTGATTCTTCATTGAATATGACTAACAAAACCATTAATTCCTTAAATAAATTAACCTCTGACGAACAGAGAGACGATAAGCACAGCATTCTTTAATAACTTATTGCACATTTTAACAGGAAGGGCACTCCAAAGGATCAGAAAATACCTGACAAGGAGGCAACAACGAGTCATGGTACGGGATGAGGCATCACAGTGGGCACCTGTGACGAGCGGGGTCCCTCAGGGGTCGGTCGTAGGACCAATGCTATTTCTGGTATATGTGAATGACATGATGGAAGGGATAGACTCAGAGGTGTCCTTGTTTGCAGATGATGTGAAGTTAATGAGGAGAATTAAATCAGATGAGGATCAGGCAGGACTTCAAAGAGACCTGGACAGGCTGGACACGTGGTCCAGCAACTGGCTTCTTGAATTCAACCCTGCCAAATGCAAAGTCATGAAGATCGGAAAAAGGAAAGGAAGGCCGCAGACAGAATATAGACTTGGTGGCCAAGAACTGCAAACCTCGCTCAAGGAGAAAGATCTTGGGGTGACCATAACACCGACCATGTCTCCGGAGTCACACATCAACCAGATAGCTGCTGCAACATATGGGCGCCTAGCAAACCTGAGAATAGCGTTCCGATACCTTAGTAAGGAATCGTTCAAGACACTGTACACTGTACATCAGGCCTATACTGGAGTCTGCAGCACCAGTTTGGAACCCACACCTGGTCAAGCATGTCAGGAAATTAGGGAAAGTTCAATGGGTTGCAACAAGCCTGGTTCCGGAGCTCAGGGGTATGGCCTACGAAGAAAGGTTGAACGAAATCGAACTGACGACATTGGAGGACAGGAGGGTCAGGGGAGACATGATAACGGCATACAAAATACTGCGTGGAATAGATAAGTAGGCAGAGACAGGCTGTTTCAGAGAGGGGACACAGAAACAAGGGTTCACAATTGAAAGCTGAAGACTCAGACGAGTCAGAGGGATGTTAGGAAGTATTTCTTCGGTCATAGAGTCGTAAAGAAGTGGAATGGCCTAGCAAGTGATGTAGTGAAGGCAGGAACCACACATAGCTTTAAGACGAGGTATGACAAAGCTCTGGAAGCAGAGCGAGAGAGGACCTAGTACCCAGGAGCTGAATCTGGACCCTGCAACCACAATTAGGCGAGTACACACACACACACACACACACACACACACACACACACACACACACACACACACACACACACACACAAACACACACACTCGCACACACTTGCACACACTCGCACACACACATACACACACACACACACACACACACACACACACACACACACACACACACACACACACACACACACACACACACACACACACATAAACACACACACACAAACACACACGTAGTTGAGGCAGGAACCATACACAGTTTTAAGACGAGGTTTGATAAAGCTCATGGAGCGGGGAGAGAGAGGGCCCTGTAGCAACCGGTGAAGAGGCGGGGCCAGGAGCTAAGACTCGACCCCTGCAACCACAAATATGTGAGTACAAATAGGTGAGTACACACACTCACACACACACACACACATACACACACACATCTTTCCATGGGTCCTTAGAGAGGGAGCAGAGACACTGTGTGTGCCACTAACCAAAATCTTCAACACTTCCCTTGAAACTGGGCAACTACCTGAAGTATGGAAGAAGGCAAATGTAGTCCCCATCTTCAAGAAAGGATTGAGAAATGAAGCACTAAGCTACAGACCAGTGTAATTGAAATGTATAGTATGCAAAGTCATTGAGAAGATTATCAGGAGGAGAGTGGTGGAGCACCTGGAGCAGAACAAGATTATAAAGGACAGCCAGCACGGATTTATGGAAGACAAATCCTGAGTCAAAAACCTACTTGAGTTTTATGACAAGGTAACAGAAGTAAGAAATGAGAGGGAGGGATGGGTTGATCGCATTTTCTTGGAGTGTAAAACGCCTTCGACACAGTTCCTCACAAGAGATTAGAACAGAAGCTAGAGCATCAGGCACATATAACAGGAAGGGCACGGCAATGGATCAGAGAATGCCTAACAGGAAGGGAACAGTGAGTCATGGTTCGTGATGAGGTATCACACTGGGCGCCTGTGGCGAGTGGGGTCCCACAGGCGTCAGTCCTGAGACCAGTGCTATTCTTGGTATATGTGAACAGCATGACGGAAGGGATAGACTCAGAAGAGTCCCTGTTTGCAGATGATGTGAGGTTAATGAGGACAATTAAATCAGATGCGGACCAGACAGGTCTACAAGGAGACCTGGACAGGCTCGATGCGTGATCCAACAACTGACTCTTAGAATTTATCAACGCCAAATGCAAAGTCATGAAGATCGGAGAATGGCAGAGAAGACCGCAGACAGAGTATAGGCTAGAAGGCCAAAGACTGCAAACCTCATTCAAGGAGAAAGATCTAGGAGTGAGTATAATACCGAGTACATCGCCAGAAGCACACATCAACCAGATAACTACTGTGGCATATGGGTGCCTGGCAAACCTGAAAATAACGTTCCAGTACCTCAGTAAGGAATCGTTCAAGACTGTGTACGTTTACGTCAGTTCCATACTGGAGTATGCAGCACCAGTTTGGAACCCACACCTGGTCAAACACGTGAAGAAATTAGAGAAAGTGAAAAGGTTTGAAACAAGGCTGGTTCCAGAGCTAAGGGGAATGTCCTATGATGATGGTTAAGGGAAATCGGTCTGACGACACTGGACGACATGAGGGTCAGTGGTGACATGATAACGACACACAAAATACTGCGTGGAATGGACAAGGTGGACAGACACATGATATTCCAGAGACGGGATACAGAAACAAGGGATCACAACTGGAAGCTGAAGACTCAGATGAGTCAAAGGGATGTTAGGAAGTATTTCTTCAGCCACAGAGTTGTTAGGAAGTGGAATAGTCTTGCAAGTGATGTAGTGGAGGTAGGAACCATACATAGTTTTAAGACGAGGTATGATAAAGCTCATGGAGCAGGAACAGGGAGGACCCAGTAGCGGTCAGGGAAGAGGCAGAGCCAGGAGCTGAGTATCGACCCTTGCAACTACAATTAGGTGAGTACAATTAGGTGAGTACACAGACAGAGACACACACAGACACACAGACACACACACAGACACAAACACACACACACACACACACACACACACACACACACACAACACACACACCACACACCACACACACACACACACACACACACACACACACACATGCATCAACATGTCAGGGACACAACTAGAGAGAGAGGGGAGGATGAGCCAGCAAGACTGGATCTTGTGTTCACCCTGAGCAGTTCAGACATTGAGGACATCACCCAGGAAAACAAGGAGATTAGTAGAAGAGCCAGAAATGAGTATGCGCAGATAAGGAGGGAGGCCCAGCGACAGTATGAAAACGACATAGCATCGAAAGTCAAATCTGACCCGAAACTGCTGTATAGCCACATTAGGAGGAAGACAACAGTCAAGGACCAGGTGATAAGGCTGAGGAAAGAAGGTGGAGAACTCACAAGAAACGATCAAGAGGTATGTGAGGAGCTCAACACGAGATTTAAGGAAGTATTTACAGTAGAGACAGGAAGGACTCTGGGGGGACAGACCAGATGGGGACACCAACAAGGAATACACCAACAAGTGTTGGACGACATACATACAGATGAGGAGGAGGTGAAGAAACTGCTAAGGGACATCGATACCTCAAAGGCAATGGGACCGGACAACATCTCTCCGTGGGTCCTTAGAGAGGGAGCAAGATATGTTGTGCGTACCACTTACCACAATTTTCAACACACCCCGGGAAAAACTGGGGCAACTACCTGAGGTATGGAAACGGCAAATGTAGTTCCAATTTTCAAAAAAGGAGACAGAAAAGAGGCACTAACTATAGACCTGTGTCATTGACGTGTATAGTATGCAAAATTATGGAGAAATTATCAGGGGAGAGTGGTGGAGCACCTGGAACGGAACAGGAGTATAAATGCCAACCAGCACGGATTCACGGAAGCAAATCCTGTGTCACAAACCTTCTGGAGTTTTATGATAAAATAACAGAAGTAAGACAAGAGGAGAGAGGGGTGGGTTGATTGCATCTTCTTGGACTGCAAGAAGGCCTTTGACACAGTTCCTCACAAGAGATTAGTGCAGAAACTAGAGCATCAGGCGCATATTAACAGGAAGGCATTTGCAAGGATCAGAAAAATACCTGACGGGGAGGCAACAACGAGTCATGGTAGTAATGATGTATCACAGTGGGCCACTGTGAGAGCGGGGGTCCCACAGGGGTCGGTCCTAGGACCAGTGCTATTTTTGGTATATGTGAACGACATGAGGGAAGGGGTTTTAGACTCAGAAGTGTCCCGTTTGCAGATGATGTAAAGTTAATGAGGAGAATTAAATCTGATGAGGACCAGGCAGGACTTCAAAGAGACCTGGACAGACTGGACACCTGGTCCAGCAAATGGCTTCTCGAATTTAATCCTCCCAAATGCAAAGTCATGAAGATGGGGGAAAGGGGCACAGAAAGACCACAGACAGAGTATAGGCTAGGTGGCCAAAGACTGAAAAACCTCACTCAAGGAGAAAGATCTTGGGGTGAGTTATAACACCGAGCATGTCCCCGGGAAGCACACATCAATCAGATAACTGCTGCAGCATATGGGCGCCTGGCAAACTGAGAACAGCATTCCGACACCTTAGTAAGGAATCATTCAAGACACTGTACACCGTGTATGTCAGGCCCATACTGGAGAAAGCAGAAACCTGTTTGGAACCCGCACTTGATAAAGCACGTCAAGAAACTAGAGAAAGTACAAAGGTTTGCAACAAGGTTAGTTCCAAGCTAAGGGGAATGTCCTATGAAGAAAGATTAAGGGAAATCGGCCTGACGACATGGAGGACAAGAGGGTCAGGGGAGACATGATAACGACATATAAAATACTGCGTGGAATAGACAAGGTGGACAAGGACAGGATGTTCCAGGGAGGGGACACAGAAACAAGAGGCCACAATTGGGGGTTGAAGACACAAATGAGTCAGAGAGATAGTAGGAAGTATTTCTTCAGTCATAGAGTTGTAAGGCAGTGGAATAGCCTAGAAATGACGTAGTGGAGGCAGGAACCATACACAGTTTTAAGACGAGGTTTGATAAAGCTCATGGAGCGGGGAGAGAGAGGGCCTAGTAGCAACCCGGTGAAGAGGCGGGGCCAGGAACTAGGACTCGGACCCCTGCAACCACAATAGGTGAGTACAAATAGGTGAGTAAAACACACACACACACACACACACACACACAAACTAACACACACCCACACAAAACACATACACACACACTCAAAAAACCACAGAAACACACACAGACACACACACACACAAACACACATACACACACACACACACACACACAAAAACACACACACACACACACACACACACACACACACACACACACACACACAACACAAAAACACACACACACACACAAACACACACACAAACACACACACACGCACATACACACACACATATACACACGCACGCACACACACGCACACACGCTAAAGACACAGATGAATCACAGGGATGTTAGGAAGTATTTCTTCAGCCACAGAGTAGTCAGTAAGTGGAATAGTTTGGGAAGCGATGTAGTGGAGGCAGGATCCATACATAGCTTTAAGCAGAGGTACGATAAAGCTCACGGCTCAGGGAGAGTGACCTAGTAGCGATCAGTGAAGAGGCGGGGCCAGGAGCTCGGACTCGACCCCCGCAACCTCAACTAGGTGAGTACAACTAGGTGAGTACACACACTCACACACACAAACACACACCCGAAAGTCACATGGTCACTTTACTCTGGCACTCCCCTTCTAATCCCGTACAAACACACACAAACACACACCCGCAAGTCACATGGTCACTTTACTCTGGCACTCCCCTTCTAATCCCGTACACACACACACTCACACACACCTCCCACACTTCTAAGGGTCACTCATCCTTCTCCCCCTTCTCCCATCTCACCCCCCCTTTAATCCCATCCCCCCCTCTCCCACACATGCACACACACATACACAAGCACATATACACTTGACACAAAAACATACTCCCCCTTCCCAACTACCTCCCCCCCAAATTTTACCATCCTCCCCCTCCCCCATAACCATCCACCCCCACTCCCCCTAACCATCTATTCCCCTCCCCCAAAACCACCTCCCCCCCCCCTTCTGTGGAGCAATGGGGGAACCTAAACTAGGATGAGAACAAGGGCCCGAAGAATGAATCTGGGAAGGAGGATTGGGGAGGCAGAGCTCAAAAAAAGGGAGGGAGACGGGGGAAGGAGGCTAGATGAGCTTGCAAGGAAATGGAGGAGAGGTTAGCAGCAGAATGCAGAAGGGGAAGCAACCTCCCACAGAAGCAGAAAAACAAGATACAGAGATTAGAAGAGGAGCTGAGGCATCTGAAACAGCATAGAGACAAAGATAATACAGAAGAAAGCATCAGTAATGGCTACATCAGACACAGACAACGTGTCGGAAGGGAGCATGGAAACCTAAACTGTATGCAGAGGTCCTGTCAAACCCACATGGGGCCTAAACAAAGGCAGGGAGCACACTAGGACAGAATAAGAGGTTGGAAGACATTGAAGGAACTAAGACATGTGCGGGGACCTTACCAGACACCTGTGTGGGGCCAGGAACAGGTGAGCAGGAAGGACAACCAATGAGCACAAGGGCCATAGCTAGGGAAGGGACTGAAGGAAGGAAAACTCCATGGGAAGGAACTAAAACACAGAGGATGCAATGGGAGTCACAGTGGGGGGTGGGAAGGGAGGGGATCAGTTTTTGTCTATGGCTAGACGAAGCTAAAGGGGAAACTTATGAAAGAAAGCAGGAGAAAAGCAACTGAGGATATCATGAAAGTGATAGGCGAGGGGGACAGACCCAGGTGGCAAATTTCGGAGAACTGGGTGGTTTACAAAGAAAAGGAATCGGCCTCTCAAAGTAATTTTCAAGGCAGAATCAACCCGAACCATGATCCCGCAGGAGAAAGCACGGCTGAGAGGCAAGCAGGAGTTCAGGAGTGTGTACCCCGATCGAGACAGAACAAAAGGAGGAAAGGAAGACAATGAAAGGAGAGTTCAAAAACGAAAGGGAAATGGAAGGAAATGAAAAGGAGCGCCCGAATAACCCAGGAAAAAAGTGGAAGGGCAAGCCACCCCCAGAAACACCTGCAGAAGGACTCAAGCCACGACACCCCCAAGGCAACTGAACAATCCAAACCAACCATCACACACCCATCCCTCTGTTCCCCCCCCAAACCACAGTTACAGTATTAGAACAGAAGTTGAAGGTTTGGTACACAAATGCACATGGATTAACGAATAACATGAGGAATGACAAGAAAGAATCAATGAGAAGTCCCCCCGACATCATAGCAATTACAGAAACAAAACTCACGGAGGCAATAACAGATGCAATCTTCCCACCAGGATACCAGATCAGGAGGAAAGATAGAAGGGGCAGAGGGGGAGGTGGGGTTGCTCTGCTCGTAAAAAACAGATGGAAGTTCGAGAAAATGGAAAGCATAGTCGAGACGGGAGAAAGAGACTACATAGTAGGTACACTTCAGTCTGGGGAGCACAAGGTGGTCATTGCAGTGATGTATAAACCACCACAGAACTGCAGGAAGGCCAAGAGAGAAAAATGGGAAGAGAGCAACGAGCAATGGTGGACACACTTGCTGAGATGGCCAGAAGAGCTACTCCAGCAGAGCAAAGTTGCTGGTTATGGGAGATTTCATCGACAGGAAGATTGACTGGGAAAACCTGAAGCCACATGGGGGTACCAAAATATGGAGAGCCAAGATGTTGGACGAGGTGCTGGAAACCTCATGCACCAACATGTTAAAACACTTCCAGGTGACAGGGGAGGATGAACCAGCAAGATTGAACTTGTGTTCACCCTGGCCAGTTCAGACATTGAGGGGCATCACTTAAGAGAGTCCCCAGGAGCTAGCGACCAATGGTTCTGTGCTTTGAATACATAGTAGAGTTGCAAGTGGGAGAGAGTAACAGGAGTTGAATGGGAAAAGCCTGACTATTAAAGAGGGACTACATAGCGTTGAGAAATTTTCTGCAGGAGGGTCCGTGGGACAGAGAATGGCAGAAAGCCAGTAAACGAAATGATGGAAAATGTAACAACAAATGCAAGGAGGCAGTGGAAAGGTTTATTCCCAAGGGCAACAGAAACAACGGGGAAGACCAGGAACGAGCCCCTAGTTTACTCGACGGTGTAAGGAGGCAAAAACAAGGTGCAATAGAGAAAAAGAGTATCACAGTGGGCGCCTGTGAAAGAGCGGGATCCCACAGGGGTCAGTTCTAGGACAAGTGCTATTTTTGATATATGCGAACTACATGATGGAAGAAATAGACTCTGAAGTGTCCCTATTCGCAGATGATGTGAGTGATGAGAAGAATTAAATCGGATGAGGATGAGGCAGGGCTGTTTAAAAAGACCTGGACAGGCTGGACATGTGGTCCAGAAACTGGCTCCTCGAATTCAATCCTGCCAAATTCAAAGTCATGAAGATTGTGGAGGGGCAAAGAAGGGCCGCAGACAGAGTATAGGCTAGGTGGACAAAGACTACAGACCTCACTCAGCGAGAAAGACCTTGGGGTGACAATAACACCGAGCACATCACCGGAGGCACACATCAACCAAATAACTGCTGGCGCATACGGGAAACCTAAACAAACCTGAGAATAGCGTTCCGATAATAAGGAATTGTTCAAGACACTGTACACTGTGTATGTTAGGCCCATACTGGAGTATGCAGCACCAGTCTGGAACCCACACCTGGTCAAGCATGTCGTACGAGGAAAGGTTGAGGGAAATCGGACCGACGACACTAGAGGACAGAAGGGTCAAGGGAGACATGATAACGACATACAAGATACTGCGGGGAATAGACAAGGTGGACAGAGATAGGATGTTCCTGAGAGGGGGACACAGAAACAAGGGGTCACAACTGGAAGCAGAAGACTCAGACGAGTCACAGAGACGTTAGGAAGTATTTCTTCAGTCATAGAGTCGTCAGGAAGTGGAATAGCCTAGCAAGTGAAGTAGTGGAGGCAGGAACCATACATAGTTTTAAGAAGAGGTATGACAAAGCTCAGGAAGCAGAGAGGGAGACGGCCTAGTAGCGATCAGTGAAGAGGCAGGGCCAGGAGCTGAGTTTAGGCCCTTGCAACCTCAATTAGTTGAGTACAATTAGGTGAGTACACACACACACATACACACACACACACACACACACACACACACACACACACACACACACGAGGTGTCAGAGTGGGCGCTTGTGACAAGCGGGGTTCCACAGGGGTCAGTCCTAGGACCTGTGCTGTTCTTGGTATATGTGAACGACATAACGGAAGGGATAGACTCAGAAGTGTCCTTGTTTGCAGATGATGTGAAGTTAATGAGAAGAATCAAATCGGATGAGGATCAGGCAGGACTACAAAGAGACCTGGACAGGCTACAAGCCTGGTCCAGCAACTGGCCCTTGAGTTTAAAACCCCGCCAAATGCAAAGTCATGAAGATTGGGGAAGGGCAAAGAAGACCGCAGACACAATATAGTTTAGATGGCCAAAAACTGCAAACCTCACTCAAGGAAAAAGATCTGGGGGTGAGTATAACACCGAGCATATCTCCTGAGGCGCACATAAATCAGATAACTGCTGCAGCATACGGGCGCCTGGCAAACCTACGGATAGCGTTCCGATACCTCAGTAAGGAGTCGTTCAAGACCCTGTATACCATTTACGTCAGGCCCATACTGGAGTATGCAGCATCAGTTTGGAATCCACACCTAGTCAAGCACGTCAAGAAATTAGAGAAAGTGCAAAGGTTTGCAACAAGACTAGTCCCAGAGCTACGGGGATTGTCCTACGAAGAAAGGTTGAGGGAAATCGGCCTGACGACACTGGAGGCCAGGAGGGTCAGGGGAGACATGATAACGACATATAAAATACTGCGCGGAATAGACAAGGTGGACAAAGACAGGATGTTCCAGAGATGGGACACAGACACAAGAGGTCACAATTGGAAGTTGAAGACTCAGATGAATCGAAGGGATGTTAGGAAGTATTTCTTCAGTCATAGAGTAGTCAAGTCATGGAATAGTCTAGAAAGTGAAGTAGTGGAGGCGGGAACCATACATAGTTTTAAGACGAGGTATGATAAAGCTCATGGAGCAGGAACAGGGAGGACCCAGTAGCGGTCAGGGAAGAGGCAGAGCCAGGAGCTGAGTATCGACCCTTGCAACTACAATTAGGTGAGTACAATTAGGTGAGTACACAGACAGAGACACACACAGACACACAGACACACACACAGACACAAACACACACACACACACACACACACACACACACACACACACACACACACACACACACACACACACACACACACACACACACACACACACACACACACATGCATCAACATGTCAGGGACACAACTAGAGAGAGAGGGGAGGATGAGCCAGCAAGACTGGATCTTGTGTTCACCCTGAGCAGTTCAGACATTGAGGACATCACTTACGAGAGGCCGCTTGGAGCTAGCGATCATGTGGTTCTGAGTTTTGACTATATAGTAGAGTTACAAGTGGAGAAGGTAACAGGAACTGAAGGGGACAGGCCAAACTATAAAAGGGGGGACTACACAGGTATGAGAAACTTCCTGCAGGAGGTTCAGTGGGACAGAGAAATGGTAGGAAAATCAGTAAACGAGATGATGGAATATGTGGCAACAAAGTGCAAGGAGGCAGAGGAAAGTTTTGTTCCCAAGGGAAACAGAAATAATAGGAAGACCAAAACGAGTCCTTGGTTTACCCGAAGGTGTAGGGAGGCAAAAACTAAGTGCAACAGAGAGTGGAAAAGGTACAGGAGGCATAGGACCCAGGAAAACAAGGAGATTAGTAGAAGAGCCAGAAATGAGTATGCGCAGATAAGGAGGGAGGCCCAGCGACAGTATGAAAACGACATAGCATCGAAAGTCAAATCTGACCCGAAACTGCTGTATAGCCACATTAGGAGGAAGACAACAGTCAAGGACCAGGTGATAAGGCTGAGGAAAGAAGGTGGAGAACTCACAAGAAACGATCAAGAGGTATGTGAGGAGCTCAACACGAGATTTAAGGAAGTATTTACAGTAGAGACAGGAAGGACTCTGGGGGGACAGACCAGATGGGGACACCAACAAGGAATACACCAACAAGTGTTGGACGACATACATACAGATGAGGAGGAGGTGAAGAAACTGCTAAGGGACATCGATACCTCAAAGGCAATGGGACCGGACAACATCTCTCCGTGGGTCCTTAGAGAGGGAGCAGATATGTTGTGCGTACCACTTACCACAATCTTCAACACATCCCTGGAAACTGGGCAACTACCTGAGGTATGGAAGACGGCAAATGTAGTTCCCATTTTCAAAAAAGGAGACAGAAAAGAGGCACTAAACTATAGACCTGTGTCATTGACGTGTATAGTATGCAAAATTATGGAGAAGATTATCAGGAGGAGAGTGGTGGAGCACCTGGAACGGAACAGGAGTATAAATGCCAACCAGCACGGATTCACGGAAGGCAAATCCTGTGTCACAAACCTTCTGGAGTTTTATGATAAAATAACAGAAGTAAGACAAGAGAGAGAGGGGTGGGTTGATTGCATCTTCTTGGACTGCAAGAAGGCCTTTGACACAGTTCCTCACAAGAGATTAGTGCAGAAACTAGAGCATCAGGCGCATATAACAGGAAGGGCACTGCAATGGATCAGAGAATACCTGACAGGGAGGCAACAACGAGTCATGGTACATAATGATGTATCACAGTGGGTACCTGTGACGAGCGGGGTCCCACAGGGGTCGGTCCTAGGACCAGTGCTATTTTTGGTATATGTGAACGACATGAGGGAAGGGTTAGACTCAGAAGTGTCCCTGTTTGCAGATGATGTGAAGTTAATGAGGAGAATTAAATCTGATGAGGACCAGGCAGGACTTCAAACAGACCTGGACAGACTGGACACCTGGTCCAGCAAATGGCTTCTCGAATTTAATCCTGCCAAATGCAAAGTCATGAAGATAGGGGAAGGGCACAGAAGACCACAGACAGAGTATAGGCTAGGTGGCCAAAGACTGCAAACCTCACTCAAGGAGAAAGATCTTGGGGTGAGTATAACACCGAGCATGTCTCCGGAAGCACACATCAATCAGATAACTGCTGCAGCATATGGGCGCCTGGCAAACCTGAGAACAGCATTCCGACACCTTAGTAAGGAATCATTCAAGACACTGTACACCGTGTATGTCAGGCCCATACTGGAGTATGCAGCACCTGTTTGGAACCCGCACTTGATAAAGCACGTCAAGAAACTAGAGAAAGTACAAAGGTTTGCAACAAGGTTAGTTCCAGAGCTAAGGGAATGTCCTATGAAGAAAGATTAAGGGAAATCGGCCTGACGACACTGGAGGACAAGAGGGTCAGGGGAGACATGATAACGACATATAAATACTGCGTGGAATAGACAAGGTGGACAAGGACAGATGTTCCAGGGAGGGGACACAGAAACAAGAGGCCACAATTGGAAGTTGAAGACACAAATGAGTCAGAGAGATAGTAGGAAGTATTTCTTCAGTCATAGAGTTGTAAGGCAGTGGAATAGCCTAGAAAATGACGTAGTGGAGGCAGGAACCATACACAGTTTTAAGACGAGGTTTGATAAAGCTCATGGAGCGGGGAGAGAGAGGGCCTAGTAGCAACCGGTGAAGAGGCGGGGCCAGGAACTAGGACTCGACCCCTGCAACCACAAATAGGTGAGTACAAATAGGTGAGTACACACACACACACACACACACACACACACAAACTAACACACACCCACACAAACACACATACACACACACTCACAAACACACAGAAACACACACAGACACACACACACACAAACACACATACACACACACACACACACACACACACACACACACACACACACACACACACACACACACACACACACACACACACACACACACACACAAACACACACACACACACAAACACACACACAAACACACACACACGCACATACACACACACATATACACACGCACGCACACACGCGCACACACACACTCACACACACAAACACACACCCGAAAGTCACATGGTCACTTTACTCTGGCACTCCCCTTCTAATCCCGTACACACACACACAAACACACACCTGCAAGTCACATGGTCACTTTACTCTGGCACTCCCCTTCTAATCCCGTACACACACACACTCACACACACCTCCCACACTTCTAAGGGTCACTCATCCTTCTCCCCCTTCTCCCTCTCACCCCCCCTTAATCCCATCCCTCCCTCTCCCACACATGCACACACACATACACAAGCACATATACACTTGACACAAACACATACTCCCCCTTCCCCAACTACCTCTCCCCCTCCAATTACCATCCTCCCCCTCCCCCATAACCATCCATCCCCACTCCCCCTAACCATCTATTCCCCTCCCCCTAACCACCTCCCCCCCCCCCTTCTGTGGAGCAATGGGGGAACCTAGAACTAGGATGAGAACAAGGGGCCCGAAGAATGAATCTGGGAAGGAGGATTGGGAGGCAGAGCTCAAAAAAAGGGAGGGAGACTGGGGAAGGAGGCTAGATGAGCTTGCAAGGAAGATGGAGGAGAGGTTAGCAGCAGAATGCAGAAGGTGGAAGCAACCTCCCACAGAAGCAGAAAACAAGATACAGAGATTAGAAGAGGAGCTGAGGCATCTGAAACAGCATAGAGACAAAGATAATACAGAAGTAGCATCAGTAATGGCTACATCAGACACAGACAACGTGTCGGAAGGGAGCATGGAAACCTAAACTGTATGCAGAGGTCCTGTCAAACCCACATGGGGCCTAAACAAAGGCAGGGAGCACACTAGGACAGAATAAGAGGTTGGAAGACATTGAAGGAACTAAGACATGTGCAGGGACCTTACCAGACACCTGTGTGGGCCAGGAACAGGTGAGCAGGAAGGACAAACCAATGAGCACAAGGGCCATAGCTAGGGAAGGGACTGAAGGAAGGAAAACTCCATGGGAAGGAACTAAAACACACAGGATGCAATGGGAGTCACAGTGGGAGGTGGAAAGGGAGAGATCAGTTTTTGTCTATGGGCTAGACGAAGCTAAAGGGGAAACTTATGAAAGAAAGCAGGAGAAATAAGCAACTGAGGATATCATGAAAGTGATAGGCGAGGGGGACATGACCCAGGTGGCAAATTTTCGGAGAACTGGGTGGTTTACAAAGAAAAGGAATCGGCCTCTCAAAGTAATTTTCAAGGCAGAATCAACCCGAACCATGATCCTGCAGGAGAAAGCACGGCTGAGAGGCAAGCAGGAGTTCAGGAGTGTGTACCTCGATCGAGACAGAACACAGGAGGAAAGGAAGACAATGAAAGAGAGAGTTCAAAAACGAAAGGAGAAATGGAAGGAAATGAAAAGGAGCGCAGAATAACCCAGGAACAAGTGGAAGGACAAGCACACCCCCCAGAAACACCTGCAGAAGGACTCAAGCCACGACACCCCCAAGGCAACTGAACAATCCAAACCAACCATCACACACCGATCCCTCTGTTCCCACCTCCCAAACCACAGTTACAGTATTAGAACAGAAGTTGAAGGTTTGGTACACAAATGCACATGGATTAACGAATAAACATGAGGAATGACAAGAAAGAATCAATGAGAAG
>NC_069404.1:27184860-27192360 GCF_026875155.1 Cherax quadricarinatus
CACACACACACACACACACACACACACACACACACACACACAAACACACACTCACACACACTCACAAACACACACACACACACACATACACACACACACACACACACACACACAACACACACACACACACACACACACACACACACACACACAAACACACACTCACACACACTCACAAACACACACACACACACATACACACACACACACACACACACACACACACACACACACACACACACACACACACACACACACACACACACACACACATACACACTCACAAACACACACACACACACCCACACACACCCACACACACACACACACACACCACACACACACACACACACACACACACACAAACACACACTCACACACACTCACAAACACACACACACACACACATACACACACACACACACACACACACACACACACACACACACACACACACACACACACACACACACATACACACTCACAAACACACACACTCACACACACTCACAAATACACACACACATAGACACACACACACACTCACACACACACACACACACACACGCACACATACACACACACACACACACACACACACACACACACACACACACACACACACACACACAAACACACACACACAAACACACACAGGAACCAGAATCACAGAGGGAAAGGCAATGGGAGGGGGAAAGGGCAAAATCATTGTTTAATCATGGGCTTCAGAAGAGCGAGGAAAGGACACACACTGAAAGATGGAAGGCAGAAAGAAAGGAGATTGAGAAAATCATCACAGAAATATGTGAAGAAGACATGGACTAGATTTTAAATTTTCCGAGAATAGGCGAGTACTTGAAGGGAAGAAAACGACCGATCAAGTTGATTTTCAGGAAAGAAACAGTTCAGAACAGGATCCTCCAAGAGAAACCACAGTTGAAGTACTCGGAAGAGTACAAGAGGGTGTTCCTAGACAGAGACAGAACACAAAGAGAACGACAGCAGCTGAGGGAGAAGACAAAAAAGCGAAAGGAGCTAGGAAGGGAGACAAGGACGGAACCAGTAGAGGTCAATCAGAGCAGGGCAGAGCAACATGGGCAAGCACACACAGAGCCATTCCCAGAACGCCACAACCTATCATACCATCCCCACACAAACTACAATTCATACTCACAGCTCCCAATCCACACTCAGCTATAGAATCACCCAGTACACTACTAGGTCCCCCACCCTCACTGGTCCCCCAAACCACAGTATTGGAGAGGAAACTGAAGGTTTGATACACAAACGCTAATGGAATAACAAATAAGTGGGAGGAATGGCACGAAAGAGTCAAAGAGGCATCACCAGACATCACAGCTCTCACAGAAACCAAGCTTACAGGTATGATAACAGACGCAATCTTTGCAACAGGATATCAGATCCTGAGAAAAGACAGAGGAAACAGGGGGGGTGGAGGAGTTGCACTGCTGATCAAAAAAACAATGGAATTTTGATGAGCTGGAGAGAGAAGACAACAGAGAAGCAAGTGATTACATAGCGGGAACGCTTCAATCCAGTGGTCTCAAAGTGGTAATTGCAGTGATGTATAACCCACCACAGAACAGCAGGAGGCCAAGGCAAGAGTATGATGAGAGCAATAGAGCGATGGTTGACACACTAGCTGCAGTGGCCAGAAGGGGTCATGTGTGCAGGGCAAAGCTACTGATCATGGGCAACTTTAACCACAAGGAAATCGATTGGGATAACTTGGAGCCACATGGGAGGCCAAGATACATGGACGGCTAAGGTGATGGAGGTGGTACTGGAAAACGTTATGTACCAACACGTAAAGGACACTACAAGAGAGAGAGGAGAGGATGAACCAGCTAGACCGGACCTAGTATTCACCTTGAGCAGTGCAGATATTGAGAACATCACATATGAAAGACCCCTTGGGGCCAGCAATAATGTGGTTTTAAACTTCAAATACACAGTAGAGCTACAAGTGGAGGGGAAAGCAGGAAGGCCCGGGTGAATGAAGCCAAACTTCAAGAAAGGGGATTGCACGGGAATGAGGAACTTCCTGAACGGGGTTTAGTGGGACAGAGAACTGGCAGGGAAGCCAGTTAATGAGATGATGGAATATGTAGCAACAATATGCAAGGAGGCTGAGGAGAGGTTTGTACCCAAGGGTAACAGGAATAATGAAAAAGCCAGGATGAGCCCATGGTTCACCCAAAGGTGCAGGGAGGCAAAAACCAAGTGTGCTAGAGAATAGAAGAAATATAGAAGGCAAAGGACCCAGGAGAATAAGGAGAACAGTTGTAGAGCCAGAAATGAATATGCACAGATGAGAAGGGAGGCCCAGCGACAATATGAAAACGAAATAGCAGCGAAAGCCAAATCTGACCCGAAGCTGTTATACAGCCACATCAGGAGGAAATCAACAGTCAAGGACCAGGTAATCAGGCTAAGGAAGGAAGGAGGAGAGACAAAACAATAAATGACCGTGAAGTATGTGAAGAACTGAACAAGAGATTCAAAGAAGTGTTCACAGAGGAGACAGAAGGGGCTCCAGAAAGACGGAGAGGTGGGGCACACCACCAGGTGCTGGACACAGTACACACAACCGAGGAAGAAGTGAAGAGGCTTCTGAGTGAGCTAGATACCTCAAAGGAAATGGGGCCAGATAACATCTCCCCATGGGTATTGAGAGAGGGAGCAGAGGCGCTATGTGTACCCCTAAAAACAATATTCAATACATCTATCGAAACAGGGAGATTGCCTGAAGCATGGAAGACAGCAAATGTAGTCCCAATCTTTAAAAAAGAAGACAGACATGAAGCATTAAACTACAGACCAGTGTCACTGACAAGTATAGTATGCAAAGTCATAGAGAAGATTGTCAAGAGAAGAGTGGTGAAACACCTAGAAAGGAATGATCTCATCAACAGCAGCCAATATGGTTTCAGGGACGGGAAATCCTATGTCACAAACAAACTAGAGTTCTATGACAAGGTGACAGCAGTTAGGCAAGAGAGAGAGGGGTGGGTGGATTGCATTTTCTTAAACTGCAAGAAGGCGTTTGACACAGTACCACACAAGAGATTAATGCAAAAACTGGAGGACCAAGCAGGGATAACAGGGAAGGCATTACAATGGATCAGGGAATACTTGTCAGGAAGACAGCAGCGAGTAATGGTACGTGGCGAGGTGTCAGAGTGGGCACCTGTGACCAGCGGGGTCCCACAGGGGTCAGTCCTAGGACCAGTGCTGTTTCTCGTATTTATGAACGACATGACGGAAGGATTAAACTCTGAGGTGTCCCTGTTTGCAGATGACGTGAAGTTGATGAGAAGAATTCATTCGATCGAAGACCAGGCAGAACTACAAAGGGATCTGGACAGGTTGCAGACCTGGTCCAGCAATTGGCTCCTGGAGTTCAATCCCACCAAGTGCAAAGTCATGAAGATTGGGGAAGGGCAAAGAAGACCGCAGACGGAGTACAGTCTAGGGGGTCAGAGACTACAAACCTCACTCAAGGAAAAAGATCTTGGAGTGAGTATAACACCAGGCACATCTCCTGAAGCGCACATCAACCAAATAACTGCTGCAGCATATGGGCGCCTAGCAAACCTCAGAACAGCATTCCGACATCTTAATAAGGAATCATTCAGGACCCTGTACACCGTGTACGTTAGGCCCATATTGGAGTATGCGGCACCAGTTTGGAACCCACACCTAGCCAAGAATGTAAAGAAACTAGAGAAAGTGAAAAGGTTTGCAACAAGAGTAGTCCCAGAGCTGAGAGGTATGTCCTACGAGGAGAGGTTAAGGGAAATCAACCTGACGACACTGGAGGACAGGAGAGACAGGGGGGACATGATAACGACTTACAAAATACTGAGAGGAATTGACAAGGTGGACAAAGAGAGGATGTTCCAGAGACTGGACACAGCAACAAGGGGACACAGTTGGAAGCTGAAGACACAGATGAATCACAGGGATGTTAGGAAGTATTTCTTCAGCCACAGAGTAGTCAGGAAGTGGAATAGTTTGGGAAGCGATGTAGTGGAGTCAGGATCCATACATAGCTTTAAGCAGAGGTACGATAAAGCTCATGGTTCAGGGAGAGTGACCTAGTAGCGACCAGTGAAGAGGCGGGGCCAGGAGCTTGGACTCGACCCCTGCAACCTCAACTAGGTGAACTAGGTGAGTACACACACACACACACAGCTAGAGGAGCAGGCAAAAGTAGCAGAGAGAATACTGCAATGGATCATTGAATACCTGACAAGGACTAAACAACGTATTTTGGTACGTGATGATGTATCCAGTGGGGTTCCACAAGGGTCAGTCCTTGTTCGGGTTCTGTTTCTCGTATATGCGAATAACATGAGAGAAGATGTAGATTTAGAGGTGTCTTTGTTTGCAGACAATATGAACCTAATGAGAAGAATTCAAGTGGACGAGGATCAGGTAAGCCTACTAGGAGATCTGGACAGGCTGCAAGCCTGGTCCGACATATGGCTCATGGAGTGCAAAGTCATGAAGTGCCAAGTGCACCTGGAAAGTCATGAAGTTTGGGGATGGACAAAGAAGACCGCATAGGAAGTACGGCCTAGGAGGTCAAAGGCTGTAAAACTCACGTGAGCGTGAGCATCATACCGAGTACATCTCCAGAGGCGCACATCAACCAAATAACTGCTGCAGCATATGGGTGCCTGGAAAGTCTAGAAATAACGTTTCGACATCTAAGTAAGAAGTCATGCAAAACACTGTACAACGTCTTCATCTGACCCATATTGAAAAACCAGTTTGGAACCCTCACGTGGTCAAACACATCAAGAAATAAGAGAAAGTCCAAAGGTTTGCAACAAGACTAGTCCTGGAGCTATGGAGAATTTCCTACGAGGAGAGGTGATAGAAATCAACCTGATGACACTGGAAGACTGGAGGCGTAGGGAGGACATCTTCAATCATGAAGTTGTCAGGAAGTGGAACAATCTGGAGAGTGATATAGTGGACGCAAGTTCCACATATAGATTTAACAAGAAATACAATAAAGCTCATTGAGAAATGAATGGAATGTATCAAGTAACGATCAGCGAAGAGTGAGGCCAGCAGCTATTATTCGACCCTCGCAACAACATCTACGTCAGTACAACTAGGTAACTGCATGGATGCAGGTGCTGTAACTCGACCATTGCAACTACAAATAGGTGAGTACACACACACACACTAAGACACAGCGTGTCATGGTATGTGACGAGGTGTCAGATGGAGCACCTGTAACGAGCGGGGTTCCACAGGGGTCAGTCCTAGGGCCGGTGCTCTTTCTGGTATATATGAAAGACCTGATGGAAAAAATAGACTCAGAAGTGTCCCTGTATGCCGACGATATGAAGTTAATGAGAAGAATTCAATCGGAGGAGGACCAGGCAGAACTACAAAGGGATCTGGATAGGCTACAGGCCTGGAGAGTGTAAGGGAAATTGTCCTGACGGCATTAGAGGACAGGAGAGATAAAGGGGATATGATAAGGATATATAAAATTCTGAGAGTAACTGACAAGATCGACAGAGACAGAATGTTTCAGAGATGGAACACAGCAACAAAGGGTCACAATTGGAAGTTGAAGACTCAGATGAATCACAGGGATGTTAGGAAATATTTCTTCAGTCATAGAGTTGTCAGGAAGTGGAACAGTCTGCAAAGTGATGTAGTGGAGGCAGGATCCATACATAGCTTTAAGAAGAGGTATGATAAAGCTCATGGAACATGAAGGTTTAGCTAGTAGCGACCAGTGAAGAGGCGGGGCCAGGAGCTGTGACTCGACATCTGCAACTGCAACTAGGTGAGTACACACACAGTAAACACATGCACATTTTGATGCTGGTAAGGTGTTTTAACCTCTAATTTTACCAGATGTTGATAATCACATCTTGCCTAGTATAAAGAAAACGCTTTACCTATGAATTTTCTTATGCTTATTGTAATGCCAACATTTAAATATATTAACCCTGAAAAACTGTTGATGACCTAAATATACAACAACCAATAAACTGCAGACATAAAATTATGCTTAAATTGCAGCACCTCTTAAATGGTTATGATTTGCCGGGTTAAGAAAACATCAGAGAAGACAGGTTTGTGTCATACTTGTATCATATATGTAACAATGTATTATTATGTATTATTATGTATTATTATGTAACAATGTATTATAAACAAGCCATTGTGGGAGCCAATGAATATTATTTACATTTGTTTGCATGTGTTTAGTGTTTGCCTTTGTTTAATGCCATTGAACAATAAATGTAAGTGAAATTTGATACGAAAACTTATGATCCAAAAAGTATAATTTGATTTTTTTAAGAAAATATATAAAACAATGTAAAAAGGCATGATCTTTCTGTCATGCTGTAATAAAACAAACACAAACATTACATTCAACCTTCATATCATCTTAAGTATTAATCAAATTTCACTTATTGTTATTGCACTGCTAAACTAAGGGAGATTTCTTATTTAAAAATATTTTTTTTTCAAAATTGCCGGCACTGGAAAGCACATTAAATTTGGACCACCTGGCTGTTTAAGGTTTAAAGACTAATTGTTCCTTCTGGAAGCTTTCTTTTGTTTTGTAGTAGCCGATAGAAAGTTTATAGACTAGTTTCAAATGTAGCATATTATTTTATGTATGAGTTTACCAGTCAAGGAAAACATTTTGTATTATTTTCTACAACGATCCCAATTATACATAATTTAACTTTTATGTTTTGTGAAAATTAAACTTGAGTTGCTGTTTAAGAACACTGAATATTACATTTTTTTTATTCCTCAGAATGTGGATACGCTGTTAAAGAATACTATTATTACTGGGAAAGCAGACCGAGTGAAAACATTGCTGCGCCAGACTGACAACCGTCATGACGCCTATGTAGAGGCGCACATCCAGGCAAAGAAGGACATTATACAGATTATCTCAGTAAAGGAAAATGAAGAAATTGAGATACCTGACAATAATTTGATCAGTCGGGTGATAAACGTAAGTATAATAATAAATAAAAATTGGTTTAACAAGTGACATACTACATTATAGAAAGATTATTATGCAGAACAAACCATACCCCCGGCCGGGATTGAACCCGCGGTCATAGAGTCTCAAAACTCCAGCCCGTCGCGTTAGCCACTAGACCAGCTAGCCACAATAAGATTCATCCAACTAGGTATATTTCTACAGAGGTGCCTGTGCTAACTTTCCTATGGTGTAGAAATATACCTAGTTGGATGAATCTTATTGTGGCTAGCTGGTCTAGTGGCTAACGCGACGGGCTGGAGTTTTGAGACTCTATGACCGCGGGTTCAATCCCGGCCGGGGGTATGGTTTATTTGCAATCGTGTCATTACGATTTCTTAAGTCATGTTGACGGCAGTGAAGGGACTTGAGCTAGAGTTCGTCACGGCCACGCTAGCTGGAGATTCGTCTGTAAAAACTTGCATTTGTGGTCACAG
>NC_069404.1:27197360-27212089 GCF_026875155.1 Cherax quadricarinatus
AGGATAACAAAAAGATTAGGTGATGAAAGATTGGATATCAGATTGGAGGGAGAGAGTATGGAGGAGGTGAATGTATTCAGATATTTGGGAGTGGACATGTCAGCGGATGGGTCTATGAAAGATGAGGTGAATCATAGAATTGATGAGGGGAAAAGGGTGAGTGGTGCACTTAGGAGTCTGTGGAGACAAAGAACTTTGTCCTTGGAGGCAAAGAGGGGAATGTATGAGAGTATAGTTTTACCAAAGCTCTTATATGGGTGTGAAGCATGGGTGATGAATGTTGCAGCGAGGAGAAGGCTGGAGGCAGTGGAGATGTCATGTCTGAGAGCAATGTGTGGTGTGAATATAATGCAGAGAATTCGTAGTTTGGAAGTTAGGAGGAGGTGCGGGATTACCAAAACTGTTGTCCAGAGGGCTGAGGAAGGGTTGTTGAGGTGGTTCGGACATGTGGAGAGAATGGAGCGAAACAGAATAACTTCAAGAGTGTATCAGTCTGTAGTGGAAGGAATGCGGGGTAGGGGTCGGCCTAGGAAAGGTTGGAGGGAGGTGGTAAAGGAGGTTTTGTGTGCGAGGGGCTTGGACTTCCAGCAGGCATGCGTGAGCGTGTTTGATAGGAGTGAATGGAGACAAATGGTTTTTAATACTTGACGTGCTGTTGGAGTGTGAGCAAAGTAACATTTATGAAGGGGTTCAGGGAAACCGGCAGGCCGGACTTGAGTCCTGGAGATGGGAACTACCGTGCCTGCACTCTTAAGGAGGGGTGTTAATGTTGCAGTTTAAAAACTGTAGTGTAAAGCACCCTTCTGGCAAGACAGTGATGGAGTGAATGATGGTGAAAGTTTTTCTTATTCGGGCCTCCCTGCCTTGGTGGGAATCTGCCAGTGTGACAATATAATAAATAAATATATATATATATATATATATATATATATATATATATATATATATATATATATATATATATATATATATATATATATATATATATATATATATATATAAATATATATATATATATATATATATATATATATATATATATATATATATATATATATATATATATATATATATATATATATATATATATATAATATCCTGCTGAATAGGTAAAAATTTGTCAATTAACAAAAACTCTTTCAAAATTAAGTCCTTATTATAACAAGCACGATTTAATTTGGCCTAATCCAGTTCAATAAATTTTATAAAATTTTATAATAATTTAATAATAAATGCAATGAAATATACTTTTTTCGTTAGTTTTTAAATGAATTTTGTGATATTACTGCACGCAAATTTTCACTTGCCTTATTCGGCAAGAAGATCGTTGCTATTTAAGCCAAAATCGCAAATTTTACCTATTCGGCACGACATATTTACCCTTAATAAGACTAACACCAATCAATCTGCTAGTTGGGGATGTTGGAACTAATGTTTCTAATTCAATTGATATCAAAGCATTGAAACAACCAAGAGCGATACAACTACTGTTAAAAACTTAGTGTAATAACATGACAGGCAGTCTGTCATTATTTCTGGAAGATTCACTAGTCTGTCACTATCACAGAAGTATACATTAGTCTGTCACTAGCGCATGAGTACACACTAGTCTGTCACTAGCGCATGAGTACACACTAGTCTGTCACTAGCGCAGGAGTATGCACTAGTCTGTCACTAGCGTAGGAGTATACACTAGTTTGTAACTATCATAGGAGTATACACTAGTCTGTCACTATCTCAGGAGTATACACTAGTCTGTCACTATCGTAGGAGTATAAACTAGTCTGTCACTTTCTCAAGAGTGTACACTAGTCTGTCACTAGCGCAGGAGTATACACTAGTCTGTCACTATCGTAGGAGTATAGACTAGTCTGTCACTAGCGTAGGAGTATACACTAGTTTGTAACTATCATAGGAGTATACACTAGTCTGTCACTATCTCAGGAGTATACACTAGTCTGTCACTATCTCAGGAGTATACACTAGTCTGTCACTAGCGCAGGAGTATGCACTTGTCTGTCACTAGCGTAGGAGTATACACAAGTCTGTAACTATCATAGGAGTATACACTAGTCTGTCACTATCTCAGGAGTATACACTAGTCTGTCACTATCTCAGGAGTATGCACTAGTCTGTCACTATCTCAGGAGTATACACTAGTGTGTCACTAGCGCAGGAGTATGCACTAGTCTGTCACTATCTCAGGAGTATACACTAGTCTGTCACTAGCGCAGGAGTATGCACTAGTCTGTCACTATCTCAGGAGTATACACTAGTCTGTCACTAGCGCAGGAGTATACACAAGTCTGTAACTATCATAGGAGTGTACACTAGTCTGTCACTAGCGCAGGAGTATGCACTAGTCTGTCACTATCGTAGGAGTATACACTAGTCTGTCATGATCACAGGAGTATAAAATACTATGAGGAAGGAGGAGAAGAGGACAATATATATTTCTGTCTGTTAGGATCCATGAGCACAAGAACACCTGCAACCATAACCACCATAAAAACTCGTGTGTCCAACAAAGAAACTTTGTTGGACACCTTGTAAAGCTCACTGAGATAATGCTAGTCGTTACAGAAGGTTTATGATGACAAAAGTGTATAGAGGCTGCTCTAATTGAAGTCAGTAAAACAGTCCAACTCAAAGTTGGGCAGTAATACTATAATCATATTGTTGATGTACATGTTGTCCATTTTAGAGTCGGCTATATATACTTTGGCTGACAGAGCTGTATCACACCCAACCCATCTCTCCGCAGTTGCCTTATCTCTACTACTTCTACCCTCTTGCAACTTTCTACCTGACTCTTGCCAGTACACTTACTCGATTCTTATTTATCTCTGCGTTTGGAAAGGGATTTTTAGGGAACAGTTAATGTACTTTTCAAGTGTATTATTATCTGTTTCAGTGTTTTTCATTATGTGGATGCTTGTGGAAATGTCACATTACATTTAATCTCTGACTCGTTTTATGTGTTCCATATTTTTGGCTTTTGAATACCAAATTCGATACCAATTAGCTGTCTTGTGAATCTTGTGTTCTTTTTTGCATTCTTAGGGCCGTTTTAAAAAAATTCAGACCTATGTTCAGAAAATCCCTCACAATTCATCCTTAATTAAGAGGACATTTGGGTGTCACTAAAACCCGTTATAGGACTGAGGAGAAGCTAATTGCTACTGTTATTAGGACGTCGTACTGCGAGTATTCTCCTTCTTGTAGAAAAAATAGAGGCAACCTCTTGGGATACCTAATTATGTTCTTTTAACAAATTACGTTCATCAATCACATTTTGTATTAAGCAATTTTGTAAATCTTAATTAAAGCATTTTATAGTTCCGAATAGTTAACAGCTTAAGAAAATACGATTACACAGTATTAGAGAAAATGTTGTCTTACAGAATTAATCAAATCTGAAAGACAGGCTAAAATAAAGCTGGTAAAAAAATGGTGAAAATTTTGAAAAGAAGATGTCATAAATGAAATTTCTCATGAGTCAGTTTTGGACAGTTTGTGATTCATTATCTAAATTTACAAACTAGACAAAGTAATAAGCTATGTATGCTCACTGACAACATTATCACTGATTGCCATAAAAATAAATTCACCCGAAAATTTTTACCTGCAAGAAGATGTTTTAATTTAATGTTTTGGTGGGAAACCTAGCCGATTTAGTTCAAAATGGAAAAGTATGAGTTTTTTGGAAAAATAAAATATAATTGACACCAAAAACTCTCACAAAGCTTGTAAAAACGATCTGAATCTCATTGAAAATTTTAGGAAAAAAGTAGCAGTGCATAAGTATGCAAAATGTGCCTAAGAGATTCCTTGGAATTTTATCAAGAAGTGCAGGTAAAGATATTTCAGTATTACTGTACACAATATGTTCATCAAAATGGCTTCGTATTTTATCTCTCATAATTCCCTTTGATTATCTTCCCACTTGATAGTAATTTGAGGGTAGGATACTATCTCATGATTTAAAGGTAGGAATCACAATGACCTTTCTCCAAATTAAATATCAAATAATTTTCCTTAGCTTTTCCTCCTTTCTTTATCCACTAAAACGAAATCCGTAAATATGACTTTGTTTAACGAAACATTTCTTTCAAAATAATCTTCACTAAAGTTAACAAAAAAATATATTATTTACTTTAATTTTATCACTCATCTATCTTGAATGAAAAGATTTACAAAGTAAATAAGTGTATCTTTGCCTTCAGGTACTCCAAGAGAGAATAAATAAAGTGTTCATAGCAGCGTCAGTGGGGATCTACCGTGAAGGTGGAGTCAAGACTCTCTTAGAGTCTTACGGTCTCCCAGGAACCATCAGAGACAAACGCGGCTGCTCTCTCCTACATTATATGGCTGAAACACTCAATGAAGATGGTTCACCAGTCTGGAGTTATGATGATATTAAAGATTATCTCGACACTGAGGAATATTACATCAACGCTGTTGACTACAAGGGTATGTGTGGTATAATTTTGTGTTGAATTATTAAAGAAATTGATGCAAAAGTATGTATCATAACATCTTTGTTATGAGAAATACCCTTAATGTTGTCACAACAGGAATAAGGTTGCAGTCTTAGAGTGAATATATTTGTTGTTCAATTTAATATGAATCACATCAGTCTTGCTTTAAATTTATAGTATAGGAAGATAATCTGATACTTGTAAACCTTTCAGCTCATTAAATTACTACTGAACTTTGAACTTTCATATCCGGGGCATTATTGCAATTAGTGAATTGTTGGTTACCCGCAGTCAGTTGTAAGGTTTACTTCCACTACGGCCCAGTAGTTAACCTGATCAACCAGACTATTGGTACCAGCGACACACACGTACATCAAGAAAGGCAAAACAGGAAGAAAATTGAGGATCTTTCCAAGTTTCTTCTTGAATACAGCAAGAGAATTGTGGGAAATTGTAAAGAAATATGGCACTTGCAGCAAGAAAGCTGCTTTTGACTTCAAACATTCTCATGGGTCATCGAATTTATTCATCTAAGTTATTAACATCAGTTTCAAAGTGTGACTATGGAAACAATTTATTTCTAATGAACATTGATATACATTGATATGCATTGAATTTTTTTTTCTGAATTTTTTTCACCGAAGACATTTATATTATGTGTAAATTCATGTGTTAATACTCATAATTTTGTATGGTAGAAACTGGTCAGAAACCACATATTTAATAATTTAGAATTTAACTTTACACAACGGTGCCCCGTGGGCTGGTGGCTAAGGGAAGGTATGTTTTTTTAAAGTTTTCGCTTCAGACGGCGAGAATCTGGATGTTGCCCTGGGTTGAGTAACTGATGGGTACCTAGATGGGTGATGATCTTGCTTCTTAGAACCCTTTCAAAGTTTTTATGATATGGGATGTTAGCTCTACTGGTCTGTAGTTCTTTGCTATTGCCTACTGTCCCCTTCGTGTAGTGGGGCTATGTCTGTTATTTTTAGCAGTTTTGGGAAGACTCCTGTGTCCATGCTCCCTCCCAATAGGATGTTAAAAGTACATGATAGGGGCTTCTTGCAGTTCTTGATGAACATGGAGTTCCATGAGCTTGGGCCTGGGGCATAGTGCATGGGTATGTATTTATCGCCTTTTCGAAGTCATATGGCGTCAGGATAATGTTAAATAGGTCTGAGTCCATTAAATTCTGTCTCACACATAAAAAATTCACAGTCTGGTTAGCGGCTTGCTAAAAACCGAGTAATATTGAGACTTGAGTAGCTCACTTATTTCCTTGCTGTCATCTGTGTAGGACCAATCTAGTCTGATTAGGGACCCAATACTGGATGTTGTTCTCGACTTTGATTTGGTATAAGAAGAGAAATATTTCGGGTTACTTTCAATTTCTTTATGGCTTTTAGTTCTTTCCGTGATTCTTGACTCCTGCAAGATTCCTATAACTTTAGTTTGATGTTTGCTATTTCTCTGACCAGTGCCTCTCCTCGTATTACAGATATATTGGCCTCTTTTATCTTATCTGTTAGTCTTTGCCTTTGCCTGTATAGAGAGTGCATTTCTCTTTCTAGTTCACATCTTCTCTTCCTTTATATTAAAGGAATATGCCTTGAGCATACCTCGAGTTCCACAGAGGTAATTTGTTCTAGACATTGGTTTGGATCCATGTTGCTTCGGTTATCTTCCCAGTTTATATCATTTAGGACCTGGTTGACTTGGTCCCACCTTATGTTTTTGTTAATGAAGTTGAATTTGGTGACTGATTACATTTTGTTGATCTGGGGCCCCGCGCATAAATGTCTGAACCTCAATAACGTTGTAATCTGAGTATATTGTTTTTGATATAGCAATATTTCGTATCAGATCATCGTTGTTAGTGAATATGAGGTCCAGTGTATTCTCCAATCTTGTTGGCTCCATTATTTGCAGGTTTAAGGTGAATTTGGTGCAGAGATTTAAAAGCTCGTGTGTGTGTCAGTTTTCATCTGAGCTGCCTCCTAGAGTTATTTCTGCTTCTGCATTAATTGCTACATTCCTCCACTTTAGGTACCTTAGGTTGAAATTCCCCAGGAGCGAGATGTTTGGGGCACGAGCTGGAATATTTTCCACACAGTGGTTTATTTTTAAAAGCTGTTCCTTGAATTATTCGGAAGTTGCATCCTGAGGTTAATGAACAACCACAATGACTAGGTTTAGGTTCTCGATCATTACTGCCAAAAGTTCAACTACATCATTAGAGGCATTTAGTAGTTGCGAGCTTATACCTCTGGGTGAACAATGGCTTGTTCTGTTCTTCTCATAATTTCTGTTGCACTCGGGAACGAACCTCTCCTCTGCCTCCTTGCATTTTGTTGGCACGTGATCTTCAGACAGGAAAATCCTCATGCTCGTGTAGTCCCCCCTTTTGTAGTTTGGCTTTTCCCATCCTAGTTCTGCTTCCCTCTCCAGTTATAACTTTACTATGTATTCGAACCTCAGAACCACGTGATCACTAGCTCCGAGGGGCCTTTTTTTATGAGATGTCCTCAATGTCTGAACTACCCAAGGTAAATACGTGGTCTAGTCTTGCTGGTTCATCCTCTCCTGTCTCTCTCTGGTAGTGTCCCTAACATGTTGATGCATGGGGTTTACCAGTACCACCTCCATCATCTTAACTCTCCATGTTTTGGATCCCCCATGTGACTCCAGGTTTTTCTAATCAATCTCCTTTGATTGAAATCACCCATAATGAGCAACTTTGACCTACCCATGTGAGCCCTTCTGGCCACCTCAGCTAGTGAGTCCTCCATTGCTCTGTTGCTCTCTTCATATTTTTCTCTTGGTCTCCTGCTGTTCTGAAGTGGGATGTACATCACTGCAATTACCACCTTAGGTTCCCCAGACTGAATTGTGCCTACTGTGTAGTCCCTTTCACCCACTCTGTCTATCGCTTTCATTTCCTCAAATCCCCACCGGTTTTTGATGAGCAGTGCAACTCCACCTCCCCTCTCTGCTCCCTCTATCTTTCCTCAAGGTCTTATATCCAGACAGAAAGATCGTGTCAGTTATCTTCCCTGTGAGTTTCGTTTCTGTGATAACTATGATGTCAAGCGGACATATCTTTGATTCTTTCACGCAATTCCTCATATTTAAGTATTATTCCATCTGCATTTGTGTGCACAACCTTCAACTTCTTTCCTAATACTGTGATCTGGGGGTACAGTGTGGTTGGGGAATTATGAGACCTGGCAAAGTGCTATGGGCGTTGCTGTGAGGTGTGGAGTTTTTGGTAGGCAGTGGGAGCTGTGGGTATGGCACATGGGTTTTAGGTTAGTGTGCTTATTTGCAGTAGGGTTGTCAGGATTGAGGGCCTTCTTTGGGTAGTTCTGAGGGAGTTTTTTTTTTCTCTCCCTCCTGAGTCTGGGTTCTCCTGCCCATCTTTACGTCTTTGTACCCTCTCTTTCAGCTTCTGTCTTTCTTCTCATGTTCAGTCAAGGTACAACTGCCAGTTACTCAATGAGTTCATTAGTCGTGCATTCTCTAACTGGATCCTGTTTTGCACTGTTTCTGACTTGAAAATCACTTTGACTGGCTCGCTTCTTTTCCTTGTAAACCATTCTATTCTCAGAATATTTGTCAACTGGGTCATGTCATCCTCTCCTATTGCTTTCATGACACTTTCACTCTTTTCTCCCCTTGAAGTCTTGCTTTGTAAGTTTTCCCTTTCGACTTCCTGGAGCCCATGAACAAAAACTGACCTCTCCCTTGCTTCCTCCTACTGCATTTATCTTTGTATCACCTGATCCATTTTAATTGTCTCCATTGCAGCTTTCATTTCATCAATTTCCTCTGTATTTGTTGTCCCTTTGCTCAATGACCTGTCATTTTCCCTCCTCAGCCTTTCCTGGCCACTGCTGTGATCTTTATAGCCTCTGTGTATAGATTAGCTTTTTCGTTTTCTTCAGTCTCTTAGTTTCTTACTGGTGTTTTCCTCATCTTTTTCAGGGCTCCATGGTGTTCTTATAGGGTTTCTGTGTATGGTTTAACTCCATATTTTCTTTCAGTCCCCTCAATTGTTACTGATGTATTCCTCGTCTTTTCTCGGGCCCTATTGTGGTCCAATAGCACCTCTTTGTACAGCTTAACTCCTTTGTTCCCTTCAGTCCCTTAGTTTCATATTGATGTAGCAGCTCCTGATGTCATGCCCATACTGCTCTTTGGTTCTTTAGACTGTTTCAGCTTTTTCAGTTCCTCCTCTGTGCTCTATATCCAGGCCTCTGCTGCTGCAGCTTGTAGTTCCCATTTCCTGCTCTCTGCAGCAATCCTCTCCTCCATTTTGTTGCTAAGCTCTTCTAGCTTTCTTCCCCACTCTTATCTCCTTTTTCATGAGGTCTGCTACCCAGTCTTCCTTCCCAGATTCATCTTCCAGTGCTTTGGTTTTCTGTCCTGCTCTCTGGCAACCCATTTTTCTTTTTAGTTACCAAAGAATGTAAAACTTATGCATGTTTGAATGATCATTTGTGGTGTGTGTGTGTGTATGTGTGCTCATCTAAATCTTAATTGTGGTTGCAGGGGTCCAGTCATAGCTCTTGGCCCTGCCTCTTCATTGGTCGACATTAAGTCCACTTTCTCCATGCTCCATGAGTTTTATCATACAGGTATCATCAGGTATGTAAGGTACCTCACTCTCCAGACTATTCCACTTCCTGAAAACTCTATGACAGAAGAAATACTTCCTAACATCCATGTGACTCATTTGGTTCTTCAACTTCCAATTGTGACCCTTTGTTGCTGTATCCCATCTCTGGAACATTCTGTCCCTGTTCACCTAGTTGATTTCTCTCAGTATTTTACATGTCGCCCCTGTCCGTCATGTTCTTCAGTGTCGTCAGATCGAGTTCCTTTAACCTCTGCTCGTTGGACATGTCCCTTACCTCCGAGACTTGTCTCGTTGCAGACCTTTGGACTTTATCTAATTTCCTGACGTGCTTGCTCAGGTGTGGGTTCCAACTTTGAGCTGCATACTCCAATATGGGCCTGATGTACATGGTGTACAGGATCTGGAATGAACCCTTACTGAGATGTCGAAATGCTATTCTTAGGTTCACCAGTCGCCTATATGCAGCAGTAGTTATTTGGTGGATGTGTGCCTCAGATGTGCTCGGTATTCTACACACTCGAAGATTCCTTTCCTTGAGTATGGTTTGTAGTCTTTGGCCTCCCTTGACTGTACTTTGTCTGTAGTCTTTTTTGCCCTTCCCCGGTTTTCATGACTTTGTACTTGGTGGGGTTGAACTCCTGGAGCTAGTTGCTGGACTAGGCCTGCAGCCTTGTCCTCCGATTGAATTCTCCTCATTAACTTCACATCGTCTGTCTATTCTTTCCGTCATGCAGTTCACATATACCAGAAACAACACCTGTCCTAGAACTGACCCCAGTGGAACCCAGCTCATCACCGGCGCCCACTCTGACACCTCATCACGTACCATGACTCGCTGATGCCCTCCTCTCATGTATTCTCTCTCTCTTGTCTTACTGTTGTCACCCTGTCATAGAACTCTAGTAGGTTTGTGACACAGGATTTCCCTTCTCTGAATCCGTGCTGGTTGTTGCTTATAATCTCATTAGTTTCTAGGTAGTCCAGCACTTGATAATCTTCCCTATGACTTTGCATACACTACACATGAATGACACTGGTCTGTAGTTTAATGCTGCATGTCTGTATACAACAGTACTGCGTGTCTGGCACTACAATTGCTGTTTCATACCTCAGGTAGTCGCCCTGTTTCGACAGACTTGTTGAGGATTATTGTTAGTGGTACACAGAGTGCCTCTACTCTCTCTCTCTCGGCATACACAGAAAGATGTTATCTGGCCCCATCGCCAGAGGCTTAGCAATCTCTTCACCTCCTCTTGCTTGGTTGTATGTATCGTGACCATCACTTGTTGGTGAATCCCTGCTCTCTGTCTCTCTGGAGTTCTTTCTGTCTCCATTATCTAGTATACTGAGTACCTTCTGTATCCATTCTCTAGCTTAGTTGAATTTAGCTACTCTACACATTTTGGTGAACCAATAGCTCGTCCTTTCTTTCTCATACAAGAAGTTCATCATGCCTGTGTTGTCTTGCACTTTTGATACTTTTCACTTTGCCCTTCTTGGTTCCCTCTCCTTTTCTAACTCAACTATGTATTCAAAACTCAGAACAACGTGATTGCTAGTCCAAGGGGCCTTTCGTATGTGATGTCCTCACTATCAGCATTGCTAAAGGTGAATACTAGGTCCAGTCTTGCTGGAGGTTTTCCTATACCACCTCCATCAACTTAGCCCTCCAAGTTTCTGGGCCCCCATGTGGCTCCAGATTTTTCCAGACAATTTCTTTATGATTGAAGTCACCCGCAACCAGCACCTTTGCCCAGCCTATATAGGCCTTTCTGGCCACTTCAGCCAGAGTGTCAACCCTCGCTTGTTACTCTCTTTATATTTTCGGCTTGGCCTCTTGCTCTTCCAAGGTGGGTTATACATCACTGCTATTTCAACTTTCGCACCTCCAGACTGAAGTGTTCCAGTTATGTAGTCTCTTGCTTATCCTCTGTCTCCTCTTTTCAGATAATCAAAATCTCATTGGTATATGATAAGCAGTACCACTCCTCCACCCCTTCTGTCTTTCCTCAGCATTTGATACCGTGTTGTAAAGATGACATCAGTTATCATACCCGTAAGTTTGGTTTCTGTGAGAGCTATAATGACTGGCGTGGGGTGCTTCCTATTTGATTCTTTCGTGCCACACCTCCCACTTGTTCGCGTACACACACACACACACACACACACACACACATATATATATATATATATATATATTTATATATATATATATATATATATTATATATATATATATATATATATATATATTATAATATATATACATTTATATAAGTAGTCATTTTTTCCTCTGAGCGGTGTATCCGGTTTAGGGCCTTCCTCTGAGCGGTGTATCCGGTTTAGGGCCTTCCACTGAGCGGTGTATCCGGTCTAGGACCAGCAGCTGGAGGGTCACCTTTTCACACCTAGGTGTTACTTCCGGTTTGACCATGACCTCGCCCTCGAGACTACCTCACCCTTGACCCCCCAACCAATACCCCCACCCACGACCCCCCCCATCGCAAGCCCCGTCGCGCCGCGCGCCCCGCCCGCGCGCCCGCTCGCGCCCTTCGCGACCCCCGCCCGTGCCTTCTGCTGCGCCTTCTGCAGCATCGTCCGGATCGCCCCCGCGCCCCGAATTTTTTTCTTATGATCTCCTTGGATCAAGGTTTTTGGATTCTCCCCTATGGGGTTTCGAATTTTTTTTGAATTTCATTTTCTTGTGCTCTCCACTTCCTCAGATCAAATTTTTGAGGTTCCCCCTCCCACTTTCACCCCCCATCCTAAAATTTCTCGAAATCAAAGTCTCCACTTCCTCGGATCCCCCTCCCACTTTCACCCCCCCAACCCCAAAAATTTCTCAATATCAAATTCTCCATCTCCTTGGATCAAGGTTTTTTGGATTGTCCCTCCTTCCACCCCACCCCTCAATCAAAAAAATTTCTCAATATTACCAAGTTTTTGGATTCCCCCTCTGGGTTTTTTTTCGAAATTCTCCATCTCCTTGGATCAAGGGTTTTGAATTTCTCCATCTCCTCGGATCAAATTTTTGAGGTTCCCCCTCTCACTTTCACCCCCACCCCAAAATTTCTCGAAATCAAAGTCTCCATCTCCTCGGATCAAATTTTTAAGGTTCCCCCTCCCACTTTCACCCCCACACCCCCATTTCCCCAAAATTTCTCAATATTACCAAGTTTTTTGGATTCCTCCCTATGGGGTTTTCGAAATTCTCCATCTCCTTGGATCAAGGTTTTTTGGATTGTCCCTCCTTCCACCCCACACCCCAATCCCAAAAATTTCTCAATATTACCAAGTTTTTGGATTCCCCCCTCTGGGGTTTTTTTCGAAATTCTCCATCTCCTTGGATCAAGGTTTTTTGGATTGTCCCTCCTTCCACCCCCCCAACCCCAAAAATTTCTCAATATTACAAGTTTTTGCATTCCCCCCTATGGGGGTTTTCGAAATTCTCCATCTCCTTGGATCAAATTTTTAAGGTTCCCCCCCTCCCACTTTCACCCCTCCAACCCCAAAATTTCTCGATAATACAAGTTTTGGATTCCCCCCTATGGGGGTTTCGAAATTCTTATGATCTCCTCGGATCAAGTTTTTCTCGAAATCAAAGTCTCCAATTCCTTGGATCAAATTTTTGGGTGCCCCTCCTTTCACCCCAAATTTTCTCGACAATTCCATGACTCCATCTCCTCGGATCAAGTTTTTTGGATTCCCCCCTATGGGGTTTTCGAAATTCTCCAATTCCTCGGATCAAGTTTTTGGATCCCCCTCTGGGTTTTTTTTCGAAATTCTCCATCTCCTCGGATCAAGTTTTTTGGATTCCCCCCTATGGGGGTTTTCGAAATTCTTCAATTCCTCGGATCAAATTTTTTGGATCCCCCTATGGGGTTTTCGAAATTCTCCAATTCCTCGGATCAAGTTTTTGAACTCCTCCTATGGGGGCATGCATACTACAGGTCTAAACAAGTCAAATGACCTAAGAAGGGTGTTTACTCGGCGGTCAGTATTCCTCTCATTAAGTTAAATGAACTAAAAAGGACCACGTGCACACAAGCTGAAACTTGTCAACCCTTTTAGTTCATTAAAGTTAATAAGGGGACACAGTACATCAGAAAGTCACCACACCACTTATAACCACTTTCGATAAATTCACTAGTCACAATTTTACATATTACGAAGTTAATACGCACACACACCTCGCTTTGAACACCTTCAAAACACTCTTGAACACCTTCAAAACACCCTTGATCACCTTCAAAAACAACATTTGAACACACTCAAAACACCTTTGAACACCTTTGAACATTTCCAAAACACTATTTGAGTACTCCCAATTACACCACTGATTACTACTAAAACACCGCTGAATTCAATCAAAACACCCTTCAACACCTTCAAACACCCTTGAACACCTTCAAAACACTCTTGAACACATTCAAAAACACCTTTGAACATTTCCAATCAACACTGAAACACTTCCAAAAACACAATTTGAGTACTCCCAATTACACCACTGAATACTACTAAAACACCGCTGAATTCAATCAAAACACCCTTCAACACCTTCAAAACACCTTTGAACACCTTTGAACATTTCCAAAACACTATTTGAGTACTCCCAATTACACCACTGAATACTACTAAAACACCGCTGAATTCAATCAAAACACCCTTCAACACCTTCAAAACACCTTTGAACACCTTCAAAACACCTTTGAACATCTTCAAAACACTCTCATAATCATTTGAACACACTCAAAACACCTTTGAATAACCTCAAAACACCTTTGAACACCTTCAAAACACCCTTGAACACCCTTGATCACCTTCAAAAAAACAACATTTGAACACACTCAAAACACCTTTGAACACCTTTGAACATTTCCAATCAACACTGAAACACTTCCAAAAAACACAATTTGAGTACTCCCAATTACACCACTGATTACTACTAAAACACCGCTGAATTCAATCAAAACACCCTTCAACACCTACAAACACCCTTGTGCACCTTCAAAACAATCTTGAACACCTTCAAAAACACCTTTGAACATTTCCAATCAACACTGAAACACTTCCAAAAAACACAATTTGAGTACTCCCAATTACACCACTGAATACTACTAAAACACCGCTGAATTCAATCAAAACACCCTTCAACACCTTCAAAACACCTTTGAACACCTTTGAACATTTCCAAAACACTATTTGAGTACTCCCAATTACACCACTGATTACTACTAAAACACCGCTGAATTCAATCAAAACACCCTTCAACACCTTCAAACACCCTTGAACACCTTCAAAACTCTCTCATAAATCATTTGAATACTCACAAAAATACCTTTGAACATTTCCAAACAACACTGAAACACTTCCAAAATAACATTTTGAATACTCCCAAATAAGATTTGACAGCTCTAATTTATCTGCACTTACACATTTCATTAAATTACAACTCATCCCTCCAAACTCCTCCCTCAGTCTCCAGACTTCACAACATTATCACAAAAACTAACTCAATCACTTTACTTTGAACATCACCAAAAAAAAAAAAACACTGAAATACTCCAAAACATCATTCGAACACCCCCAAAATCACCTCTGAATACTCCG
>NC_069404.1:27212589-27260259 GCF_026875155.1 Cherax quadricarinatus
AAAGGGGACTAAAGAGAGTGCAAAATTTATAGGGAAAAAAGTCTCTTGAGTATACTTGGTAAAGTGTATGGTAGAGTTATTATTGAAAGAATTATGAGTAAGACAGAGAGTAGGATAGCACATGAACAAAGAGACTTTAGGAAAGGTACAGGTGCGTAGACCAAGTGTTTGCAGTGCAACATATAGGTGAACAATATGGAGATAAGGGTAAAGAGGTAACAAGAAGGCACAATACCGTGACAGGAATACACAAATAACCTGCACATAGAAGAGAGGAGCTTACGACGACGCTTCGGTCCGACTTGAACCATTTGTAAAGTCACACTGAATGGTCTAAATCGGACCGAAACGTCGTCGTAAGCTCCTCTCTTCTATGTGCGGGTTATTTGTGTAAGGGTAAAGTGTTTTTTCTGGCATTTATGGATTTGGGAAAGGCGTGTAACAGGTTGGACATGAAGGCAATGTGGAAGATGTTGCAAATGTGCAATGGGAGGTAGGTTATTGAAAGGGGTGAAAAGTTTTTACGAGGATAGTGAGGCTCAGGTTAGAGTATGTAGGAGAGAGGGAGATTATGTCCTAGTAAAAGTAGGCCTTAGACAAGGATGTGTGATGTCACCGTGGTTGTTTAATATATTTATAGATGGGGATGTAAGAGAAGTGAAAGCTCGTGTGTTAGAGACAAGTGTTGACACAGTTGATCTTTGCTGATGGTGTCATCAGCAAAGAGCAACTAGTGCTTTTTGGAGATTCTGAAGAGAAGTTGCACAGGTTGGTGGGTGAGTTTGGTAGGGTATGTAAAACAAAAAAAATAAAAGTGAATATAGGAAAGAGTAAGTTGATGAGGATAATAAAATTAGGTGACGAAAGATTGGATATCAGATTGTAGGGAGAGAGTATGGAGGAGGTAAATGTATTCAGATATTTTGGAGTGGGCGTGTTAGCAAATGGGTCTATGAAGGATGAGGTGAAAAAAGTAACTGATGAGGGGAAAAAAGGCAATTGGTGCACTTAGGAGTTTGTGGAGACAAAGATCTTTGTCCACGGAAGTAAAGAGGGGAATGTGTGTGAGTATAGTTATAGCAATGCCCTTACATGTGTGTGAAACATGGGTGGTGAATGTTGCAACAAGGAGAAGGCTGGAGGCAGTGGAGATGTCATGTCTGAGGGCAATGTGTGGTGTGAATATTATGCAGAGAATTCATAGTTTGGAAATTAGGAGGAGATGCGAGATTACCAACACTGGTCTGCATATGGAATGTTTTTAATTTTTATTTTTGTTCACGGTTGCCATCTTACATATTCTTTGGCTGCTGACTGTAAATATCTAAACCATTTTGCTCTATCACGTAAGGATTTTGAATAAAATACAAATTAATGATAATAAAAATTGTGAATCTTTAATAAATTGTTAATTTATTAAAATTAGGCAAGTAATCATGGAAAAGCACTGTCTGTTAGTTTTAAGAAAATTTGAATTCCATATCAACATTAATCATATGAAATTATTTGATTACAAACATATGCTCCTAATGGTTAGCCTAGATATTGAAGTAAAGGAAGGAGGAGCACTCTAATTTTCGCTTGTGCTGTGCATCGAGAATATTACGTTTCAATGACCAGCAGTAACCTGCCATCATGGTGACATCTCATTTGCCCTTGTCTCGAGTTTCCATGGTGCAAATATCTTGATGGCTCTCCATGTTCCTCTCTGTAGTCCCCACAATTGTTGGGAAAATAGTCAAGATGTGAGTGCAAAAAGTGCATCTTCACACTCATTCTAGACCCAAGTTGTTGGAAACTTGAAATGAGGTCTTGGATTATTTTTTCATATGGGGTGCGTCTTTTTCCCCAGGAATTTGTGGACAATTGCTTGAATAAAAAAAAAAACATTCCCCCTCGGAAAATTAATCTTCATCAAAATGCTTGTCCTTAAATCGGTCCGGGAAATCTGAGTCCCAAACAAAGTTTCCCCTGTTTTTTAAAACCTAAAATGTGTTTTAAAAAAATTATTTTTTTTTTGTTTTGGGCCCAAACTTCAAAAAAATTTTTTATCTGTGTTTTAAACCCTTTTGAAAACCAACTTCCACGGGAAAAAAATCCCGCTTACCATCACTATCCCCCTCGCCTTTTCCCAATGTCCCTTCCCCTGGCTTTTGTAATTAACACCACCCCCTTTGGGCCTTTGCTCCAAAATGCCCGACGATACGGTGTCTCCAAAACCAAAACCCCAAAGGGCCCGGGGGATGATTACCTTATTTTTCGTATATAGTTCTACTGCCCTTAAAATTATGCCCTAAGAATTTGTTTTGTTAAACCCAAGGGAGGGCGAAACTTCTACAAAAAGTTTACTCAGTTTGTTGCCCATTGTCAAAATATCATCTTGCCGGTACTGCATACTTTCCCTTTTTAAAAAAAACCAGTTTTAAATCGAAGGACTGAGGAGGGGGGGTTTTATTTGAGGGGGTTTGGGAACCGTGTGGAAAAGGGGGGAAACAAAATAAATTCTTCGAGAGTGTAGGGAAGGGGAAAGGGAAGGCGGGGTATGGGTCGGTTTAAAGGAAATTTTTGGAGGGTTTGGGAAAAGGATTTTTTTGTGTGCGGGGGGCCTTGGACTTCCACAAGCACTTAAACCGTTTTTTTGTTTGGGAAAGCGAATGGGACAAAGGGTTTTGTAGGCCCTTGAGTGCTGTTGGAGTGAGCAAAAAAAACATTTATGAAAGGATTCGGGGAAAGTCGGCGGGCCCGGGCTTGACCCTGGAGAGGGGGAAGTACAGTGTCTACATTTCTGAAGGAGGGGTGTTAAGGGTTGCTTTTTATAACTGTATGTAACACGCCTTGGAAAACAGGATGGAGTGAAAGATGAAAGTTTTTTTTTATGGGCCACCCTGCCCTTGGGGGGGAGACGAAAGCGAAAATTTTAACTTTTTAAAAGGGCCCAAAATTTCGAAAGTTCTCTTTTCTTGGTAAGACATAACTATAAGTATTGCCTAAAAACGAATCGTCTTTTTTCCCCCTGTTTTTTAAAGGGGTTTTTCATTTTTGCCTTTAAAAACCCCGAATGAATTTTTTTTGCCGTAAATCAAGGGAAAATTCGATTAAACATAACAAAAATGAATACATAGACTTAAGAAAATTTAAAATATTTTTAAGTAAAAAAAATGATAAATACATAGCATTTTTTTAAGCTAAAAAGTTTCTTAGTTTTTAGAGAGGTTGGGAAGGGGGTTTTCTATTTTTAAAGAAAAAAATTACCTAAAAAACTGAAAAAAAAAAATTTTGGGGGGGGGGAAAGTAAATTTATGTGTCTCAGTGTATATGGCAAGTTTCGGCTTATTAGTCCCATACAAAACCATACCAGTGCCCCGGGGGAAAAAAGGGGGGGCCGAGAGCTAGGGACTAAACCCCCGAAAAAAGCAATTGGGTGAGAATAATAAGGTGAGTATAAAAAACACACACAAATATAATAATAAATATTCTCATATATTTTTGAAAAACAAAGGGTTTATCAATTTTTCTAAACTTTTTATTTAAAATTTTTTTAAAACATTTCCTTTGGGTTTTTGGGGTAACAAACAGAAACAATGAAATTTCCCAACTTGGAGGGCCAAATTTGTTCAAAAATTTTATAAAAAATTTTTTATGTTCCAGAAAAAAAACTGTTCAAAATACCCATCGGGAAAGTTCAGATTCAGCGGGAAACAGCAATTTACCCCAATTATTTCCGGGAAAAACAACATGATTTAAACGGGTAACTTTTCTATCCGTTTTTATTTTTGAAAATTATTCAGGGGTTATATGCCCAATTAAATTATTTTGTATGGTTTTAAATTAAATATATAAAATTATTTGTTCCCGGGCTTTTTTGTTTTTGATTTGACTGTAATATTATAAACCTGAAGAATATCATATATTTACATAGTTTAAATATTCCAAAAATGTTTTTTTGCTAAAGATTTTTCAAATTGATACAAAAAAAAATTTTTTTAAATAAATTTTTTAAAGTGCATTTAATTTAATAATAATTTTTAAATTTAATAAAAAAATAATAATAATAATAAAATTTAATAATAAAAATTAAATTTAATAATAAAATCTTCATTTTTTACAGGTACAAAAGTATCCAGCCCAAGCTGACATCAATGACAAAATTTCTATTGAAACCCCCTTTTTAATGCTGAGCATTTCAAACCCAAATTGGGTTCAGTTTTTTTCCCAGGATGCACCCAAAACCAAAAGGTCGCAAACTCCCGGGGTACCTATTTTATTGTTTGGGTGAACTAAACAACCCGGGTGAAAAAAAAACACCTAAGGGTTTCAAACCCCCCCTGGGAACAAACCCCAAAAACCCTCCCCGTGTGATGCGAGATTTTTAAAGCCCCCAGGAAAGGGGGTAAATTATTATTAAATTTATATATATAATATATATATATTTATAATATATATATATTTATTTTTAAATATATTTAATATATATATATTTAATATATATTTTATATATATAAAATTTTATAATTATATAAATATATATATATAAAATAGGTGTATTTTTAATGTGTATATATTTAATTTTTAAAATTTATATATATAAAAAATATATTTTAAAAATTATATTTATATATTTTTAAAATGTTTTATAGGGAAAAACACCTTTCTGAAAGAATAGAAAAATTTCCCAAAAACCGTTTTCGTGACTACCCCACTTTAAAATGAAAAATGTGGAGTAGTCACAAAAGCGTTTGGGAAAATTTCCTATTTTTCAGGTGGTTTTTTTGAAAATTCTGAAATCACCTTTTACTGTGACTTTTGGCATTATATATTTTTAATATATTTTTAATATATAATATAATATAATATATAAAATTATATATAAATATATTAAAATATATTATTTTTATTATATAAATATATACATAAATATATATATATATTTTTATATATTTTATAATTTTTAATAATTTATATTTTTCATTATTATATATATATATTATTTATATATATTTTATATATATATATATAATAAATATATATATATATTTATAATATTAAAATAGACATATTTTTTTATATTTTAAATATTTTTAAAATTCTATATATATTATTATATATTTTATATTTTATATAAAAATTTATATATATTTTAAAAATTTTACAATTTATTTTCGTGCCGAATATAAAAAACGGGGCCCAATTAAAGCAAGAACTCTTTTAAAAATTAAACCCTTTTTCTAAAATTTTTCTTAGTTTTTTAAAGATATTTTTTTTTCTTTAAAGGGTTTGATGTAAAAATTTAAAATTTTTTAAACCCAAAAAGGAATTAGAGAACAAACCAAACCCTTTAAAATTAAACAAAAAACACAATTTTTTTTACCCTTTAACTAAAACTAAAATATTTTAAATTTGTTTACAAAAATTTAATCTAAACAAAAAAAGGGGAAAATTTATTTTTTTTTCTTTTGGTTCGAATGATTTTGGCGAAATTTTTGCGAAACACAAAATTTTTCATTTTCCCCTAAATGGAAAGGGATAAGCTTTTGCTTTTTTTAAGCCAACTCGAAATTCTGCCTATTTTTCAGCATAATATATATTTATTTTATATTTATATATATATATATATATTAAATTATATATATAATAATATATTTTATATATATATATATATATATATTTATATATTTTAATATTAGGAGGGGGCCCAACCTCAGGGGTATTTGGGGGAAACCCATTGCCTCGGAAAAGGCTTAAAAAGACTTAAAGGAAGAAAATTTGGATTTTTTCCCTAAAGCCGTTTAAATTTTCCACTTCCCCTACCACCCCATCTTTTAGTATATTTTTTTTTTTTTCCAATAGGGAAAATTTTATTACATAATATGGTACGAAGATTTAAGAGATAATTGGGTTATATTTAAAAGGGGGGCATATTTGGGACATGTTGTTACTTTTGTATCACCGATTTTAAGGCGAAAAACCATCCAGTCCTCAGAGCTGGGGGGTGGGGGCCCCAAAAAACAGCAGGCATTAACCCCCCCCCTTTTTAAAAAGCCCAATGAGGCCCTTTGGAAAAGAAAACTAGCTGCCCTGGGTCCCTTTGTTACCCTGATTTACTCTTTTTTTTTCCCCGCTCCTTAAGGGAAAATTTTGATGCACTCTTTCCCCCTGAGCCAAGGGTTTTCTGAGCCCAACGGGAAAAAAATTTTAAAGGGTGGGCAAGTTCTCCCTATTTTTTAGACTTTTTGGGGGCTCCCTGAAGGGCAGCCTCCCCTCCTTCCCCCCTGGGTATTGGAGATTTGGTATCAGCCAAGGTAGATTGCACTGGGATTGTCCCACACCACCCGCTTTCCCCTTTGTCCAGGGTTGAAGGGTGTTTCCCCTTTTTGGGGAAAGCTTCTGGCTCCATCAGATTGCCCTAGGTTGGGGGGGCTCCCCCTTTCTGCTGGGGATCCAAACTGGGTTTGAGGGTCCTCTTGATAATGTTATTAAAAATCCCCCATGGGCTTGCAATTTTCCTCGGATTTACGGGACACAAGACCATGGGACCCCAATCGGGCTGCTGGGGTTCACTGCCACAAATACACCCGTGTTCGGCGAAAATGGGGCGGCAAGTCGAAGGCAACACCGTTTCGGATGGTCTTTGGGGCGAGACGTGTGCCAAGGGTGGAGTTTGGGGAAAACCCCAAAAGGGAAAATCCCCCAGCATGAGGGGTCTCACTGCCAAAGGGGGGGGGTTATCTTCCCCGACCCCACTCTGGGTTTCATTGTTTTAAAGGGAATATTTTTCCCCTATTGGGGCCATCCCCCTGCGGGTTGTTTTTTTAGTTGTTGGGGGGGGGCAGGTCCCGGCTCGAGCCCTTTGATTATCCAATTTTTGCTCCGTCAATGAAATTTTTTGGGCCTTTGGGCTCCTACCTTGTCCCTAAGAGTTTTAGGGAGAATTTGGGTGGGTACAACTTTTCTTTGGGTGAATACACAGGACAAAAAACAGGTAACGAATCTGTGATGCTTTTCGGGGAAAACCCCAAAGCCTCCTATCTGACTGGAAGTGTAGCTTGGGTTTCCCGCCCCTCTTCTAAGGGAAGGTTTTAATTCCTTTTGTAAAAAAACGGGCCCCAGAATATGTCATTTTCGTGCAGTAAAAGGGTTTTTCATATGAAGGTGCACATTTTAGGAAATATGTCAACCTGGGGAGATCAAGCCTTTGTGGAGAAGGTACAAGGGGACCCTGGGGGTCCAGATTGCCTATTTGTTGTTCCATTCTCCTTAAAATCTTTCCCAATTTTTTTCCCGAGAATTGTTTTAATGGCATTCTTCCCCGAGGTTCCTTGCAAGAAAACCCCATTTTTGGTGGGGAATGACTGTGTCCCGGGAGTTTTGATCTCACTGCATTTATCACTTGGGACTGACTGAGATGGTTTTACCCTTTGGTGGGTTCAGATGAGACCCATTTCCTGTCCCCCTTCATTACCCCGTGTTTGGGCATGTAGGGGGACTCTTTTTTTTACCTCTAGTGTGCCTCATCTAGGAACCAGATGTTTACTCCTGGTCTCGACTGTGGGTTTTCCCCAATGCCCATACAAAGAGAAATGGTGCAAGAGGGTCCTTTCCCCCTTTTTTGGAAAAAACCCCCCGATGAATTTTAATTTAAAATTTAAAATATAATTTCATAAAATATAATACATTTATATTATATAAATATATTTTTTATATAATATATATATATATAATAATATTTTATATATTTTTAAATTTATATTAATAAAATGTTATTATTTTTATTATTATACCTTATATATTTATTTTTATATTTTTAATTTTTTTAAAAATATATATTATATATAATATATATAATATATTTTTATATAAAATATAATATATATAAATAAATTATAATTTTATTATATATATATAATTTTTTGTATAAGTGTTGCAATAAAATTTCTTTATATCCAAAAAAAGTACGGGTTTTCCCAAAGGGAAAAAGCTTATAATTTCCCCACCACAAATCACACACATAAACATCCTATACCTACAAAGGGGTCAGGGAAAAATTTACTGAGAAAGGGAAATGAGGCTTTAAAAAAAAGGGCAGTTTTCGTACAGACGGGGGCCCCTGACACTTTATGGCAAGAAGTACCTTTTTGTCCAATTTTAATAAAAAACAGCCCGGGGTTTTTTCCCAAAAAAAGTGTTTTTAAAAGTTTTAAAATACTATTGTGTTTTTATTTAACAGTCTTTTAATTTCAATTTTAAAAAATTTAAATTTTATTTCCCTTTTCCCCTTTCCAAGCTCCTCTGGTGCTACCATGGGCAACCCAAACTGGTGCTGCAGGAGGGCCCCTTCCCTACTATTTATCCCCTGGTTTATCTGTCACCCAGTGTAGGTACTTTTTCCGGCTTTTCCCCTTGAAAATTTTTTTCAAAATTTTTCCACAAATGTTTCTGATATTTCGGTTTTTGATTTTTAATAAATCTGGGGCCCCCGTTTTAAATTTATACAGTGGTTTCCCTTATTTTTGTTTCCACAACCCCACTTTACTAGGCCCTATTTTGCACTTTCTCCCCCTATCTTTTCGCCCCCAACATTTTTGCTATATGGTGGCAATTTGGGAAAGGGTGTCTTGTAAATTTCCGGTATATTTTATAAAGTAACTTTTTCTCCTTTACAGGGGATGTAATTTAAGTCTTATAGGCCCTTCCCAATCATTTAAATGCTTTACTGGGTCGTGGTGGGAGTAATCGATCGGGGTTTTTTGTTTCCAAACCCCTGATATAAAACTAAAAGGAGGAACACTGCAAAAGGCCCCAGGCCCATGCAACCGGCTTAAGCCAATCCTTTAAAGGGTTTTCAGGCCAAATCCCGATTCATAAAAAAAAGAGCACGGCCCGGTCCATTCACACCCAAATACAAACCCCCCATTTATTTATTTAACCCATTTTCAGAAAACACAAAGGGCTTAGGGTTCTATGACGGTTTCTTTGGGGGTTTTTTTACACCTTCCCCAACTTTTATTACCAAACCCGTGCTTTCCTTTCATCCTTCCTGAATAGGAATTTTTCCAACTTAAAAAAAATTTCTGCCAGTCCTGTCTAGGGTAGATATTTTTAGCAAAGCTATTTACATCCCCTTTTTTTATTCCTGTTTTCCCTTTTTCCCCCCTCAAATTTATATCCCCCCCTAAAATTTTCGCCTTTTTAGGGGGTGCCGATTCGGTTTTCCCCAGTCTATCCACATAGGGGAAAATTTTTGTTTTCATAGGATCAACATTTGGGCAACCCCCTTTGTAGTTTTCCAATGCAATTTATATCCATAATCTGAATAAGACCTAACCAAAGATATATAAAGTTGAAGAACAACCTGAGGACTTCTATTATTTATACTTCTCGATATGACGCCAAGGATTCTGTTAGCTTTATTGCGATAACTCATGCACTCTTGTCTTGGTTTCAGATTACTGCTAACCAGAACTCCTAAGTCCTTTCCACAGTTAGTAATATTATGATCTACATTATTTAGTTTATATGTGGCATGGTTATTGTCCTGTACAACATTTAGCACTTTGCATTTATCTCTATTAAACTGCATCTGCCATTTCTCCGATCACTGCATCAGTCTATTCAAATCATCCAGGAGTGCTCTAATGTCCTCATTAGAATGAATTGGACGGCCTATTTCAGTAACATCAGTAAATTTGTTTATATCGCTGTTTATTCCATCATCTATGTCGTTTATGTAAATTGCTTCGAACGGCGCCGTTAGCACGAAGCGATATTCTAAATGATGGAGCACTAGAGATTTGAAAAGTGTCACCATTGGCATTATTTTCCCCCTGCTTTGAATGTTCTCCTTGTCCACCCTGTCATACTCCTGGATGTCGTGACATTTATCTTACAATGTTCTTTGAAAGAAAGTTTTGCTGATTTAATTCTCAAGTCTTTCACGTGTTCTTTCGTGACACTTTTCTCAAATGCCTTTGCAAAATCTATTTATATCTCAATGGCACTTCAAATGTCTTCAAACGCCTCCTTAATTCTGTCATAGTGGTTCAGCTACTATGACAGGCATAATCGTCCTGCTCAAAAATCATGCTGGTTTGGGTTATGCCGATTGTGCTGATCCATGAAATTTGTAATCGGCTGTCTCATCACTTTCTCGAAGATTTTTATGAAGTTGGAAGTTAGTGCTACTGGTCTGTAATTCTTAGCCAGCGATTATTTGAATCTTTTATGCAAAGGAGCTTTATCTGCACTTTTTTCAAGTCTGCGGTATTTCACCTGAATCTTGGTTCTTTTTCCAAACAATACTGAGAGCTCTTGTTTGTTGTACTTCGCACTTTTTTTATAAATAAAGCATTCCATGAATCTGGTCCAGGTACTGAGTGGATTGGTGTGATATCAATTTCTCTTCCGAAATCTATGGAATTGGTACTGATATGAGTTAGCTGGTCTGTGCAGCCTTCCGTTTGAGTGAAAAATGCTTCTGCATTCTCTACCCTGATGTCATTACGTGGACTGCTGAACACCAACTCATACTGATCCTTTAGAACTTCGTTCATTTCCTGTTCATCGTCAGTATACAAGTCTCCTCTCATTATTTACTGGTCCTATTCTACACGTAGTTCTTAGATTGGATTATGCATATGAATAAAAATATTTTGAATTTGTTGCAGTATCCTGGATGGCCTTTTGTTCCCTTTGTGCTTCTTCTGTTTGGTATGACAGCCTAAGTTTTTGCTCTAAATCAGTGATCTCTGGGCTAAGACTATCTTTCCTCTGTTGCAACATTGTATGCTTCTGCATTCAGGTTCTACAGGCACTGGTGAGGACTTACAGTGCTCATGTTTGTTTCCCAGGGTATGTCTGATAGTTCCTGGAATTCTAAGCACTTTTGTGATTTCTCACATTATCAAGGAACTGCAAATATAAAAAAATCAAAAGGAAGACATATAAGGAATGAGACTACACCTCACAGTTACCTTACAACACCTGATTTTTTATGATGGCAGAAGTGAAACACAGCTTATGTTCTACCCAAGCATTAAGAATTTTAACATGTCTAATGTATTTTGAATTTTTCCCAAATTTTATTATTTTAAATGAATCCAATTTGTATAACCCAAAAGCAATATTCATATTATTATCAAAAGTATTTTTAATGAAACTTGAATTTATTATATTCCTCTCAATTATGAACTTGCTAGATACAACTTTCTCAGCCTTTGAAATCAGTTAGATGGTTAAAATCTCTTAAATGAATAAACAGAGCATTAGAATTTTGTCTACTTCTAATGCTATATTTATGTTGCTTTAATCTTATTTCTTGACTTTTACCAGTATCACCGTAATAAACTTTATCATATATTTTACAAGGAATCTTGTAGACACAACCTTCACTATTTCATGGAGAATTTTTTATCAAAAGTTTTTAACTTTATGAAGATTTTTAAATACAACTTTGATATTTAAATTCTGAAGTAGGAAAGGCATATCAACCAAGTTTTCATGGTATGGGAGAACCAACATATTTTTAGTTGAATAAGGTTGGTTGTCCCTTTTTGAATTGTAGAAAGTATTTCTAGCATTTTTAAAAAAAAATTTCAATTACGTATCATGGGTATTTCAAAAAAGCGCAATTAAATTAAGCCTAATCCAACAAAACATATTTTAGATAAGTTTACAGTTATTTTATATTAAACAGACATAATGAAATTTTTTTACGTCAGATTCAGAATGATTTTTGAGAAATTGTTGCATACGCAAAGTTTCGAATGCCTTATTCGGCATGCTGTTTAAACAAAATCGCAAGATTTACCTATTTGGCATGACAGAATTTTTCCTCCGTAAGCCATGCGTGTCGTAAGAGGTGACTAAAAGGCCAAGAGTACGGGGCTAGTAACCCCTTCTCCTGTACATATTTTCTAAAGTTAAAAAGAGAAACTTTTGTTTTTCTTTTTGGGCCACCCTGCTTGGTGGGGATTCGGCGGTTTGTTGAAAGAATATATATATATTATATATATATATATATATATATATTATATATTATATAAATATATATATATATATATATATTATAGTGAGGATACCATCGCTCCTAAGAACGTCATTACAGCACAAGCCATGAAGGACAAACATCCACCCAGGGCTCCCAGTACCAACATTGATCTCCTTGACATTGTAGCAGGTGAAGAACATTTAACCTTACAGGATGCTAATGTGTATAAAGCTACTATGTCAATTCCACAGGGCTCAGCAAGACGTTTCAACGGTTTAAGGCCACAACACTTGAAATAAATGCTCAGTCCAGCACTTGGTCTCAACTCACCAAATTTTCCAATGTGTGCCTGACTGGCAGTGTCCCAGAGGCCATTAGACCACTTTTCTTTGGAGCCTCACTGTGTGCCCTCCGGAAGATGGATGGAGGAATAAGGCCCATTGCAGTGGGCAACACCCTTCGGCGCCTAGGCGGCAAGGCTGCAGAATCATTGGTGAGTCAGGAGGCTGCCTCAGTGTTGAAACCAACTCAGCTCGGTTTTGGTGTTCAACAAGGCTGTGAAGCAACTACCCACGCAGCACGAGTATTCATCAACAACATGTCAAATGGAAAAGCCTTGATCAAGTTGGACTTTGCCAACGCTTTTAACTTAGTCAGAAGGAATGCTGCTCTCCAGGCAGTTTGTAGACACTTCCCTTCCCTCTATCCCTTCATAGAATCGTGCTATAGTGTGACGTCTAAAGTATTGTTTGGGGGACCATGAAACTGACTCGAGTGAGGGTGTGCAACAGGGAGACCCTCTCGCCCCTTTTTATTCTTTTAGTATAAAAAGAAAGAAGCCCCCCCCCAGTGAGCCAATATCTTTTTCTTGGATGAGGGTCCCCCTAGCTGGTACTAAAAAAACCCCCTTTAGAAACATCAGAAATATTAAGACATGGGACAGGACGGGTTTTTTAAAAACCCCACCAAATTGAAAAAGTTTCTACCAATCAACGATTTGTTAGTCCTTTTTTTAACCAGGGCACGAGCCATTGACTCAGCCAACAGCACTCTCCTTTGTTGGTCCCAAAGTCATCAATTGACCAGAAAAAGATATCTCAGCCCCCAGAGAGGGAAACAGGATTAAAAACTCAAAACACAGTGACTTCTACCACTCACCAGATGTCTGTTCCCCAAAAAATTCCTACTTCCTTGGGTGCCCCCCGTCCTTCCTCCGAAACCAAGGAATATGATTTCTCCTTAAAAAATGCTGGGGAGGTATTTAATTTTTCCCGCAAGATGGCAATTTTCCTCTCACTTCCGTCAGGCTTGGGGGGGTGGGGTTTAATCCTCCCCGTTGCCCCAACCAGTTTTCCTTTTCTTCTTAGCATCAAAGAGTTTTAAAAAACAATTCTTCCAAAAAACCTAGTGACCAGCGGGAAAACAGAACCCTAGCTACGCCAGTGCCATCACTAATTGGGAAACTCTTGCAGCTTCAGCACCAAAACCTAGTGCAGCACTGGCCTACGAACAGTCAAGCTGGGACAGTCCCCATCGCTGAAGAGCTTGCCAACATGCTTAGGGCTGTAACATTAGACAGGGAGACTGCCCATCTCCAAGCTGTAAGCGCACATCACTCCGAGGACTTCCTCCAAACAGTTTCCATTTTGGCAATTGGAAAACGCCTCGACTCTAAGACGCTCCGTATTGCAGTGGCTCTCCGTCTTGCTGCCCCAGTTCACATGGAATATTCGTGTATTTGCGGCGATGCGCAAGCCAACCAATATGGTCTACATGGTCTTAACTATTCCAAAACCAGTGACTGGCATGCAAGACACAATGTAGTCAACGACATCATATAGAGAACCATTGCTACAGCTTGATGCCCAGCCGAGAGAGAGCCCCAATCAATAGCAAAAAACAATACCCACAACCCAACAAACAACACTGAGGGAATCACTATCTATCCTTGGAAAAATAGCAAGCTCTTAGCATGGGACTATACTTGTGTGTTGAGGCTGGCTGACCCTTATATCCATCACAGTGTCGGACGACAGGGAGGACCTGCTGACCACAGGGAAGAGTACAAGATCAGCAAGTACAGGGACATAATGAACATTAAAATGGTATAAAATACCGACAGGTTGTTTAGGTAAGACACATATGCAACAGTTAGGTATCTTTATTTCGAAACGTTTCGCCTACACAGTAGGCTTCTTCAGTCGAGTACAGAAAAGTTGATAGAAGCAGAAGATACTTGAAGACGATGTAATCAGTCCATCACCCTTAAAGTTTTGAGGTGGTCAGTCCCTCAGTCTGGAGTAGAGCATTGTTCCATGGTATGAAACAATGTGGAGATAAAGTGACAGGATGGATCTTTATATAGCGCCAAGAGGTGAGACGTAGGTCACTAGGAGAGGTAAGAACTCAGATGTTGGGAGGACAGGTCCCTCTCAACTTTTCTGTACTCGACTGAAGAAGCCTACTGTGTAGGCGAAACGTTTCGAAATAAAGATACCTAACTGTTGCATATGTGTCTTACCTAAACAACCTGTCGGTATTTTATACCATTTTAATGTTCAATCTGTCTGACACTGCAACACAAGGGTATTTTTGGTACAGACCAAATCAACTTCGACAACCTCTACTAGTGAGAACGGCCGGTTTTGAGAGGGGCCTGTCCTCCCAACATCTGAGTTCTTACCTCTCCTAGTGACCTACGTCTCACCTCTTGGGGGCTATATAAAAAATCCATCCTGTCCTTTATCTCCACATTGTTTCATACCATGGAACAATGCTCTACTCCAAAACTGAGGGACTGACCACCCCAAAACTTTAAGGGTGATGGACTGATTACATCGTCTTCAAGTATCTTCTGCTTCTAACAACTTTTCTGTACTCGACGGAAGAAGCCTACTGTGTAGGCGAAACGTTTCAAAATAAAGATACCTAACTGTTGCATATGTGTCTTACCTAAACAACCTGTCGGTATTTTATACCGTTTTAATGTTCAATCTGTCTGACACTGCAACACAAGGGTATCTTGGTACAGACCCACAATCAACTTCGACCAAAACCCCTACTAGTGAGAACGGCTGGATTTGAGAGGGACCTGTCCTCCCAACATCTGAGTTCTTACCTCTCCTAGTGACCTACGTCTCACCTCTTGGCGCTATATAAAGATCCATCCTGTCACTTTATCTCCACATTGTTTCATACCATGGAACAATGCTCTGCTCCAGACTGAGGGACTGACCACCTCAAAACTTTAAGGGTGATGGACTGATTACATCGTCTTCAAGTATCTTCTGCTTCTATCAACTTTTCTGTACTCGACTGAAGAAGCCTACTGTGTAGGCGAAACGTTTCGAAATAAAGATACCTAACTGTTGCATATGTGTCTTACCTAAACTACAGGGACATAAGCAAACAGTATCAATTTGTCTCACTGGGATCAGAGACCTTGGGATCATGGGGAAAAAAATGCCACACGTTTCCTTTAAGAATTATGTTCCAGACTCATCGACATCACAAGGGACTCAAGAGCAACCACTTTCATGTTCCAGCGCCTCAGCATGACCGTCCAGAGGGGAAATGCATTTTGCATACTGGGCTCGAATCCGGCTTCGGAAGAGCTGGAGGAGATTCATAATCTTTCATATATATAACTAATATACTCATATTTGTGTTTTCTGTTAATGTATTCTGTCTATTAATAAAGAGAACATAGAATATAGCGGTTGGAAGGAGAAGAAAATATTCAAACAGCTCCGGGTAGAACCTTGAGTTTTTCCCTTTAAGTACATGCTGCAGTTTGGTAACAAAAAAAATAAGAATATGTATATATATTATATATATATATTATATTTTATATAATTATATATATATATATATATATATTTAAAATATATAAATATATTATATAATATATATATATATACTATATATATATATATATAAATTTTTATATATGGTCCTTATATACATTAGAGATTCAGTGCCAATTATGAAGTTGACTGGTTAAGGTTTAGCCTACAGCATTTGCGACTGAAATTTTTGAATATGACTGTATTACTGAGCAGCGCAGCGCAGTGTTTTATGTACTCTAGCTATGTACTCTGCAGTATTTATACACATTAACTAACTTTCTCAGTGATTATGCTGGAGCTGCCACTGCTCTCGCCACCTTAATGGATTGTGGCATTGTCACCAAGGACGACAAAAGTTAAGTTATTGGACCACAGAAGTTATGAGATGCCAGACACAAATACTGAATAGAGAGGCTTGAAAATTAGTTAGCAAACTTGCAAAATATCACATCACTGTATTTTGATGGTAAGAAGACTTCCACTCGTGTAATGACAAAGAATGAGAAGACCAAGAAATGGAGTCCAAAGATAGTGGTGAAATATCATTACGTCATCATGGTGGAGCCCGGCACTGAATATCTCACTCATGTAACTCCCAGGTCAGGCCATGGAAAGGTGGAACAGAAACTAACTCGGCAGCTTGTTGCATGTGTTGGAAGTGACCAGACCAACGTAAATGTCGGAGCTGACAATGAAGCCATTCATCGTCTTGAAATGTTGCTTGGTCATCCGGTCCATTATTTCATCTGTCAGCTTCATGGAAATGAGCTGCCATTCCGGGCTGTTTCCTACCACTTTGACTGAAAGCTAAGTGGTCGTGAGCATTGGAGAGGTCCCGCTGGCAAGCAAATCAAGGATCCTCTTCTGAGCTGCCAGTTGTTGATTTCCAGTCAGTCATTTTCACTGATTTTCCTGCTCTGAATGACAAGGTGACAGAGGATCTGTCCAGGGAAAAGAAATACTTGTATAAAATTTGCAAAGGATGATTTAGCTGCTCTTGAACCAGATCCACTGTGTGTATCAAGGTGAAATACTTCATGGAGTAGGATACATAGGGTATATGTGGCAACATAAAGACCCAGTCAGCAGCTGAAAAGAGTCGTCATTATGATTCTAAAGTTCAGTGCTCCAGTGTGGTTCCACATCAAGCTGCACCCATGCCAAGAAAGACTTCACTCACAACTTGTAAGAGTTGAAAATTAAATAGTTGATGATTGATATAACCCATGTACATTTGATTATACAATCTTCACAACCAAAAATGATATAAAACATGTACATTTGATTATTATCCAGACAACCAATAATTTATAACTAATTGCTTTCAAAGGACTCGCAGCAATGGTTTCAAGTTGGAAAAGTTCAGATTCAGAAAGGATATAGGAAAGCACTGGTTTGGTAATAGAATTGTGTATGAGTGGAACAAACTCCCGAGTACAGTTATTGAGGCTAAAACGTTGTGTAGTTTTAAAAATAGGTTAGATAAATACATGAGTGGGTGTGGGTTGTGGGTGGGTGTGAGTTGGACCTGACTAGCTTGTGCTGCTGGGTCTGGTGCAGTGCTCCTTCCTTGAGTGGAGATGATCAGACTGGGGGGGTGATTGGGCTAATCCGGGGGGGGGGTCATTGGTCTAATTCGGGGGGACATGGACCTGCTCCGCATGGGTCAGTAGACCTGTTGCAGTGTTCCTTCTTTCTTATGTTCTTATGTGTATAATTTGATGAAAAGTCGATCGCAATGCTGCAGGGCAAATTGGCATGAAATGTTCTGGAAATTTGCACAGAAGTTATGACCATACAAATAATGCCTGAAAAGTGCTACTTGCATCTCTTAATTAAATTTAAAATTTTTCAATGCTCCCTAAGCATGGTCTCGCATGTCGTAGGCTTTCGCAAAGTCTGTAGATACTACATCTGCGTTTTGTTTGTCTTCTAGAGAATTCAGGACCTCGTGACAGTAGTGCAGTAGTTGAGACAGGCAGGAGCGACCTGGTCTAGACTCATGTTGCCCTGGATTGGCTAACTGATGGGTATCTAGAAGAGTGGCGATCTTGCTTTTTAGAACCCTTTCGAAGATTTTTATGGTATGGGATGTTAGCGCTATCAGTCTGTAGTTCTTAACTATTGCTTTTCTTACCCCCTTTGTGGAGTGGGACTATGTTTGCTGTTTTTAGCGACTGTGGGTGACCCTGTGTCATCCCACCCCTCTCAATAGAATGCTAAATGTTAAACTGTGTATTCTCATCAATGTTTTTGAGAGTTTTACTTATTTGCTATTTGCAGCCCCGAGTCCATAGATGAAGAAATCTCGAAAACTTATGAAATAGCTTTAAATTTTCTAAAATGCCCTCGAATCTTTAAATTGATAAATCCTTAAAAATTATTAGAAATACTTTCTACAATTCAAAAAGGGACATCCAACCTTATTCAACTAAAAATATGTTGCTTCTCAATTACCATGAAAACTTGGTTGATATGCCTTTCCTACTTCAGAATTTAAATATCAAAGTTGTATTTAAAAATCTTCATAAAGTTAAAAACTTTTGATAAAAAATTCACCATGAAATACTGAAGATTGTATCTACAAGTTTCCTTGTAAAATATATGATAAAGTTTATTACGGTGATACTGGTAAAAGTCAAGAAATAAGATTAAAGCAACATAAATATAGCATTAGAAGTAGACAAAATTCTTATGCTCTGTTTATTCATTTAAGAGATTTTAACCATCTAACTGATTTTCAAAACGCTGAGAAAGTTGTATCTAGCAAGTTCATAATTTAGAGGAAAAATAATAAATTCAAGTTTCATTAAAAATACTTTTGATAATAATATGAATATTGCTTTTGAATTATACAAATTGGATTCATTTAAATAATAAAATTTGGAAGAATTCAAAATACATTAGCTGTTTAAAAATTTTTAATGCGTGGGTAGAACATAAGCTGTGTTTTCACTTCCGCCATCATAAAAAATCAGGTGTTGTAAGATAACAGTGAGGTGAGTCTCATTCCTTATATGTCTTCCTTTTGATTTTTTTAATTTTTCAGTTTTCCCTTTATAATGTGAGAAATCACAAAAGTGCTTAGAATTCCAGGAACTATCAGACATACCCTGGGAAACAAACATGAGCACTGTAAGTCCTACCATGCCTGTAGAACCTGAATGCAGAAGCATACAATGTTGCACAGAGGAAAGATAGTCTTGCCCAGAGATCACTGATTTAGAGCAAAACTTTGGCTGTCATACCAACAGAAGAAGCACAATGGGAACAAAAAAGGCATCCAGGATACTGCAACAAATTCAAAATATTTTTATTCATAAAGCATAATCCAATCTAAGAACTACGTGTAGAAAAGGACCAGTAAATAATGAAGGGGACTTGTATACTGACGATGAACAGAAATGAAACGAAGTTCTAAAAGGATCAGTATGAGTTTTGGGGTTCAGCAGTCCACGTAATGACATCAGGGTAGAGAGTGCGAAAACATTTTTTCACTCAAACGGAAGGCTGCACAGACCAGCTAACTCAAATCAGTACCAATTCCATAGATTTCGGAAGAGAAATTGATATCAAACCAATCCACTCAGTACCTGGACAAGATTCATGGAATGCTTTATTTATGAAAAAAGTGCGAAGTACAACAAACAAGAGCTCTTAGTATTGTTTGGAGAAACAACCAAGATACAGGTGAAATACAGCAGACTTGAAAAAAGTGCAGATAAAGCTCCTTTGCATAAGAGAGTCAATAAAACGTTAGCTAAAAATTACAAACCAGTAGCGCTAACTTCCAACTTCATAAAAATCTTCGAAAAAGTGATGAGAAAGCCGATTACAAATTTCATGGATCAGCACAATCGGCATAACCCAAACCAGCATGATTTTTGAGCAGGACGATCATGCCTGTCATAGTAGCTGAACCGCTATGACAGAATTAAGGAGGCGTTTGAAGACATTTGAAGTGCAGATGAGATATAAATAGATTTTGCAAAGGCATTTCAGAAAAGTGTCACGAAAGAACACGTGAAAGACTTGAGAATTAAGTCAGCAAAACTTTCTTTCAAAGAACATTGTAAGATAAATGTCACGACAGCCAGGAGTATGACGGGGTGGACAAGGAGAACATTCAAAGCAAGAGGAAAATAATGCCAATGGTGACACTTTTCAAATCTCTAGTGCTCCCTCATTTAGAATATCGCTTCGTGCTAACGTCCCCGTTCAAAGCAGTTTCAATAAACGACATAGATGATGGAATAAACAGCGATATAAGCAAATTTACTGATGACACTGAAATAGGCCGTCCAATTCATTCTAATGAGGACATTAGAGCACTCCAGGATGATTTGAATAGACTGATGCAGTGATCGGAGAAATGGCAGATGCAGTTTAATAGAGATAAATGCAAAGTGCTAAATGTTGGACAGGACAATAACCATGCCACATATAAACTAAATAATGTAGATCATAATATTACTAACTGTGGAAAGGACTTAGGAGTTCTGGTTAGCAGTAATCTGAAACCAAGACAAGAGTGCATGAGTTATCGTAATAAAGCTAACAGAATCCTTGGCGTCATATCAAGAAATATAAATAATAAAAGTCCTCAGGTTGTTCTTTAACTTTAACACAGCAACAAGGGGACACAGTTGGAAGTTGAAGACACAGATGAATCACAGGGATGTTAGGAACTATTTCTTCAGCCACAGAGTAGTCAGAAAGTGGAATAGTTTGGGAAGCGATGTAGTGGAGGCAGGATCCATTCATAGCTTTAAGCAGAGGTATGATAAAGCTCACGGTTCAAGGAGAGTGACCTAGTAGCGACCAGTGAAGAGGTGGGGCCAGGAGCTTGGACTCGACCCCTGCAACCTCAACTAGGTGAGTACAACTAGGTGGAGTATACACACACAGCACACACACACATACACCACACACACACAGACACACACACACACACATATGACACACACACACACACACACACAGACACTCACACACAACGCGGCGCACACACACAACGCATAACACACACACAAACACACACACACACACATACACATACACACACTCACACACACACACACCCCACACACACACACACACATCTACACACCACACACACACACAGTAGGGACCAGCGAGCGCGCCTAGTCACGCCGACGGTGCTCTTGCCGCTGATTTAAAGTGATTTTGAGGGCTATTAAGTGTTCTGCAAGGTTGCTAAGTGTGTCATGTAGTTCAACATCCACTAGCAGTGTTTTTTTTTTAAATCGCCTGAGCCACACAAGTGTGGGGAAGCCCACAAATTTGAAAGTGATCTGGAAAATAAAGCTTTGTGGCGCAGGCTAGTGTGAAAGGCGGGCGTTGCCAAGTTGTCACCCAAAAATGTAATAAAATGAAACAATCGTGTGACCGTGAAAGAAACACAGTGAATAACGGTACATTATATTAACGAGAAGAAATTGAGGTGGATCTACGCCAGGACCGTAGCTCGAGGCTGTGATCTTACGCCAGGACGTCCACATCGACCTGGACAATCACACTGCTTACAGCTGCACTACAGTACTTACTGTATCACCTATGAGTGTTGTTTTGGTGTGTGGGGTCCAGGTTCCCAATTAAACCGCCAAGCTGAATGTGAATGGTCTAACTCTCCATAGCACGATAAAGACTAGCACTCAAGTAATTCAATAAGGTTTACAAAATGGTAATCCATTGACCAAGCAATTAACTCACTATACGCAGGTGAAATAGGCAACACTGCAAGGGTGGGAGTCAGGTCACAAAGAGTTGTGACACAAGCGACCAACAGAGGAAATCTACATCTTAACACTCCAAGCACAAGCCACCTACGTTTCATACACATATAAACCCACACATAATTCGACACATAATTACACACACACACACACACACGGACACCACGAACTCACACACACACACACACACACACACACACACAACCTCACAACACACACACACACACACATACACACAACCCACACACACACACCATTCACAACACACACACAGACACACACCCCACACACACACACACACACACACACACACACACACCCACATACACACACACACACACACACACACACACACCACAAGCACACAACACACACACACACTGGTAAGTGCGGTAAGTCCAGGAGTATGGGGCGTCAGGTTCACAAGTAAGGTGTGGGCAGCCAAGGACCACTGAGACTTACCTTAAATGCGCCCAAGAGCCACCTACCTTTCAGTACAAATTACACCCACACATAATCACACACAATTAAACACACTCACACACACACACACACACACACACACACACACACACATCCAGACACACATATACATACCAAACAACACAAAAAAACACCATACTAAACAAAAACAACACTCCCCCTCTCACCACCGACATCATCACTACTTCCCCTGACCCTCCCCTCGACCTCGATCCCCTCCCCTCCCCCTTTCACCCCAAAACCCTCCCCACCCCTCCCCACTCAGCTCCCACATACCACAGTTCCTACCACTACTTCCCCCCCCCCACACTCTGACACACACACTACTAACCTAACATACAAACTACATAGGTTTTCCCCACTCTGAGCAATCAGGATAAAACAAAATGTTGCCAGAGAGCAACAAGAAAAACCAAGGGACAGGAGGATGAACAATGCAGAAGGAAAATTGGGCAGCAGACGCTCATAAAAAGGATCCTTGAAATTGGTAAAAAGAAACTAGAAGAACTTAGCATGAGAATGAAGATAGGAAAAGATATGGAAAGCCGGAAGTGGGAGTGCCATGTCAATAGCAGCAGAAGCTACGATACAGATTTAGAATAATGGAATTTGAAAATCTGAAACAAGCTAAAGAACTAAAGAACATTTTTGGGATGACAAAAAACAGAGACTGAGCTACGCGGGGCCAGCCACAAATTAAGGGGACTGTAGGGAAAGAAGGGGCACAACTGCATGGAGATGCTCAATCAGAGGAACTGTAGGCAAATGAACGAGCTAAGCTTATGTGTGAGAGGCCTAACAGACAAACAACAGAGCCCAAGAAAGCCGAGAAGGGAAAATGACAGGCACTGATCCTAAGTACATTAGCCAGTGAAACTAGATGAAAGGAAAGCTGCAGTGGAGGAACCAAATTAAATGAGAGGATACACAGATATGCAGTGGAGAAATGAAAGGGTGAGTCAGACCTTTGTGTATGTGGATCCAGGAAGTCGAAGGGAATCATATGAAGACAAGAAAACAAGGGGTAAAGAAAAAAGCAATTGAAAGCAACATGAAAGCAATAGAGAAGACGATATGACCCAGCTGGATAATTTTCGGAGAATAGGGGTTTGTTAAAAAAAAGAACCTCCCGGCCAGTTGAGAGTGACCTTCGAAGAGCAGAAGCGACTTCTGACCAGGATCCTGCAGAGAAACACATTAAGGACATGACGGGCATACAGGAGGGTGTATCTCCGACCGGCGACAGAAACACAAGAAAAAGGAAGAAACTGAGAGAGATGGTACAAAGCGAAAGGAGGAAAGAGAGGGGATGGAGAAGAAGACAGGAGATCCCAGACCCAGGAAGAAGATCTAATACAGCCTCCCGCACAACCTTCTATAGAAGCCACCCACCAGTCCAGACCCATTGCAAACCAAACACTCTAAATCAAAAACACCCCATGCCACATCAATGCCCCCACCCACTACATTACAAACTTCACCCCCACAGCAACAAAACCCATAGTTCCTTACCTAGGTCTCCACTTCCTCCCCAACCCCAATATACCTTCCCAGACCAACAGTTCTTAGAAAAGAAAGTTGGAAGGTGTGGTATGACAAATGCAGAAGGAATACAAACAAGTATAGGAGAGGCACACGAAAGAAATCAAAAGACATCCCCAGACATAATAGCACTCCACAGAAACAAAACTCACCAGAAAAATAAACATATTCAATCTTTCCATCCGATATCAAATCTTCAGGAAAAGACAGAGGGAGTAAGTGAGGGGGAGAGGAGTTGCACTGCTCATATATAAAAACCATGGGTTTTCCTAAAAATGGACGAATGATGGCATGCGAAAGGGACAACTTAGTAGGAACAAACCAGTCTGAGGACATAAGTGATAATTGCAGAAATGTACAACCCACCACAGAACTGCAGGAGGCCAAAGAAGAATGACGATAGAGCACAGAGCAATGATCAACACACTAGCCAGGTGGCCAGGAGAAGCACACATGGGGGAGCAAAGTTTAATAGTTATGGTGATTTCAATCACAAAGAGATTGACTGGGAAAACCTGGATCCCCATGGGGGTCCCGAAACTGGAGAGCCAAGATGATTGATGTTGGTACTGGAGAACCTCATGCATCAACTGTTAGAGACACTACCAGAGAAGAGGAAGAGGAGAACCAGCAAGTTGGACCTTGGTAATTCACCATGGAGTATTCGGACATCGAGGTATCATGAATGAAAGGCCCTGGAGCTAGTTGATCATGTGGTTCTGTGCATCAGACTACAATAGTTGACACCAAGTGGAGAGAGTAGCAGGAATAGGCTGGGAAAAACCAACGACAAAAGGGGGAACTACTCAGGCATGAGAACTTCCTTCAAGACATTCAGTGGAGAGGGAACTGACAGGAAAACCAGTACAAGAAATGAATGGACTATGTAGCAGCAAATGCAAGGAGGCAGAGGAGAGTTTTTCCCCAAGGAAACAGAAATAATGGAAGAACAGAAACGAGTCCTTGGTTCACTTCACTCCAAAGGTGTAGGGAGGCAACAACTAGTGTGTACTAGAGAATTGAAAAGGACAGAAGACAGAGAACTAGGAAAATAAAGAAATCACCTAAGAGCCAGAAACGAATATGCACAGATAAGAAGGGAGGCTCAGAGACAAAATGAAAAGTGACATAGCAGCAAAAGTAAAGACTGACCCCCCAACTTGTTTTTGTACAGCCACATCAGGAGGAAAACAACAGTCAAGGACGCCAGTAATCAGACTGAGGAAGGGTGATGGAATTCACAAAGAAACGACCGAGAGTGTATGTCAGAGCTCAACACAAGATTTAAAGAGGTATTTACAGTGAAAATCAGTAGGATACACCAAGAAATCCAGAACAGGTGGTGCACACCAGCAAGTGCTGGATGAGGTACATTAAACCCAATGAGGAGGTGAAGAAGCTGCTATGCGACTTGACAACTCTCAAAGGGCGGAGGACCAGACTACATCTCTCCACGGGTCCTTAAAGTGGAGCAGAGATATTGTTGAGCCATTAACAAAGATCCGTTCAACACATCATTTGAAACTGGGCAACTCCCAGAGGTATGGAAAAATGGCAAATGTATCCCAATTTTTAAAAAGGAGACAGACATGTAGCCACTTAAAACCTACAGACCTGTATCACTAACGTGTATAGTATGCAAGTCAAGGAGAAGAATTATCATCAGGAGGATAGGGTTGGGGCACCTGGAAAGAAACAAGAGTATAATTGTCAACCAGCACGTTTTCAGGAAGGAAAATCCCAGTGTCACAAACCTACTAGAGTTTTTATGACAAGGTGACAGAAGTAAGACAAGAGAGAGAGGGGTGATCGACTGCGTAATTTTGGACTGGCAAAAGGCTTTCCTCCACACAGTCCTCACGAGAGGTTACTGCAAAAGCTAGAAGAACCAGGCGAACATAACAGGAAAAGGCACTGCAATGGATCATAGAAATATCAGACAGGGAGGCAAGATACAACGATTCAAGGGTAACGCGACGAGTGTCAGAGTGGGCGCCTGTGGACAAGCGGGGTTTCCACAGGGGTCATCCTAGGATCCTGTGCTGTTCTTGGGTATACGTGAACGACATAACGGAAGGATCGACTTCAGAAGTGTCCTTGTTTCGAGACTGATGTGAATTAATGAGAAGAATCGAATCGGACGAGCTTTCAGGCAGGACTCAAAGAGATCTGGACAGGCGTCAAGCCTGGTCCAGTCAACTGGCACCTGAATTAACCTGCCAAATGCCAAGACATTGGAAGATTGGGGAAGGGCAAAGAAGACCGCAGACACAATATAAGTATTAGATGGCCAAAAAAAAAAAAAGACTGCAAACCTCCACTCAATGGAAAAAAGATCTGGGGGTGAGTAATAACACCGAGCATATCTCCTGAGGCGCACATCAACTCATATGAACTGCTGCAGCATACCGGCGGCTGCAAACCTACGGATAGCGTTCCATACCTAAGTAAAGGATTCGTTTAAAGACTCTGGTACACCATCACGTTCAGGCCCATACTGAGTATGCAGCACCATATGGAATCCACACCTAGTCAGCACTCAAAAATAGAGAAAGTGCACAAGGTTTGCAACAAGACAAGTCCCAGACTACGGGGAAAGTCCTATGAAGATAGGTTGAGGGAAATCCGGCCTGACGACACTGAGGCCATGAGGTCAGGGATACATAAAATAACGACATATAAAATACTGCACTGAATAGACGAGGTGGACAAAGACGGGATGTTCCAGAGATGGGACAACAGAACACAAAGGGTCACAATTGGAAGTTGAAAAGACTCAGAATTGAATCAAAGGGATGTTAGGGAAGTATTTCTTCAGTCATAGAGTAGTCAGGCCATGGAAAAGCCTAGAAAGTGATTGTTGGAGGCAGGAACCATCATAGTTTTTTTAAGGCGTGGGTATGATAGATCACATGGGGCATGGTGAGAGAAAGACCCTAGAGGCAATCAGCGAAGAGTCGGGGCCCAGGAGCAGTGACCTACCCCTGCAACACAAATAGGGTATACAATAAGGTTGAGTACACACACACACATCATAGCAGTATACAGAAACAAAAACTCACGGAGATAAAAACAGATGCAAACTTCCGCACCAGGATACCAGTCATGAAGGAAAGATAGAGAGGGGCAGAAGGGGGGGGAGATGGGATCTCTCTCGTAAAAACAGATGAAATTCGAGAAAATGGAAGGCATAGAGGAGACGGAGAAAGAGAGCTACAGAGCAGGTACGACTTCAAGTCTGGGAAACACAAAGAGGTCATTGCAGTAACATCAGTAGGCCAAGAGAGAATATGAAGAGAGTCAACGAGCAATGGTGGACACACTGCTAGGTGGCAAGAAGAGAGCTCATTCCGCAAGCGTAAAGTTGCAGGATATGGGGGATTTTAACCACATGGAGATTGACTGGAAAACCGGAGGCCACATGGGGGTCCCGAAACATGGAGAGCCAGGATGTTGGACTGGTGTTGGAAATACCTCATGCACCAACATGTTAAGACACTACCAGATGAGAGTGAGGATAACCAGCAAGATTGGACCTTGTGTTCACCCTGGGGCAGCTCAACATTGAGGTAACATCAAGTATGAAGTCCCTAGAGCTAGCGACCAACGTGGTTCTGTGCTTGAACACATAGCAAGCTTGCAATGGAGAGAATAACAGGAGTTGAATGGGAAAAGCCTGACTATAATAGAGGGGACTACAAGGGTTGAAGAACTTCCTGCGGGAGGTCCATGGGTCAGAGAACTGGCAGGAAAGCCATAAAATGAAATTAATGTGAATATGTAACAACAAAATGAAAGGAGGCAGTGAAAAGTTTATTCCCAAGGGCAACAGTAACAACGGAAAACCAGAACGAGCCCCTGGTTTACCCGCGGTGTAAGGAGGCAAAAACAAAGTGAATAGAGAATGGAAAAATACAGAGGCAGAGAACACACGAAAATAGGGAGATTCAGACCGCAGCGCCAGGAAATGAGTTATGCACAGGTAAGGAGGGTAGGCCCAGCGACAGTATGAAAATGACAAAAGCATCGAGAATCAAGACTGACCCGAAACTGTTTATAAGCCACATCAGGAGAAGACAACATCAAAGACCAGTATCAATTAAGAGGACAGAAGGTGGAGAACTCACAAAAATGATCAGGATAGTATGTGAGAGCTGAACAGATATTTAAAGAAAAGTTATTACAGTAAGACAGGAAGGGCTGTGGGAAAACAGCTCAGAAGGGAACATCAAATGGAATATACCAACAAGTGTTGATACATAACAACAACTGAGGAGGAGGTGAAGAAGCCATAATTGACTTTGACACCTCAAGGCGATGGGACCGGACAACCAGCTCCCCCCATGGGTCCATAGAGCAGGAGCTTAGATGCTGTGCAATGGCCTCTAACCACACTCTTCTCTTCACACATCCCTTGAAACTGGGCAACAACCTAGAAAATGGAAGACAGCTAATGAAGTCCCCCATATTAAGAAAGGAAACAAAACGAGGCACTAAATTCAGACCTGTGTCCTGACTGTATTGTGTGCAAAGTCACGGAGAAATTATCATGAGGAAGGTGGTCGAACACACTGGAAAGGAACAAGATAATTAATAAAACCAAGCATGGGTTCATGGAAGGCAAACGCTTGTATCACAAACCTCCTGGAGTTTTATGACAACGTAACAGCAGTAAGACACGAGAGAGAGGATTGGTAAATTGCGTTTTTTCCTAGACTCAAGGAGGGAGGCTGTTTTGACACAGTTCCCCACACGAGATGTGCAGAAGCTGAAGATCAGGCGCACTTAAAGGGGAGGCACTTGCAATGGAAAAGGAATACCTGGCAGGAAGGCCAGCAACGATCATGGTACGAGAAGAGGTATGCCACAGTGGTGGGGCTCCTGTTACGAGCGGGGTCCCACAGGTGGCATTCTAGACCATTGCTATTTTTGATAATATGTGAACTGACATGATGAAAGTGAATAGACTCTGAAGTGTCCCTATTTGCAGATGATTAGAAGCTGATGAGAAGAATCTAATCGGATGAGGATGAGCAGGACTGCAAAGAGACCGGGACATGCTGGACACTTGATCAAGAAACTGGCTTCATAGTCCAATTCAATCTAGACAAATGCAAAGTCAGAAGATGGGGAGGGGAAAAGAAGACCGCAGACAGAGTATAGGCAAGTGGAAAAGACTCACAGACCACAGCGTCGATGGAGAAAGACGCTTGGGTGACCATAACACCGAGCACAATCAACGAGGCACACATCAACCAAATAAACTGCTGCAGAATAGGGGCTCCTGGCAAACCTGAAGAAAGAGTCGTTCCGGATACCATGAATAAGGAATATCGTATCAAGACACTGTAACTACTTGTATAGTTTAGGCCCCATACTGGAGTATGCAGCACCAGTCTGGAACCCACAACCTGGTCAAGCACGTCAAAAGTTAGAGAATGTACAAGGTTTGCAACCAAGGCTAGTCCCAGAGCTCAGAGGAATGTCGTTCGAGGAAATGTTAAGGGAAATCGGAACTGACGACACTGGAGGACAGAAGGGTCAGGGGAGACATGATAACGACATACAAGATACTGCGGGGAACAGACACGGGGACAGAGATAGGATGTTCCTAGAGGGACAACAGGGACAAGGGGTCACACTGGAAGCTGAAGACTCAGACGAGTCACAGGACGTTAGGAATTATTTCTCTTCAATCATAGAGTTGTCCAGCAATGGAATAGCTAGCAAGTGAAGTAGTGGTGAGGCAGGAACCATACATAGTTTTAAGAAGAGGTATGACAAGATCTCAGGAAGCCGAGAGGAGAGGACCCAGTAGCGATCAGTGAAGAGGCTGGTCAGGACTGAGTCTCGACCCCTGCAACCACAATTAGGTGAGTAAAATTAAGGTGAGTACACACACAACAAGAGAGACAGAGGAATCTAGTAGCGATCCAGTGAAGAGGTAGAGGGCAGGAGCTGAAGTATTGATCTCCCTGGAACCACATTAGGTGAGTACAATTAGGTGAGTATGCACACACACTCACACACACACACACACACACATCCGTCAGTTCCCACCCCCCACACCTCGAACCCTAACCCCTACAGCAACCCCCTATGGGAGCTCTTCCTCCAACTCTACTGCAACCCCCCACAGCAGGCCCCACCAGGGCTTCTGTTCTAAACAAACCCCAGTAGTTCGCTCCCGGACACACTTACAGTATATAACAGAATTGAAGGTTTGGTACACAAATGCGATGGATTAACGAATAAATATGAAGAAGTGGCAAGAAAGAATGAATGAGAAGTCCCCAGACATCATAGCAGATATAGAAACAAAACTCACAGAGACAATAACAATGGCAAGTCTTCCCACCATGATCATGAGTAAAGATAGAGAGGCAGAGGGGAGAGGGGTTCTCTGCTCGGTAAAACACCGATGGAAATTCGAGAAAATGGGAGGCATAGACAGGCAGAAAGAAAGTGATTACTTAGTAGGTACACTTTTAGACTGAGGAGCACAAGGTGTTCATTGCAGTGGATGAATAATCCACCAAAAGGAACTGCAGGAGGTCAAGAAGTAAAAATGAAGAGAGCAACAGAGGCATTGGTGGACACACTTGCTGATGTGGCAAGAAGAGCTCACGTCCAGCAGAGCAAAGTTGCTGTTAGGGTGATATTCAACCACAGGGAGATTGACTTGGAAAACCTGGGTCACATGGGGGGTCCCGAAACATGGAGAGCCAAGATGCTTGATTGTGCGGGAAAACCTCATGCACCAACATGTTAAGGACACTACCAGAGTGAGAGGGGAGTGATGAACCAGCAAGATTGGACCTTGTGTTCACGCCTGGGCATTTTCAGACATTGTGAATAACATAACATATTAGAGCCCCCTAGGAGCTAGTGACCATGTGGTTCTGTACTTTGAATACATAGTAGAGTTGCAAGTGGAAAGAGTAACATGAGTTTGAATTGGGAAAAGCCAAGACTATGAAAAGAAGGACTACACAGGTTTGAGGAACCTCGTTCCTGGCAAGAGGATCCGTGGACAGGGAACTGGCTGGAAAGGACAGTAAATGAAATGATGGAATATGTAACAACAGAAATGAAGGAGAAGTGGAAAAGGTTTTATTTCCCAAAGGCAACAAAACAGATGGGGAATACCAGAAAAAGCCCCTGGTGTTACCTGACGGTGTTGGGAGGCAAAAACAGAAGGCAATAGATGAATGAAAAAGTACAGAAGGCAGAGAACACAAGAAAATAGGGGATCAGTCGCAGAGCCACGAACGAGTATTGCACAGGTAGGGATGGGAGACCCACGATAGAATGAAAATAACATAGCATCAAAAGTCAAGACTGACCTCTGAAACGTTGTATATCCACATCAGGCGGAAGACAACAGTCAAAGAACCATGTGATTCAAATGAAGAACAGAAGGTGGGGAACACACAGAAATGATCCAGGAGGTATGGAGGATCTACACAGGAGATTTAAGGAAGTTTTTTAACTAGTAGGAGACATAGGAAGGCTCTGGGAAGACAACACAGAAAGGAACATCAAAGGAATATACCCAACAAGATGTTGGATGACACGAACAACCGAGGGAGGCGAGGTGCCAGAAGCTGCAAGTGACCTTGAAACCCCAAAGGCGATGGGACGCGGACAACAACTCTCCGTGGACTTATAGAAGGAGCAGAGATGGTGAGTGTGCCCCTAACCTCAGTCATCAACGACATTCCATGAAATTGGCAAACTACCTGAGAAATAGAAGACAGCAAATGTAGTCCCCAAATTTAAGAAAGGAAACAGAAACGAGGCACTAAACTACAGCCTGTGTCTCCTGACAATGTATAGATGCAAATCATGGAGAAGTTTATCAGGAGGCGAGTGGTGTGAACACCTGAATGGAACGAAGATTGTAAATGAAAACCAGCATGGGTTCATGAAGGCAAATCCTGTGTCAAGCAAACCTCTTGCAGTTTTATGACGAGTAACAGAAGAAGACACGAGAGATAGGGCGGTTGAATTGCATTGTTGTTTTCCTTGGACTAGCAGGAAGGCCTTTTGACACATCAGAGATTAGTGCAAGAATCTGGAAGGATCATGGCGCATATAACATGGAGGGCCTGCAATGGATCAGGGTATACCTGACATGAGCAACAACGGTCATGTGTACGTGGAGGGAATCACAGTGGGGCGCCTGTGACGAGCGGGGTCCCACCAGCGTTCAGTTCAATGACCAATTCTATTTTTTATTATACGCGAACACAAGATGAAAGGAATAGACTCTGAAGTGTCCTCTATTTGCAGATGAATTGAAGCTGATGAGAAGAATCAAATCGGATGATGATGATGCAGTCTGCAAAGAGACCTGGACAAGCTGAACACTTGATCAAGAAACTAGGCTTCTCAATTCAAAACCATCCAAATGCAAAGTCATGAAAGATTGGGGAGGGGGCAAAAAATGACAGGCAGACAGAGTATAGCTAGGTGGAAAAAGACTACGATCTCACTTAGGGAGAAAGATCTTGGGTGACTAATAACACCGAGAGCACTTCACACGGATGCACACAATCAACCAAATAATTGCTGCAGCCATATACAGGGCGGCCTGACAAAACTTAGAATAGCGTTCGATACCTTAATAAGGAATCGTTCAAGTCACTGTACACGTGTATGTTTAGGGCCCATACTGGGATATGCAGCACCATCAGGAACCCACAGCACCTGGTCAAGAGCACGTCCAAGAAGTTAGAGAAAGTACAAAGGTTAGCACAAGGCTAGTTCCAAGCTCAGAGGATGTCGTACGAGAAAAGGTTGAGTGAAATCGGAGTGATGACAAGGGGGAACAGAATGTCAGGAGACATGATATCGACATACAAGTTTACTGCTGGGAATAGACTAGGTGTATCAGAGATAGGATGTTCCAGAGAGTGGACACAGGACAGAGGGGTCACAACAGGAAGCTGAAAGACTCAGACGAGTCAAAGGACGTTAGGAAGTTTTCTTCAGTCATAGATTCGTCAGGAATAGGAATAGCCAAGCAAGTGAAGCAAGGAGGCAGGAACGATACATAGTTTTAAGAAGAGGTAATACAAAGCTCAGGAAGCAGAGAGAGAGAGGACCTAGTAGCGTCAGTGAAGAGGCAGGGCCAGAAGCTGATCACGACCCCTGCAACCACAATTAGGTGAGTACAATTACGGTGGGAGTACACTCACACACGCACACATACACTCCAATACACACACAACACACACACAGCACACACACCACACACACACACACACACACTACACACACACAACACACACACACACACACACACACACACACAACAGTCAAGGACCAAGGTAGATGAGGCTAAGGAAGGAAGGAGGAGAGACAACAAGAAATGACCGTGAAGTATGTGAGGAACTCAACAAGAGATTCAAAGAAGTGTTTCACAGAGAGACAGAAGGGGCCCAGAAAGACGGAGGAGTGGGGCCACCACCATGTGCTGTACAGATTGCACACAACCCGAGGAAGAGTGAAGAGGCTTCTTGATATGACTAGATACCTCAAAGGCAATGATGTGCCAGATAACATCTCCCCATGGGTATGGAGAGAGAGGTAGCGAGAGTCGGCTAAGTGGTACACCTATCAAACAATATTCCTCGTACATCTTTCGAAACAGGGAGATTGCCTGAGGCATGGAGACAGCAAATGTAGTCCCAATCTTTAAAAAAAAAAGGAGACAGACATGAAGCATTAATCTACAGACCTCTGTCACTGACATGTATAGTATGCAAAATCAAGAGAGATTATCAGGAGAAGAGTGGGTGGAACACCTAGAAAGTAATATCTCATCAACAGTCAGACAACATGGTTTCAGACGGGAAAGCCTGTGTCTCACCACTGAGATTCTATGACAAGGTGACAGCAGTAAGACAAGAGAGAGAGGGGTGGGTGGATTGCATGATTCTTGACTGTCAAGAGAGGCGTTTAGACACATTCCACACAAGAGATTGGTGCAAATACGATGACCCTAGGAGGCTGGATACCAGAAGGCACTACAATGGATCAGGTGAATACTAGTTAGGAAGAATAGCGCGAGTCCATGGTACTGGCGAGGTGTCAGAGTGGGCACCTGTGACCAGCGGGGTCCCTAGGGTCATCCTATGACCTAGTGCTGTTTCTGGTAATTTTTGAACGAACATGACGGAAGAATAGACTCTGAGGGTCCCTGTTGCAGATGAACGGTGAAGTTGATAGAAGAATTCACTCGATCGAAGACCCCTCAGACTACAAAGGAGATCTGGACAGTCTGCAGACCTTGTCGCAGCAATGCTCCTGAGTTCAATCCCACCAAGTTCAAAGTCATGAAGATTGGGGAAGGGCAAAGAAGACCCGCAGAACAGAAGTACATTTCTAGGGGCCCGAGACTAACAAACCTCAAGGAAAAAGATCTTGGGGTGTGTATAACACCAGGCACATCTCTCCTGAAGTGCACAGTCAACCAAATAACTGCTTGCAGCATATGGGCGCCTAGCAAACCTCATACAGCATTCCGACATCATAATAAGGAATCGTTCAATGAACCCTGTTACACCGTTAAACGTTAGGCCCATACTGGAGTATGCGGCACCGAGTTTGGAACCCACATCTCGCCAATCACGTAAAAACTAAGAAAGTGCAAAGGATTGCAAACAAGACTAGTCCCAGAGCTCAGAGGTATGTCCTACGAGGAAGAGTTTAAGGGAAATCAACCTGACGACACTGGAGGACAGGAGAGATAGGGGGGACATGATAGCGACATAACAAAATACTAGAAAAACGGGAAAAAAAATTGACAAGGTGGACAAAGGACAGGAAGTTCCAGAAGATTGAACACAGTAACAAGGGGATACACAGTTGGAATTGAAGACACTGATGAATCACAGGGATGAATAGGAAGTATCTACAGCCACAGATAGTCAGTAAGTGGAATAATCTGGGAAGCGAATAGGTGGAGCAGCATCCATCATAAGCTTTAGCAAGGTATGATAAAGCTCATGGTTCAGGGATAGTGACCTAGTAGTGGACCAGTGAAGAGGCGGGGCCAGGAGCTTGGACTCGTCCCCTGCAACCTCAACTAGATGAGGTACAACTAGGTGAGTACGACACACACACATACACACTCATACAAACATGCACACACACATACATGCACGCATATAGACAAGGTTTCGGTGTGTAATTCGACCTGTGGCCTAGGTTAAAATGGAACCTAACACACACCATTATGCTTAGTTCATTTTGATATTTTTTTGAAAGTTAAACCGAGGTGTGCTGTTTAGAACGCTGAATTATTAGATGTTTTGTTTTTTATTCCTCAGAATGTGATACGCAAGTTAAAAGAATGCCTATTATTACGGGAAGACAGAACTAGTGAAAACACTGCTGCGCCAACTGACTACCGTCTTGAGCCTATGTAATAGGCATCACATGAGCACAGGCAAAGAATGACATTAAACAGATTATCTCAGTGAAGGAAAATGAAGGAATTGAGATTCCGTGAAAATAATTGGATCAGTCGGGTCTTAAAAAATGTAAGTATATATGTCTATGTCTCTAATTGCATATACTATAGTTAAGGAGCTCTATATTTCGTATAATAAAAAAAACAATTATATTGCTTCATGAAATAACATACTACTAGATACATAGTCACAGGTGTCTTATGGAAACACGTCCTAATCTTATCCAGCCGTACCGGAGATTCCAACTCTGGATCTCAGTGTGCGAGCTGAGTGCGGCTAGCGATCGAGCTACGAAAAAAAGTTAAGAGAAATCCGCCTGAAGACACGGGAGGACAGGAGGTATAGGGGAGACGTGATAACGACATTCAAAATACTGCAAGGAACTGACAAGGTGGACAGAGACAGGATGTTCCAGTGATGGGATACAGAAACAAGGAGTCACAATTGAAAGTTGAAGACTCAGATGAGTCAAAGGGATGTTAAGATGCATTTCTTTAGTAAGTAACGTACTGGTGGCAGGAACCATACATAGTTTTAAGACGAGCTTTGACAAAGCTCACGGAGCAGTGAGAGAGAGGACCTAGTAGTGATCACTGAAGAGGTGGGGCCAGGAGTTATGAATCGACCCCTGCATCCACAAATAGGCGAGTACACACACACGCGTGCACACATGCACAAACACATACATACACATACACACTTAATACACACACACATACACACACACACACACACACACACACACACACACACACACACACACACACACACACACACAGGAGCTTGGACTCGACCCCTGCAACCTCAACTAGGTGAGTACACATACACATACACACACTGTCACACAGTCACGCAGACGTGGGTGACAAGGCTCTGAGAACCTTAGTGTTTTTAAGGCGTGCAGTAACTGCTAGCAGTAATCAGTGGTAGTGACAAAGTCAGTGAACAATACTACGAGTGATAACTAAAGTTAGTAGTTAAAAAAACTCGAGAGGAAGCCTGAAATCATTAATATTTCAAAGTGCCAAACCGTTAGGGGCCTAGTACTCACCTGTTGCCACCCCAATTCCAAATATACAAAGAACAAATGAGTGTGGAAGTGGGTGTTCAAGAATTACCAGTGATTGGTTAACAAGTGAAATGTGGGGCACCATACAGTGAGAGTGAAAAAGTTAAAAGCAAAGGGAGAAAGGAAAAATAAAATATACAAAAAGGGGAAAGGGTGGCAGGAGTGGGGCCTGCTGAAGCAGTGACGTCACAACAGTTGTGTCCTTTAAAACATTAAAGTGAACACCAATGTGAAGGGTTAGTCTGTCATAAGTGAAAAGGAAATCACTTGGGGAAGTGGGTTTATGAGCATATATGGTTAAAACACAGGGGTGAAGGTTTTTCAAAATAGTGTAGAAGCCATGTACGACGACTATGCACAACATCGGCAACTTTCCCACGCTGCCCAGCGCAAGTATTGCCACCTATGTGGTGCATGTTGTGGGGTTTCGGGATTCTGGTTTTGGGCATCACTTTTTTAGTACTGGCACTCACTCCTGCAGGCTATTACCAGAATTAGAGTAGAAACAGCATAGATAATGTGAAGATAGGGTTGACAAGAAATAATTGGATGAACCAACGGTTCATCCAATTATTTCTCTGACTGGTTAAGTCGAGACAGTCAGTAGAATAGTACAACCTTACACAACTTTTCATTTTAGAACTTTTTCCTCTAAATCTCCTTATATTCCTTGACTATAAGTTTTGGTATGGGGGAGTGGAGGAAAAGTTCAGTAGATAGGAGTAGCGAGTGAATGTAGGGGAATTGTAATTTGTTTGGCAGTCTGCTTGTTAAGGCAGGTTGAGTGACTACCTCCCACTACACCCCCATCCCTTTTTCCACACCGAGAGAGGTGACCTGCTGGGCTCCAACCGGTGAATAATGACTTGGCTAGCAGCTCCCATTATATCTCCTGGACTGCCACATGCAGAAATTTATTGAAGGAGTATAACCTAACATTGGTTATGAGACGTCACCCACGATCTACTTACCTTATTGTATGTAAACCCAGGCAGCTACGCTTCATTTCTTCAGTAGTAAAAGACCTGCATTTCTGTCATTGTGACGGATCGTTCAAGGCTCGACATAAAGTGTGGCGAAATTGTTATTGGGTAGTCAAGTACTAGCTCTGACCCCCCCCCCCCTCCCTCTGTTGCATCCTCGACGACCACGGAGCTTCCACCAACTACTCGAAGCTGTGTCAACAACAATGGCTCGCATTTCTACAACTACCACCTGTACAAATTAGCTTTGAGTTCATATATTATTTATGTATCTCATTTTTCATTTTGCTTCAAATAGGTTTAATTGTAATTTTTAATTGTTTTATCTTATTACCTTTATTACAATAAAAATTTATTTTTGTATCCAGTTAATATTATATTTCTATTAGTAATTTTCCTGAGAAGGGGCCAGCCTTTGGAGAGTTCCTTTGAGGGCTGAGTAAAAATCTTCACAACCACCTACCTGACCCATAGTCAGGTCATCCCAATTTAGCCCACCCAGGTAATTTCTCAGTCCCATGAAGCCGGCCAAGCAGAAGTCTGGGACAGAGACTTGATTGCAGTTATCTGGGTAATTCCATGATATATTGAAACTAAGTGATTTGTGATCACTTTCCCCAAGCTCATCATTAACCTCAAGATTATTAACTAGTGATTCTTTGTTGGCAAGAACCAAGTTAAGCAGGTTGTTTCCTCTAGTTGGTTCTGTCACAAACTGTTTTAATAAAACAATCCTGAACTGTGTCAAGAAAGTCACTAGACACAAAATTTCCTGTCACATTGTTCCAATCCATTTGTCTAAAGTTAAAATCTTCCATTAACACAACATTTTCATATCTAGACGCCTTATGAATTTCATCCCATAGCAGCCTACCACACTTCCTATCAAGGTTTAAGGGCCTATAAATCACAAAAAAAAAAATTCAGGATCGAGAAACTGTAGCAAAACAGATTCTGTGTCCGATGTTTCTAATCTTTTATCTTGTCTAACACAACAATTTAAATTATCTCTGACATACATCCCCACTCTACCACTCTTACTGTTGACCCTATCAGTGTGGAATAGTTTATATTCCTGCATGGTGTATTCAGAAGGCATTTCTCTATCTTTCAAGTTGAATCAGGTCTCTGTTATAGCAATAATATCTATTTTACCTGCACTTGCAAGTAATGTTAGCTTATCTATCTTATTTCTTGGACTCCTACTATTTGTATAATAAACCTTAAGGGAGCTAGTCACTCGTTGCCTCTACAATCTCTCTTTGTTGAGCAATTGTCTTTTAAACACATCCCTGGGGTATCCTGGTAATATTTGCTGTTTTCAACCCTAGTACTGCAGCCTAATTGTTTCCCACAAACACCCATTCGTCATGTGTACCTAATGTGTACCACATGTGTTGAAAACTTTAAGCCAATTGGATAAGGCATTTTCAAGTAATGAGCAAAATATAATCATAAAGGAGGAAGATAAAATAAGAGGGAACCTCTTCAAGGTATCCCTTATGAGATATCTAATTATGTTCTTGAAACAAATTAAATTCATTAATCACATTTTGTACTAAGTAATTGTTTAAATCTTAATTAATGCATTTTGTAGTTCCGCCACATCTCACATCTGCTTGACAGTAGGGTTTGGGCAAGATTTGTACGAGGCACAAGAAACGCTCAACACCTTGAGTATGTTTCCACTTTTCGTGGTTTGCCTGCTCCCCCTCTCATCTGCGACTGCTTGACAGAGTAGAGAACAGAGCGAGACGTCTCATCTCTCGCCTGACCAATCCTTAATATTTTCTGTCATTTCAGCAGACCCTTTCAACACAGGAGGGATGTGGGTGGCCTTACTGTTATGTACAAGGCCAATATTGTCAAAGTACCACACTTGGATCCACTTCGAAGACAGAGAGAAGAAAGCTTTTATACCACAACACGGGCAGAAAGCAGCAACTTCACTCTGGCTGTACACATCTCCAGAACATCACTTCATCTGAGATCATTTATGCCCAGGATGGCTCGAGTATGGAAAGCATTCGTAAAATATTATGATGTCAACGAGATAGAGTCAGTTGATGAAATGAAAATACTGGCCCACAGATGGCTCCAACTTCATCCTGTTCCCTACTTGTATGTCTCATAACAATAAAAAATGCTTTCAAATGAGCTGATGTAGGTAACAGCTACATCAATAAAGTTAGGAATCCTTAAGCTAGGTGTAAAAAAAAGCGATAGAGTGGAACAGAGAGAGAGCGAGAGAGGACGTGTCACAGTGTGCTCCACAATCTTTCTTAATATTACTTAACTACGAGGGTTGGTGAGGAAAAAAACTATTCAGTGACCTAGTACTACCTACAACACATTACTACAAGTAAGCCAACTTCTATATAAAATCAGTGATATTTAAGTGTGTTTTGGTGAACAATATGGTGAGAGTGAGGGGAAGGGTAGGCCTAGGAGTGACGTCACTACTGCCTTCACAGTGAGCATCTAATGGTATGTGCACTAGACAGTGCACATACCATCTTTGGTCCTACACCTGTCAGCACACCTGCCGACACTATTTCAACATCTGGCAGCAGTGATTCATCTTAAGAAAACATGACCACATAGTATGAGAGAAAATGTTTTCCTACAGAACTAATCAACTCTGACAGGCTAAAATACATCTTGGAAGAAATGGTGTAAAATTTGAATAGAAAGAAGTCATAAATGATATTCCTCAGGCGTCAGTTTTAAATAGTTTGTGATTCATTATCTACATTACAAACTAGACAAAGTAATAAGCTACATATGCTCACTGACAACCTTTTCACTGATTGCTATAAAAATATATTCACCCAAAGTTTTTAATACCAGCAAGAAGATGTTTTCATGTATTGATATGATGGGAAACCCTAACCGATTTAGTCCAAAATGTAAAAATATGAGTTCATTTTTTTGGAAAATTAAAATATAAAATTTACACCAAAAACTACACAAAGCTTGTAAAAACTTTTTAATCTCACTGAAATATTGGGAAAAAGCAGCAGTGCATAAGTGTGGGAAAATGTTATAAGAGATTCCTTGGAATTTTACCAAGAAGTACACAACTGTACACAATATGTTCATCAAAATGGCTTCGAATTTTATCTCTTATAATTCCCTTTGATTATCTTCCCACTATTGATGTCAGGCTGAGTGGATAGTAATTTGAGGGTAGGAAACTATCCCAGGAATTTAAGGTAGGAATCACAATGACCTTTCTCCAAATTAAATATCAAATAATTTTCCTTAGCTTTTCCTCCTTTCTTTATCCACTAAAATGAAATCTGTAAATATGACATTGTTTAACGAAACATTTCTTTCAAAATAATCTTCACTAAAGTTAACAAAAAAATATATTATTTACTTTAATTTTATCACTCATCTATCTTGAATGTAAAGATTTACAAAGTAAATAAGTGTATCTTTGCCTTCAGGAACTCCAGCAGAGAATAAATAAAGTGTTCAGTGCAGCGTCAGTGGGAAACCCACCGTGGAGGTGGAGTCAAGACCCTTAGAGTCTTACGGTCTCCCCCGGAACCATCAGAGACAAACACGGCTGCTCTCTCCTACATTATAGGCTGAAACAAATCAATGAAGATGGTTCACCAGCCTGGAGTTATGATGATAATAAAAATTATCTCGACACTGAGGAATATTACATCAACGCTGTTGACTACAAGGGGATGTGTGGCATAATTTTTTTGTTGAATTATTAAAGAAAAATTTATGCAAAAGTATGTATCATAACATCTTTGTTATGAGAAATAACCCTTAATGTTGTCACAACAGGAATAAGGGGTTTCAGTCTTCGAGTGAATATATTTTTTGTTCAATTTAATATGAATCACATCAGTCTTGCTTTAAATTTATAGTATAGGAAGAAATCTGAACTTGAAACCTTTCAGCTCATTAAATTACTTCTGACTTTTAACTTTCATATCCCCGGGGGATTATTACAAATTAGTGAATTGTTGTTTACCAGCATCAGTTGTAAGGTTCACTTCCACTACGGCCCAGTAGTTAACTTGATCAACCAGGCTGTTGGTGCCAAACGACACACGTACATCAAGAAAGGCAAAACAGGAAGAAAATTGAGGATCTTTCCAAGTTTCTTCTTGAATACAGCAAGAGATTGTGGGAAATTGTAAAGAAATATGGCACTTGCAGCAAGAAAGCTGCTTTTGACTTCAAACATTCTCATGGGTCATCGAATTTATTCATCTAAGTTATTAACATCAGTTTCAAAGTGTGACTATGGAAACAATTTATTTCTAATGAACATTGATATACAGGTAGATCGAACGGAAGCACTTAAATTTAAAATATTGCATTGAATTTTTTTTCTGAATTTTTTTCACCGAAGACATTTATATTATGTGTAAATTCATGTGTTAATACTCATAATTTTGTATGGTAGAAACTGGTCAGAAACCACATATTTAATAATTTAGAATTTAACTTTACACAACGGTGCCCCGTGGGCTGGTGGCTAAGGGAAGGCATGTTTTTTTTAAAGTTTTCGCTTCACACGGCGAGAATCTGGATGTTGCCCTGGGTTGAGTAACTGATGGGGACCTAGATGGGTGATGATCTTGCTTCTTAGAACCCTTTCAAAGTTTTTATGATATGGGATGTTAGCTCTACTGGTCTGTAGTTCTTTGCTATTGCGTACTGTCCCCTTCGTGTAGTGGGGCTATGTCTGTTGTTTTTAGCAGTTTTGGGAAGACTCCTGTGTCCATGCTCCCTCCCAATAGGATGTCAAAAGTACATGATAGGGGCTTCTTGCAGATCTTGATGAACATGGAGTTCCATGAGCTTGGGCCTGGGGCATAGTGCATGGGTATGTATTTATCGCCTTTTCGAAGTCATATGGCGTCAGGATAATGTTAAATAGGTCTGAGTCTATTAAATTCTGTCTCACACATAAAAAATTCTCAGTCTGGTTAGCGGCTCGCTAAAAACCGAGTAGCTCACTTATTTCCTTGCTGTCATCTGTGTAGGACCCATCTAGTCTAAGTAGGGACCCAATACTGGATGTTGTTCTCGGCTTTGATTTGGTATAAGAAGAGAAATATTTCGGGTTACTTTCAATTTCTTTATGGCTTTTAGTTCTTTCCGTGATTCTTGACTCCTGTAAGATTCCTATAACTTTAGTTTGATGTTTGCTATTTCTCTGACCAGTGCCTCTCCTCGTATTACAGATATATTGGCCTCTTTTATCTTATCTGTTAGTCTTTGCCTTTGCCTGTATAGAGAGTGCATTTCTCTTTCTAGTTCACATCTTCTCTTCCTTTATATTAAAGGAATATGCCTTGAGCATACCTCGAGTTCCACAGAGGTAATTTGTTTCTAGACATTGGTTGGATCCATGTTGCTTCGGTTATCTTCCCAGTTTATATCATTTAGGACCTGGTTGACTTGGTCCCGCCTTATGTTTTTGTTAATGAAGTTGAATTTGGTGACTGATTACATTTTGTTGATCTGGGGCCCCGCCCACAAATGTCTGAACCTCAATAACGTTGTAATCTGAGTATATCGTTTTTGATATAGCAATATTTCGTATCAGATCATCGTTGTTAGTGAATATGAGGTCCAGTGTATTCTCCAATCTTGTTGGCTCCATTATTTGCAGGTTTAAGGTGAATTTGGTGCAGAGATTTAAAAGCTCGTGTGTGTGTCAGTTTTCATCTGAGCTGCCTCCTAGAGTTATCTCTGCTTCTGCATTAATTGCTACATCCCTCCATTTTAGGTACCTTAGGTTGAAATCCCCCAGGAGCGAGATGTTTGGGGCAGGAGCTGGAATATTTTCCACACAGTGGTTTATTTTTAAAAGCTGTTCCTTGAATTATTCGGAAGTTGCATCCTGAGGCTAATGAACAACCACAATGACTAGGTTTAGGTTCTCGATCATTACTGCCAAAAGTTCAACTACATCATTAGAGGCATTTAGTAGTTGCGAGCTTATACCTTTGGGTGAACCAATGGCTTGTTCTGTTCTTCTCATAATTTCTGTTGCACTTGGGAGCGAACCTCTCCTCTGCCTCCTTGCATTTTGTTGGCACGTGATCTTCAGACAGGAAAATCCTCATGCTCGTGTAGTCCCCCCCTTTTGTAGTTTGGCTTTTCCCATCCTAGTTCTGCTTCCCTCTCCCAGTTATAACTTTACTATGTATTCGAACCTCAGAACCACGTGATCACTAGCTCCGAGCGGCCTTTTTTTATGAGATGTCCTCAATGTCTGAACTACCCAAGGTAAATACGTGGTCTAGTCTGCTGGTTCATCCTCTCCTGTCTCTCTCAGGTAGTGTCCCTAACATGTTGATGCATGGGGTTTACCAGTACCACCTCCATCATCTTAACTCTCCATGTTTTGGATCCCCCATGTGACTCCAGGTTTTTCTAATCAATCTCCTTTGATTGAAATCACCCATAATGAGCAACTTTGACCTACCCATGTGAGCCCTTCTGGCCACCTCAGCTAGTGAGTCCTCCATTGCTCTGTTGCTCTCTTCATATTTTTCTCTTGGTCTCCTGCTGTTCTGAAGTGGGATGTACACTCACTGCAATTACCACCTTAGGTTCCCCAGACTGAATTGTGCCTACTGTGTAGTCCGTTTCACCCACTCTGTCTATCACTTTCATTTCATCAAATCCCCACTGGTTTTTGATGAGCAGTGCAACTCCTCCTCCCCTCTCTGCTCCCTCTATCTTTCCTCAAGGTCTTATATCCAGACAGAAAGATCGTGTCAGTTATCTTCCCTGTGAGTTTCGTTTCTGTGATAACTATGATGTCAAGCGGACATATCTTTGATTCTTTCACGCAATTCCTCATATTTAAGTATTATTCCATCTGCATTTGTGTGCACAACCTTCAACTTCTTTCCTAATACTGTGATCTGGGGGTACAGTGTGGTTGGGGAATTAGGAGACCTGGCAAAGTGCTATGGGCGTTGCTGTGAGGTGTGGAGTTTTTGGTAGGCAGTGGGAGCTGTGGGTATGGCACATGGGTTTTAGGTTAGTGTGCTTATTTGCAGTAGGGTTGTCAGGATTGAGGGCCTTCTTTGGGTAGTTCTGAGGGAGTTTTTTTTTTCTCTCCCTCCTGAGTCTGGGTTCTCCTGCCCATCTTTACGTCTTTGTACCCTCTCTTTCAGCTTCTGTCTTTCTTCTCATGTTCAGTCAAGGTACAACTGCCAGTTACTCAATGATTTTCATTAGTCCGTGCATTCTCTAACTGGATCCTGTTTTGCACTGTTTCTGACTTGAAAATCACTTTGACTGGCTTGCTTCTTTCCCTTGTAAACCATTCTATTCTCAGAATATTTGTCAACTGGGTCATGTCATCCTCTCCTATTGCTTTCATGACACTTTCACTCTTTTTCTCCCCTTGAAGTCTTGCTTTGTAAGTTTCCCCTTTCGACTTCCTGGAGCCCATGAACAAAAACTGACCTCTCCCTTGCTTCCTCCTACTGCATTTATCTTTGTATCACCTGATCCATTTTAATTGTCTCCATTGCAACTTTCATTTCATCAATTTCCTCTGTATTTGTTGTCCCTTTGCTCAATGACCTGTCATTTTCCCTCCTCCAAGCCTTTCCTGGCCACTGCTGTGATCTTTATAGCCTCTGTGTATAGATTAGCTTTTTCGTTTTCTTCAGTCCCTTAGTTTCTTACTGGTGTTTTCCTCATCTTTTTCAGGGCTCCATGGTGTTCTTATAGGGTTTCTGTGTGTGGTTTAACTCCATCTTTTCTTTCAGTCCCCTCAATTGTTACTGATGTATTCCTCGTCTTTTCTCGGGCCCTATTGTGATCCAATAGCACCTCTTTGTACAGCTTAACTCCTTTGTTCCCTTCAGTCCCTTAGTTTCATATTGATGTAGCAGTTCCTGATGTCATGCCCATACTGCTCTTTGGTTCTTTAGACTGTTTCAGCTTTTTCAGTTCCTCCTCTGTGCTCTATATCCAGGCCTCTGCTGCTGCAGCTTGTAGTTCCCATTTCCTGCTCTCTGCAGCAATCCTCTCCTCCCTTTTGTTGCTAAGCTCTTCTAGCTTTCTTCCCCACTCTTATTTCCTTTTTCATGAGGTCTGCTACCCTGTCTTCCTTCCCAGATTCATCTTCCAGTGCTTTGGTTTTCTGTCCTGCTCTCTGGCAACCCATTTTTCTTTTTAGTTACCAAAACTTATGCATGTTTGAATGATCGTTTGTGGTGTGTGTGTGTGTATGTGAGCTCATCTAAATCTTAATTGTGGTTGCAGGGGTCCAGTCATAGCTCTTGGCCCCGCCTCTTCATTGGTCGACACTAAGTCCACTTTCTCCATGCTCCATGAGTTTTATCATACAGGTATCATCAGGTATGTAAGGTACCTCACTCTCCAGACTATTCCACTTCCTGAAAACTCTATGACAGAAGAAATAATTCCTAACATCCATGTGACTCATTTGAGTCTTCAACTTCCAATTGTGACCCTTTGTTGCTGTATCCCATCTCTAGAACATTCTGTCTCTGTTCACCTAGTTGATTTCTCTCAGTATTTTACATGTCGCCCGTGTCCGTCATGTTCTTCAGTGTCGTCAGATCGAGTTCCTTTAACCTCTGCTCGTTGGACATGTCCCTTACCTCCGGGACTTGTCTCGTTGCAGATCTTTGGACTTTATCTAATTTCCTGACGTGCTTGCTCAGGTGTGGGTTCCAACTTTGAGCTGCATACTCCAATATGGGCCTGATGTACATGGTGTACAGGATCTGGAACGAACCCTTACTGAGATGTCGAAATGCTATTCTTAGGTTCACCAGTCGCCTATATGCAGCAGTAGTTATTTGGTGGATGTGTGCCTCAGATGTGCTCGGTATTCTACACACTCGAAGATTCCTTTCCTTGAGTATGGTTTGTAGTCTTTGGCCTCCCTTGACTGTACTTTGTCTGTGGTCTTTTTTGCCCTTCCCCGGTTTTCATGACTTTGTACTTGGTGGGGTTGAACTCCTGGAGCTAGTTGCTGGACTCGGCCTGCAGCCTTTTCCTCCTCCGATTGAATTCTCCTCATTAACTTCACATCGTCTGTTTATTCTTTCCGTCATGCAGTTCACATATACCAGAAACAACACCTGTCCTAGAGCTGACCCCAGTGGAACCCAGCTCATCACCGGCGCCCATTCTGACACCTCATCACGTACCATGACTCGCTGATGCCCTCCTCTCATGTATTCTCTCTCTCTTGTCTTACTTCTGTCACCCTGTCATAGAACTCTAGTAGGTTTGTGACACAGGATTTCCCTTCTCTGAATCCGTGCTGGTTGTTGCTTATAAGCTCATTAGTTTCTAGGTAGTCCAGCACTTTTCTGATAATCTTCCCTATGACTTTGCATACACTAAACGTGAATGACACTGGTCTGTAGTTTAATGCTGCGTGTCTGTATACAACAGTACTGCGTGTCTGGCACTACAATTGCTGTTTCATACCTCAGGTAGTCGCCCTGTTTCGACAGACTTGTTGAGGATTATTGTTAGTGGTACACAGAGTGCCTCTACTCTCTCTCTCTCGGGATACACAGAAAGATGTTATCTGGCCCCATCGCCAGAGGCTTAGGAATCTCTTCACCTCCTCTTGCTTGGTTGTATGTATCGTGACCATCACTTGTTGGTGAATCCCTGCTCTCTGTCTCTCTGGAGTTCTTTCTGTCTCCATTATCTAGTATACTGAGTACCTTCTGTATCCATTCTCTAGCTTAGTTGAATTTAGCTACTCTACACATTTTGGTGAACCAATAGCTCGTCCTTTCTTTCTCATACAAGAAGTTCATCATGCCTGTGTTGTCTTGCACTTTTGATACATTCACTTTGCCCTTCTTGGTTCCCTCTCCTTTTCTAACTCAACTATGTATTCAAAACTCAGAACGTGATTGCTAGTCCAAGGGGCCTTTCGTATGTGATGTCCTCAGTATCAGCATTGCTAAAGGTGAATACTAGGTCCAGTCTTGCTGGAGGTTTTCCTATACCACCTCCATCAACTTAGCCCTCCAAGTTTCTGGGCCCCCATGTGGCTCCAGATTTTTCCAGACAATTTCTTTATGATTGAAGTCACCCGCAACCAGCACCTTTGCCCAGCCTATATAGTCCTTTCTGGCCAATTCAGCCAGTGTCAACCCTCGCTTGTTACTCTCTTTATATTTTCGGCTTGGCCTCTTGCTCTTCCAAGGTGGGTTATACATCACTGCTATTTCAACTTTCGCACCTCCAGACTGAAGTGTTCCAGTTATGTAGTCTCTTGCTTATCCTCTGTCTCCTCTTTTCAGATAATCAAAATCTCATTGGTTTATGATAAGCAGTACCACTCCTCCACCCCTCCTGTCTTTCCTCAGCATTTGATACCGTGTTGTAGAGATGACATCAGTTATCATACCCGTAAGTTTGGTTTCTGTGAGAGCTATAATGACTGGCGTGGGGTGCTTCCTATTTGATTCTTTCGTCCACAACCTCCCCCTGTTCGCGTAACACAAAACCCCCACACA
>NC_069404.1:27260759-27293259 GCF_026875155.1 Cherax quadricarinatus
CATAAAAACACAGTTTACTAAGAAATACACCGAAACAAAACGCGATTTTCGCGAAAAAAGAAATTTTTTTTTTTGACGGTAGGCCTACCGGCGTTCTAGGCCTATATCTCGGAAGTAACTTATTCACTTATTTCGCGGACCTCAACCATTATTAATGATTGTATTGAAATGATTTTCACAGACAATATAAAACAAAGTGTGTTTTAAATTTTAACGAAGGATATTTTGGAATATCTCAAATATTTTTGATTTTGTGGGGGGTAAAAGGCAGATATTTTGGTGAATGCCAAAAATTCTGTCAAATGTATTTTTTTTTATCATGATAATAAGATATATTAGATGAAATGGCAACGTAAAAGATTCGTGCTAGTTGTATTCTAACAGTTGGGAATGTCGGAAGTGCCACTCGTAGTGCCAATTTGTCAGGGGATGCTGCCATATATCAAAATTATGTTAATATTTTTTTTCTATATTGTTTGTTGGCCAATCATACTGAAACTTTGTCACATTAAACTATATATGCACCTCTAAAAGTACACCAAAAATAAAATAAATCGGTTGAAAAAAAAAAAAAAAATATAATCCCACTCTCCCCCCTTTACAATGAAGTTCAAGTGAGAGAGAGGGAAGGTGGTAGTATCGTGGGGGTGTTTATTACTGGGTTGGTAGTGAGGGAGGGTAAGGGCAGACTGTGGGCAGTCAAACTGAGAGTGTTTTCGTCTCACTATCACTTCATAAACACTGTTTATATGATCCACACTTTCACTACAGGAAGATGTTACACAAATCACTGTGTTGCACTGTACAAGTCACGTTGTTATAAAGCACCTGGATACTAGCACAGAGCATTAAAGAGGTATAATATTAGATGCTCACTGTGAAGGAAGTAGTGACGTCACTCCTAGGCCTACCCTTCCCCTCACTCTCACCATATTGTTCACCAAAACACTCTTAAATATCACTGATTTTATAGAGGAGTTGGCTTACTTGTAGTAATGTGTTGTAGGTAGTACTAGGTCACTGAACAGTTTTTTTCCTCACCAACCCTCGTAGTTAAGTAATATTAAGAAAGATTGTGGAGCACACTGTGACACGTCCTCTCTCACTCTCTCTCTGTTCCACTCTACCACTTTTTGTTTGCACAGGGTTTGACAAGGCTAGGTAAAGGATCCCTAGCTTTATTGACAAGCTATTTACAGGTTAAGGATTCCTAACTTTATTGATGTAGCTGTTACCTAGATCAGCTCATTTGAAAGCATTCTTTATTGTTATGAGACATGCAAGTAGGGAACAGGATGAAGTTGGAGCCTTCTGTGGGCCAGCATTTTCATTTCATCAACTGGCTCTATCTCGTTGACATCATAATACTGTACGAATGCTTTCCATACTCGAGTCATCCTGGGCATAAATGATCTCAGATGAAGTGATGTTCTGGAGATGTGTACAGCCAGAGTGAAGTTGCTACTTTCTGCCCGTGTTGTGGTATAGAAGCTTTCTTCTCTCTGTCCTCGAAGTGGATCCAAGTGTGGAACTTGTACATAACAGTAAGGCCACCCACATCCCTCCTGTATTGAAGGCTCTGCTGAAATGACAGATCTGTTAAGGACTGGTCCAGGCGAGAGATGAGACGTCTCGCTCTGTTCTCTACTCTGTCAAGCAGTCGCAGATGAGAGGGGGGGCAGGCAAACCAAGAAAGTAGAGCATACTCAAGGTGTGAGCGTACTTGTGCCTCGTACAAAATCTTGCAATCCCTACTGTCAAGCAGATGTGAGATGTGGCGGAACTACAAAATGCATTAATTAAGATTTAAAAAATTGCTTAGTGCAAAATGTGATTAATGAACTTAATTTGTTTCAAGAACATAATTAGATATCTCATAAGGGATACCTTGAAGAGGTTCCCTCTTATTTTATCTTCCTCCTTTATGATTATATTTTGCTCATTACTTGAAAACGCCTTATCCAATTGGCTTAAAGTTTTCAACACATGTGGTACACATTAGGTACACATGACGAATGGGTGTTTGTGGGAAACAATTAGGCTGCAATACTAGGGTTGAAAACAGCAGATATTACCAGGATATCCCAGGGATGTGTTTAAAAGACAATATTCAAAATGAAGTTTCTATTAAAGGCAAAGCAATTGCTCAACAAAGAGAGATTGTAGAGGCAACGAGTGACTAGCTCCCTTAAGGTTTTTTATACAAATAGTAGGAGTCCAAGAAATAAGATAGATAAGCTAAGATTACTTGCAAGTGCAGGTAAAATAGATATTGTTGCTATAACGGAGACCTGGTTCAACTTGAAAGATAGAGAAATGCCTTCAGAATACACCATGCAGGGTTATAAACTATTCCACACTGACAGGGTCAACAGTAAGGGTGGTAGAGTGGGGATGTATGTCAGAGATAATTTAAATTGTTGTGTTAGACAAGATAAAAGATTAGAAACATCGGACACAGAATCTGTTTTGCTACAGTTTCTCGAAGATCCTGAAAAATTAATTTTGGTGTGATTTATAGGCCCCTAAACCTTGATAGGGTGTGTGGTAGGCTGCTATGGGATGAAATTCATAAGGCGTCTGGATATGAAAATGTTGTGTTAATGGAAGATTTTAACTTTAGGCAAATGGATTGGAGCAATGTGACAGGAAATCTTGAGTCTAGTGACTTTCTTGACACGATTCAGAATTGTTTTATTAAAACAGTTTGTGACAGAACCAACTAGAGGAAACAACCTGCTTAACTTGGTTCTTGCCAACAAAGAATCACTAGTTAATAATCTTGAGGTTAATGATGAGCTTGGGGAAAGTGATCACAAATCATTTAGTTTCAATATATCATGGAATTACCCAGATAACTACAATCAAGTCTCTGTCCCAGACTTCTGCTTGGCTGGCTTCATGGGACTGAGAAATTCCCTGGGTGGGCTAAATTGGGATGACCTGACTATGGGTCACGTAGGTGGTTGTTAAGGTTTTTACTCAGCCCTCAAAGGAACTCTCCAAAGGCTGGCCCCTTCTCAGGAAAATAACTAATAGAAATATAGTATTAACAGGATACAAAAATAAATTTTTATTATATTAAAGGTAATACGATAAAACAATTAAAAATGACAATTAAACCTATTTGAAGCAAAATGAAAAATGAAATACATAAATAATATATGAACTCAAAGCTAATTTGTACAGGTGGTAATTGTAGAATGGCGAGCCATTGTTGTTGACACAGCTTCGAGTAGTTGGTGGATTATTATTATTATAATCAAGGGGAAGCGCTAAACCCGGAGGATTATACAGCGCCTGGGGGGGGATGTGGAAGGCATTCAGGCTTAATTCGGGGAACTGGAGCACAGATCCAATTTCCTAAATCAAGAGCCCCTCACCAACATCAAGGAACCTTCCTTGAGGGGAGTAGTTGGTGGAAGCTCGGTGGTCGTCGAGGATGCAACAGAGGGAGGGGGGGGGGTCAGAGCTGGTACTTGACAACCCAGTAACAATTTCGCCACACTTTATGTCGAGCCTTGAACGATCCGTCACAATGACAGAAATGCAGGTCTTTCACTACTGAAAAAATGAAGCGTAGCTGCCTGGGTTTACATACAATAAGGTAAGTAGATCGTGGGTGACGTCTCATAACCAATGTTAGGTTATACTCCTTCAATAAATTTCTGCATGTGGCAGTCCAGGAGATATAATGGGAGCTGCTAGTCAAGTCATTATTCACCGGTTGGAGCCCAGCAGGTCACCTCTCTCGGTGTGGAAAAAGGGATGGGGGGTGTTGTGGGAGGTAGTCACTCAACCTGCCTTAACAAGCAGACTGCCAAACAAATTACAATTCCCCTACATTCACTCGCTACTCCTATCTACTGAACTTTTCCTCACACTCCCCCATACCAAAACTTATAGTCAAGGAATATAAGGAGATTTAGAGGAAAAAGTTCTAAAATGAAAATTTGTGTAAGGTTGTGTGTGTGTGTACTCATCTATTTGTGGATGCAGGGGTCGATTCATAACTCCTGGCCCCGCCTCTTCAGTGATCACTACTAGGTCCTCTCACTGCTCCATGAGCTTTGTCAAAGCTCGTCTGGAAACTATGTATGGTTCCTGCCACCAGTACGTTACTTGCCAGAGTATTCCACTTCATGACAACTCTATGACTAAAGAAATGCATCTTAACATCCCTTTGACTCATCTGAGTCTTCAACTTTCAATTGTGACGCCTTGTTTCTGTGTCCCATCTCTGGAACATCCTGTCTCTGTCCACCTTGTCAGTTCGCAGTATTTTGAATGTCGTTATCACGTCTCCCCTATACCTCCTGTCCTCCGGTGTCTTCAGACGGATTTCTCTTAACCTTCTTTTGTAGCTCGATCGCTAGCCGCACTCAGCTCGCACACTGAGATCCAGAGTTGGAATCTCCGGTACGGCTGGATAAGATTAGGACGTGTTTCCATAAGACACCTGTGACTATGTATCTAGTAGTATGTTATTTCATGAAGCAATATAATTGTTTTTTTTATTATACGAAATATAGAGCTCCTTAACTATAGTATATATACTTAACATAGACATATATACTTACATTTAAGACCCGACTGATCAAATTATTGTCAGGAATCTCAATTCCTTCATTTTCCTTCACTGAGATAATCTGTATAATGTCCTTCTTTGCCTGGATGTGCGCCTCTACATAGGCGTCATGACGGTTGTCAGTCTGGCGCAGCAATGTTTTCACTAGTTCTGTCTTCCCAGTAATAATAGCATTCTTTAACTGCGTATCCACATTCTGAGGAATAAAAAAAAACATCTAATAATCAGCGTTCTTAAACAGTACCTCAAGTTTAACTTTCAAAAAATATTCAAAATAAACTAAGCATAATGGTGTGTTTTAGTTACCATTTTAACCTAGGCACAGGTCGATTACACACCAAACCTTGTCTATATGCGTGCATGTATGTGTGTGTGCATGTTTGTATGAGTGTGTATGTGTGTGTGTGTGTACTCACCTAGTTGTACTCATCTAGTTGAGGTTCCAGGGGTCTAGTCTAAGCTCCTGGCCTCGCCTCTTCATTGGTCACTACTAGGTCACTCTCCCTGAACCATGAGCTTTATCATACCTCTGCTATGTATGGATCCTGCCTCCACTATATCGCTTCCCAGACTATTCCACTTCCTGACTACTTTGTGGCTGAAGAAATACTTTCTAACATCCATGTGATTCATCTGTGTCTCCAGCTTCCAGTTGTGTTCCCTTGTTGCTTTGTCCAATCTCTGGAACATCCTGCCTTTGTCCTCCTTGTCAATTTCTCTCAGTATTTTGTATGTTGTTATCATGTGTCCCCTATCTCTCCTGTCCTCCAGTGTCGTCAGGTTGATTTCCCTTAACCTCTCCTCGTAGGACATACCTCTTAGCTCTGCGACTAGTCTTGTTGCAAACCTTTGCACTTTCTTAGTTTCTTTACGTGCTTAGCTGGGTGTGGGTTCCAAACTGGTGTCGCATACTCCAATATGGGCCTAACGTACACGGTGTACAGTGTCCTGAACGATTCCTTATTAAGATGTCGGAATGCTGTTCTGAGGTTTGCTAGGCGCCCGTATGCTGCAGCAGTTATTTGGTTGATGTGGGTTTCAGGAGATGTGCCTGGTGTTATACTCACCCCAAGATCTTTTTCTTTGAGTGAGGTTTGTAGTCTCTGGCCCCCTAGACTGTACTCCGTCTGCGGTCTTCTTTGCCCTTCCCCAATCTTCATGACTTTGCACTTGGTGGGATTGAACTCCAGGAGCCAATTGCTGGACCAGGTCTACAGCCTGTCCAGATCCCTTTGTAGTTCTGCCTGGTCTGCGATCGAAGGAATTCTTCTCATCAACTTCATATCATCTGCAAACAGGGACACCTTGGAGTCTATTCCTTCCGTCATGTCGTTCATAAATACCAGAAACAGCACTGGTCCTAGGACTGACCCTTGTGGGACCCCGCTGGTCAGAGGTGCCCACTCTGACACCTCGCCACGTACCATGACTCGCTGCTGTCTTCCTTACAAGTATTCCCTGATCCATTGTAGTGCCTTCCCTGTTATCCCAGCTTGGTCCTCCAGTGTTTGCACTAATCTCTTGTGTGGTACTGTGTCAAACGCCTTCTTGCAGTCCAAGAAAATGCAATCCACCCACCCCTCTCTCTCTTGTCTAACTGCTGTCACCATGTCATAGAACTCCAGTAGGTTTGTGACACAGGATTTCCCGTCCTTGACCCCATGTTGGCTGCTGTTGATGAGATCATTCCTTTCTAGGTGTTCACCTATTTGTGGTTGCAAGGGTCGAGACACAGCTCCTGGCCCCCCGCTTCACTGATCGCTACAAGGTCCTCTTGAACGGTATTATACTCACCCCAAGATCTTTCTCTTTGAGTGAGGTCCACAGTCTCTCGCCACCTAGCCTATACTCTGTCTGTGGTCTTCTTTGCCTTTCCCTGATCTTCATGAATTTGCATTTGCCGGGGTTAAATTCGAGTAGTCAGACGCTGGACCACTTGTCCAGTCTGTCCAGGTCTTTCTGAAATATTTCCTGATCCTCATCTGATTTAATTCTCCTCGTTAACTTCACATCATCTGCGAACAGGGACACCTCTGAGTCTATCCCTTCCATCATGTCATTCACATATACCAGAAATAGCACTGGTCCTAGGACCGACCCCTGTGGGACCCCTCTCGTCAAAGGTGCCCACTGTGATACCTCATCCCGTACCATGACTCTTTGTTGCCTCCCTGTCAGATATTATCTGATCCATTGCAGTGCCCTTCCTGTTATACACGCCTGATCCTCTAGTTTCTGCACTAGTCTCTTGGAAGGAACTGTCTCAAAAGCCTTTTTGCAGTCCAAGAAAATGCAATCAACCCACCCCTCTCTCTCGTGTCGCACTTTTGTAACTTTGTCATAAAACTCCAGAAGGTTTGTGACACAGGATTTGCCTTCCATGAATCCGTGCTGGTTTTCATTTATAATCTTGTTCCATTCCAGCTGCTCCACCACTCTCCTACTGATAATCTTCTCAATGACTTTGCATACTATACACGTCAGTGACACCAGTCTGTATTTTAGTGCCTTTTCTCTGTCTCCTTTTTAAAAATGGCAACTACATTTGCGGTCTTCCATACCTCAGGTAGTTGCCCTGTGTGTTTGTGTGTGAGTGTGTGTGTGTGTGTGTGTGTGTGTGTGTGTGTGTGTGTGTGTGTGTGTGTGTGTGTGTGTGTGTATGTGTGTGTGTATGTGTGAGCGTGTATGTGTGTGTGTGTGTACTCACCTATTTGTACTCACCTATTTGTGCTTGCAGGGGTCGAGTCTTAGCTCCTGGCCCCGCCTCTTCACGGTTGCTACTGGGCCCTCTCTCTCCCCGCTCCATGAGCTTTATCAAACCTCGTCTTAAAACTGTGTATGGTTCCTGCCTCCACTACGTCATTTTCTAGGCTATTCCACTGCCTTACAACTCTATGACTGAAGAAATACTTCCTAATATCTCTCTGACCCATTTGTGTCTTCAACTTCCAATTGTGGCCTCTTGTTTCTGTGTCCCCTCCCTCGAACATCCAGTCTTTGTCCACCTTGTCTTTTCCACGCATTATTTTATATGTCGTTATCATGTCTCCCCTGAACCTCCTGTCCTTTAGTGTCGTCAGGCCGATTTCCCTTAATCTTTCTTCATAGGACATTCCCCTTAGCTCTGGAACTAACCTTGTCGCAAACCTTTGTACTTTCTCTAGTTTCTTGACGTGCTTTATCAAGTGCGGGTTCCAAACAGGTGCTGCATACTCCAGTATGGGCCTGACATACACGGTGTACAGTGTCTTGAACGATTCCTTACTAAGGTATCGGAATGCTGTTCTCAGGTTTGCCAGGCGCCTATATGCTGCAGCAGTTATCTGATTGATGTGTGCTTCCGGAGACATGCTCGGTGTTATACTCTCCCCAAGATCTTTCTCCTTGAGTGAGGTTTGCAGTCTTTGACCACCTAGCCTATACTCTGTCTCTGGTCTTCTGTGCCCTTCCCCTATCTTCATGACTTTGCATTTGGCAGGATTAAATTCGAGAAGCCATTTGCTGGACCAGGTGTCCAGTCTGTCCAGGTCTCTTTGAAGTCCTGCCTGGTCCTCATCAGATTTAATTCACCTCATTAACTTCACATCATCTGCAAACAGGGACACTTCTGAGTCTAACCCTTCCATCATGTCGTTCACATATACCAAAAATAGCACTGGTCCTAGGACGACCCCTGTGGGACCCCGCTCGTCACAGGTGCCCACTGTGATACATCATTACGTACCATGACTCGTTGTTGCCTCCCTGTCAGGTATTCTCTGATCCATTGCAGTGCCCTTCCTGTTATATGCGCCTGATGCTCTAGCTTCTTCACTAATCTCTTGTGAGGAACTGTGTCAAAGGCCTTCTTGCAGTCCAAGAAGATGCAATCAACCCACCCCTCTCTCTCGTGTCTTACTTCTGTTATTTTATCATAAAACTCCAGAAGGTTTGTGACACAGGATTTGCCTTCCATGAATCCGTGCTGGTTGGTATTTATACTCTTGTTCCGTTCCAGGTGCTCCACCACTCTCCTCCTGATAATCTTCTCCATAATTTTGCATACTATACACGTCAATGACACAGGTCTATAGTTTAGTGCCTCTTTTCTGTCTCCTTTTTTAAAAAGGGGAACTACATTTGCCATCTTCCATACCACAGGTAGTTGCCCAGTTTCCAGGGACGTGTTGAAGATTGTGGTAAGTGGCATGCACAACATATCTGCTCCCTCTCTAAGGACCCACGGGCAGATGTTGTCCTGTCCCATTGCCTTTGAGGTATCGATGTCCCTTGCAGTTTTCTTCACCTCCTCCTCATCTGTATGTATGTCGTCCAACACTTGTTGGTGTATTCCTTGCTGGTGTCCCCATCTGGTCTGTCCCCCCAGAGTCCTTCCTGTCTCTACTGTAAATACTTCCTTAAATCTCGTGTTGAGCTCCTCACATACCTCTTGATCGTTTCTTGTGATTTTCTCCGCCTTCTTTCCTCAGCCTTTTCACCTGGTCCTTGACTGTTGTCTTCCTCCTAATGTGGCTATACAGCAGTTTCGGGTCAGATTTGACTTCGATGCTATGTCGTTTTCATACTGTCGCTGGGCCTCCCTCCTTATCTGTGCATACTCGTTTCTGGCTCTTCACTAATCTCCTTGTTTTCCTGGGTCCTATGCCTCCTGTACCTTTTCCATTCTCTGTTGCACTTAGTTTTTGCCTCCCTACACCTTCGGATAAACCAAGGACTCGTTTTGGTCTTCCTATTATTTCTGTTTCCCTTGGAACAAAACTTTCCTCTGCCTCCTTGCACTTCGTTGCCACATATTCCATCATCTCGTTTACTGATTTTCCTACCATTTCTCTGTCCCACTGAACGTCCTTCAGGAAGTTTCTCATACCTGTGTAGTCCCCCTTTTTATAGTTTGGCCTGTCCCCTTCAGTTCCTGTTACCTTCTCCACTTGTAACTCTACTATATAATCAAAACTCAGAACCACGTGATCGCTAGCTCCAAGGGGCCTCTCGTAAGTGATGTCCTCAATGTCTGAACTGCTCAGGGTGAACACAAGATCCAGTCTTGCTGGCTCATCCTCCCCTCTCTCTCTGGTTGTGTCCATGACATGTTGATGCATGAGGTTTTCAAGTACCACATCCATCATCTTGGCTCTCCATGTTTCGGGACCCCCATGTGGCTCCAGGTTTTCCCAGTCGATCTCCCTGTGGTTGAAATCGCCCATTACCAGTAACTTTGCTCTGTTCGAGTGAGCTCTTCTTGCCACCTCAGCCAGTGTGTCCACCATCACCCTGTTGTTTTCTTCGTACTCCTCTCTTGGTCTCCTGCAGTTCTGTGGTGGGTTATACATCACTCCAATAACTACTTTATGTTCTCCAGACTGAATTGTACCTACAATGTAGTCTCTTTCTCCAATCATGTCCATGCCTTCCATTTCCTCAAATCCCCATCGGTGTTTTATGAGCAGTGCAACCCCTCCTCCCCCTCTACTCCTTCTATCTTTCCTCAGGATCTGATATCCCGTTGGGAAGATTGTGTCTGTTATTGTCTCAGCGAGTTTTGTTTCTGTGACTGCTCTGATGTCTGGGAATTTTTCACTGATTCTTTCGTTCCACTCTTCATGTTTATTCGTTATTCCATCCGCGTTTGTGTACCAAACTTTCAGTTTCTTTTCTATCACTGTGGTCATGCAAGAATATTGGGGTTGGGGGAGCGAGAGCCTTGGTGGGGGCCTATATGGGGCTGTGGTGTTGGTGGGGTTTGTGATGATGGGGGTGGGGTCAGAATGCCCATATGGGACAGCTGTTGGGGTGAGGTTTGTGATATGGGGGTTGGTGGCAGAGGGAACAGTGAGTGGGTTGTAGTATAGATTGCTCAGTTGCGTTGGGAATGTCGCGGTTGGAGTCTTTTGGTGGGAGATTCTGTGGGGTGTGTTTGCCCTTCCTCCTGTGTCTGGGTCCTGCTCATCTTCGTCATTGCCTCTCGTTCCTCCTTGCATCTCTGTACCCTCTCTTTCAGTGTAGTCCTTTCTTCTTGTGTTCTGTCGCGGTCGAGGTATACTCTCTGGTACCCCTTTTTGCCCCTCAATCTTGCTTTCTCTTCCCGAATCGGGTTTGGGAACTGATTCCCCCCTTTGAAAGTTACTTTGACAGGCCTTACCCTTTCCACTCGCAAACCCCCCAATTTCTCTGAAAATTTGTCACCGGGGCCCAAAATCGCCCTCACCTTTTTTTTTCCCCATGATGCCTTCAATATTTTTTTTCTCCTCCTGTTTTATTCTTCAAATTTTCCCCCCCTTTGGGTTTCCTTTGGGGAAGCCCATAAAAACAAAAAATTGGGCCCTTTGGGCCCTTTCCTCCTCCACCGAGTCTCCATCTGTTTCCCAAAGGTTTTAAAATTCCCCTTTTCCATTGACATGTTCTTGCCTTCACCCCTGTCTTTACGAAATTCTTTTCTCAGTGAACTGTTTTTTCTGACCAGTGCCCCTTGTTTCGTAGCTGGCTTTTAAAATTCTCGGCATTTAGAATCCCTTCATTGTCTTCAAAACCTGTAAATTTGATTTTGGGGTTTTGCTCCTCGTTTTTTCCCCTGGCCCCACGTGGGTCTGTGGGGCCCTTTCGCTTTGGGCCCATTTTCTCCGTTGTTTTTTACCGTCCCCTTGCCCTGCCCCCCGACTTGTTTTTCCTGATGTCACATCTAAATTTTTCTTTTGTCTCTCTAATTGTTTCGGGCTTTCCCATTTTCCCTCTTTCTAACACTGTTTTTCCTTTCCCTTCTGCTGTTTAAGACCTTTTATTTCCCCACTTCCTGCACTTTTTAAACCCTATCCGCTCCCCATTTTCTTACCAATCTACTATCTTCCTTCCCCACTCTTTCCCCCCTTTTTTGGAGCTCTAAAAAACCCCTCTTTCCTCCCTGGTTTTCCCACCAGAAAAACTGGTTTTTTTCCCTGCTCTAGGGCCACCTTTTTTTTTTTTTATTACCCCAGACAGAAGGGTAGAGGGGGGGAGGGGGGCGAGGGGGGGGAGGAAAGGGTTTTGAAAGGGGAAAAGGAGGGGAGGTATGGGGGGGAGGGATTAAACCAAGGGGGGGAGAGAAATGGAAGGGGGGGAGAAAGGGGGTAGAGAGGGTAGAAAGAGGGGGGGAGAGAGAGGGGGAAAGGAGGGGGGGGAAAAAGGCTATGAGAGAGAAAATGCAAGGGGGGGGTTTGGGAAAAATTTGAAAAAGGGGGATGGGAAGAAGCCAGAGAAAAGAGAGAGGGGAGAGAGGAGAGAGAGAGAGAAAAGAGAGGAGAAGAGGGGAGAGAGGGAAAAGAGAGAGAGAGAGAGAGAGAGAGAGAGAGAGAGAAAAAAGAGGAGAGAGAGAGAGAGGAGAAGAGAGAGAGAGAGAAAAGAGAGAGAGAGAGAGAGAGAAGAGAGAGAAGGGGGGAGGGGAGAGAAAAAAGGGAGAGAGGAGAGAGAGGGAGACATTGCTGGAGCTTTCGCCCGGGTGTGGCACCAGGGCCTCTTAGCAAACTTCAAGCACTGGGAATTGCAGGCTCTATGCTATGTCTCCTCAGTGATTACCTTCATGGTAGATCTCTAAGTGTAGTCCTCAATGGAACGGAATCAGCAAGGCATCCTATTGGGGCAAAGCGTTCCACAAGGAAGCGTGCGGGGTCCATTGTTATGGAATGTTACTTCAACGACCTTCTTCATCTCATCCCAAATCATATGCATATGCAGACGACTGTACACTGACATTCACTTATCCAAGAGAAGAAATGCCAGCTGCTCTAAGCTACATCAATCACCAGCTGAGAGCTATATCAGCTTGGGGAAATAGATGGCAAGTAACATTGCACCTGAGAAAACGCAAATGATGATCGTCTCTAGGCACCATGATGGTAATGCTGGTGCGTAGTAAGGATGAATGGGAGGATGTTGGCACCTGGAGAAAAAGTTGATATCCTTGGGGTGAAATTTGACTCCAAACTAACCATGAAGAACCATGTTGTAAATCTTGCAAACAAGGAAGCCAGGAAGCTTACAGCACTTCGCCGTATCTCGCATCTGCTTGACAGTAGGGGTTGCAAGATTCTGTAAGAGGCACAAGTACGCTCACACCTTGAGTATGCCCACTTTCTTGGTTTGCCTGCCTCCCCTCTCATCTGCGACTGCTTGACAGAGTAGAGAACAGAGCAAGACGTCTCATCTCTCGCCTGGACCCATCCTGGATAGATCCATCATTTTAGCAGAGCCTTCAACATAGGAGGGATGTGGGTGGCCTTACTGTTATGTACAAGGCCAATATTGTCAAAATACCACACTTGGATCCACTTCGAGGAGAGCGTGAAACAAGCTTTTATGCCACAAGACGGGCAGAAAGCAGCAACTTCACTCTGGCTGTACCCTTCTCCAGAACATCACTCCATTTGAGATCATACATACCCAGGATGACTCGAGTATGGAACACATTCGTACAGCATAATGATGTCAACGAGATAAAGTCAGTTGATCAAATGAAAATGCTGGCCCACAGATGGCTCCAACTTCATCCTGTTCCCTACTTGTATGTCTCATAACAATAAAAATGCTTTCAAATGAGCTGATGTAGGTAACAGCTCTTAGCTTGCCAATAAAGTTAGGAATCCTTAACCTGTATATAGCTTGTCAATAAAGCTAGGGATCCTTAACCTTGTCAAACCCTGTGTTAAAAAAAAAAAAAAAAAAAAAAAAAAAAACAGAGAGAGAGAGAAAGAAAGAGTAGGGGGAAGGGGAGGGAAAAAGGCTATGAGAGAGAGAAACGCGAGGGAAGGGGAGAGAGAAAGATAGGAGGGAGGAGGGAGTGAAGGCATGAGCGAGGGAGGGAAAAGGTCTGTGGGGGAGGGAAAGGTGTGTGGGGGGGTGAGGGGACGCGGTCAAATTCCAAGGATCAGCTGTGTGAATGAGTGGGTGTGTACTCACCTAGTTGTGGTTTCAGGGGTCGAGACTCAGCTCCTGGCCCCGAGTGTGTATGTGTGTGCACGTGTGTGTGTGTGAGCACGTCAGTTGTTTATATGTCCCAGAAATACAATTCACCTCTGTGTATCTGTAATACTAATAAGATACCATTAACACAGAGTAATTCTAATAATTATAATACTAGCGTGTGTTAACGAGTCTTTCTTTCACCCAGTTATCACTTGTATACTGCTACTTTTATAATTTACACTTCACTTTTGGTAAGTACACTTCTTATTTGTGATGACACCCAACCTGTTATGGCGGCGCTACTTCCTCAGGCCTACTGCTGCCACAAACCTCTGCTTATATATATTTATGTATATGTATATATTATATATATATATATATATTATATATATATATATATATATATATTATAATATTTTATATATATATATATATATTATATATATATATATATATATATATATATATATATATATATATATATATATATATATTATATATATATCCCCTTTCTGGCTAGCTTGTTCACGTTGGCTGTGTGCTACATCACAGTTTCTCGTTAGCCAACCTCTCTTAATTACTATTTGATCTTTTCTCTTTAGTCACTTTAGTCACTTTTTTTTTGTTTGTGTGTGTGTGTGTGTGTGTGTGTGTACTCACCTCACCTAGTTGTACTCACCTAGATGAGGTTGCGGGGGGTCGAGTCCGAGCTCCTGGCCCCGCCTCTTCACTGATCGCTACTAGGTCACTCTCCCTGAGCCGTGAGCTTTATCTACCTCTGCTTAAAGCTATGTATGGATCCTGCCTCCACTACATCGCTTCCCAAACTATTCCACTTACTGACTACTCTGTGGCTGAAGAAATACTTCCTAACATCCCTGTGATTCATCTATGTCTTCAGCTTCCAACTGTGTCCCCTTGTTACTGTGTCCAATCTCTGGAACATCCTGTTCTTTGTCCACCTTGTCAATTCCTCTCAGTATTTTGTATGTCGTTATCATGTTCTCCCCTATCTCTCCTGTCCTCCAGTGTCGTCAGGTTGATTTCCCTTAACCTCTCCTCGTAGGACATACCTCTTAGCTCTGGGACTAGTCTTGTTGCAAACCTTTGCACTTTCTCTAGTTTCTTCACGTGCTTGGCTAGGTGTGGGTTCCAAACTGGTGCCGCATACTCCAATATGGGCCTAACGTACACGGTGTACAGGGTCCTGAATGATTCCTTATTAAGATGTCGGAATGCTGTTCTGAGGTTTGCTAGGCGCCCATATGCTGCAGCAGTTATTTGGTTGATGTGCGCTTCAGGAGATTTGCCTGGTGTTATACTCACCCCAAGATCTTTTTCCTTGAGTGAGGTTTTGTAGTCTCTGACCTCCTAGACTGTACTCCGTCTGCGGCCTTCTTTGCCCTTCCCCAATCTTCATGACTTTGCACTTGGTGGGATTGAACTCCAGGAGCCAATTGCTGAACCAGGTCTGCAGCCTGTCCAGATCCTTTGTAGTTCTGCCTGGTCTTCGATCGAGTGAATTCTTCTCATCAACTTCACGTCATCTGCAAACAGGGACACCTCAGAGTCTATTCCTTCCGTCATGTCGTTCACAAATACCAGAAACAGCACTGGTCCTAGGACTGTCCCCTGCGGGACCCCGCTGGTCACAGGTGCCCACTCTGACACCTCGCCACGTACCATGACTCGCTGCTGTCTTCCTGACAAGTATTCCCTGATCCATTGTAGTGCCTTCCCTGTTATCCCTGCTTGGTCCTCCAGTTTTTGCACCAATCTCTTGTGTGGAACTGTGTCAAACGCCTTCTTGCAGTCCAAGAAAATGCAATCCACCCATAAGAACATAAGAACATAAGAAAGGAGGAACACTGCAGGAGGCCTGCTGGCCCATACTAGGCAGGTCCTTTACAATTCATCCCACTAACAAAACATTTACCCAACCCAATTTTCAATGCTACCCAAGAAATAAGCTCTGATGTGAAAGTCCCACTCAAATCCAACCCTTCCCACTCATGTACTTATCCAACCTAGATTTGAAACTACCCAAAGTCCTAGCCTCAATAACCCAACTAGGTAGACTGTTCCACTCATCAACTACCCTATTTCCAAACCAATACTTTCCTATGTCCTTTCTAAATCTAAACTTATCTAATTTAAATCCATTACTGCGGGTTCTCTCTTGGAGAGACATCCTCAAGACCTTATTAATATCCCCTTTATTAATACCTATCTTCCACTTATACACTTCGATCAGGTCTCCCCTCATTCTTCGTCTAACAAGTGAATGTAATTAAGAGTCTTCAATCTTTCTTCATAAGGAAGATTTCTGATGCTATGTATTAATTTAGTCATCCTACGCTGAATGTTTTCTAACGAATTTATGTCCATTTTGTAATACGGAGACCAGAACTGAGCTGCATAATCAAGGTGAGGCCTTACTAATGATGTATAAAGCTGCAGTATGACCTCTGGACTTCTGTTGCTTACACTTCTTGATATAAATCCCAGTAATCTATTTGCCTTATTACGTACGCTTAGGCATTGCTGTCTTGGTTTAAGGTTGCTGCTCACCATAACCCCCAAGTCCTTTTCGCAATCTGTATGGCTAAGTTCTACATCATTTAATTTATAAGTACTAGGGTTATGGGCACTCCCAAGCTTCAGAACCTTGCACTTATCTACATTGAACTGCATCTGCCACTTTTCTGACCAAGAATAGAGTTTGTTTAAATCCTCCTGAAGTTCCCTAACATCTACGTTTGAATCAATTATCCTACCTATCTTTGTGTCATCGGCGAATTTGCTCATATCACTAGTAATTCCCTCATCAAGATCATTGATATATATTATAAACAACAAACGGGCCCAAGACTGATCCCTGTGGAACGCCACTTGTTACAGATCCCCACTCGGATTTAACCCCATTTATGGACACTCTCTGCTTCCTGTCAGTGAGCCATGACTCGATCCACGAGAGCACTTTTCCCCCAATGCCATGAGCTGCCACTTTCTCTCTTGTCTTACTGCTGTCACCATGTCATAGAACTCCAGTAGGTTTGTGACACAGGATTTCCCGTCCTGAAACCATTTTGCCTGCTGTTGATGAGTTTGTTTTTTTTCGGTTTTTTCCACCACTCTTTCTTGAAATCCTCCATGTTTTTGATAATACTGTCTACATGGTCTGTAGTTTAATGTTTCATGTCTGTCTCCTTTTTAAGATTGGGACAATTTTGCTCCCCTTCCATGCCTCAAATCCCCCGTTTCGATGTGAATTGAAAATTGTTGTTTGGGGGTACACATAGCCCCTTGCCCCTCTCTCATCCCCAGGGGGAGATTTTATCGGCCCCATTGTTTTTTGGGTATCTAGTTCACTCAAACCCTCTTCACTTCTTTCCTTTTGTGTGCACTGTGCCACACTTTGGGGGGTGTGCCCCACCTCTCCGTCTTTCTGGAGTCCCCTTCGCTCCCTGTGAAAACTTCTTTGAATCCTTTTTTGATTCTTCAATACTTCACGGGCATTTTTTGTTGTCTCTCCCCCTTCCCCCTTAGCCTGATTACCTGGGCCTTGCGTTGTTTTTTTCCCCCCTGATGTGGCTGTACAACAGTTTTTGGGTCCGTTTGGCTTTTGCTGCTAGTCATTTTTATTTGTCTTGGGCCTCCCTTCTTATTTGGGATATTCGTTTCTGGCTCTACGACTGTTCTCCTTATTTTTTTTCTCTGGGTCGTTTGCCTTCTAATTTCTTCCTTTCCCTAGCACATTGGTTTTTTTCCTCCCGCACCTTTGGGTAAAACCTGGGGTCATCCTGGCTTTTTATTAAACCTGTTTCCCCCTTTGGGGACAAACCTCTCCTCAGGCCTCCTTGCATTTTTTTGCACTATTCCCTCATCCATTAACTGGCTTCCCTGCCAGTTCTCTGTCCCCCTGAAACCCCTTCAGGTAGTTTTTCCCCATTTCCCGTGTAGTCCCCCCTTTTTGTAGTTTGGCTTCATTCGTCGGCCTTCCCGCTTCTCCTCCCCCCCTTGTAGCTCTACTGTGTTTCGAAACTTAAAACCCTGGCATGGCCCCCAAGGGTCTTTCATATGTGATGTCCTCGATATCTCCCCTACCAAGGTGAATACTAAGTCCAGCCTTGCGGTTCATCCTCTCCTCTCTCTTTTGTAGTGCCCCTTTACGTGTTGGCCATGAATTTTTCCATACCCCCTCCACTTTTACCCCTCCATGTTTTTGGCCCCATGTGGGCCAAGTTTTTCCCCCAATCGTTTCCCCTTTGGTTAAAGTCCCCCATGTCGGGAGCTTTGCCCTGCATGCATGAGCTTTCTGGCCACTCTAGCCGTGTTAAACCCCATCGCTCTATTGCTCTCGCGTACTCTTGCCTTGGCCCCCTGCTGTTTTTTGGGGGGTTATACATCACCTATTACCCACCTTGGGACCTCCAGAGTAAAGTGTTCCCCTTGTAATCACTTTCTTCTCCGCTGTTCCTTTCCCCAGCCTCAAATTTCCAGCGATTTTTGATCAGCAATGCCACCCCTCCCCCCCCTGCCCCTCTGTCTTTCTCAGGATTGGTACCCCGTTGAAAAGAGGGCATCTGTTACCTACCTGTAAGTTTGGGTTTCTGTGAGAGCATGTGTCCGGTGATGCTTCTTTGCTCTTTCATGCCACTCCTCCCACTATTTGTTTTCCACAGCTTTTGTGTCCCATACCTTTCAGTTTCCTTTCCAAACTGGGGTTTTGGGGGGGGCCTTGAGGGTGGGAGACCTGGGGGCATACGGGGATTCATAGCTCGGTTTTGGGGTGGGGGTTTGGGGGGTATGGATTGTAGTGTGTTTGGGAGGGTGTGATGGGTTTGGAGGGTTCTGAGAATGTTGGTGTGCTTTCCCTTGCTGTTCTGTTCTGCCTGACTGACCCCGTGGGGTTTCCCCCCTTGTCTTTTTCCCAGTCCTTTCGCTTTTTTTTCCTTCCCTCAGCGCTGTCGTTTTGATTTTGTTCTGTTCTGCTAGGAACACCTTGTACTCTTCCGAGTATTTTAATGTGGGTTTTTGTTGGGGGACCTGTTCTCAGTTTCCGTCCTGAGAATCAGCTTTATTGGCGGTTTTCTTCCCTTCGAGTACCCCCTATTCTCTGAAAATTTAAATCTCGTCCATCTCTTCACCTATTTCCGTGATGATTTTCTCAATCTCCTTTTTTTCTTTCCCGCTGCCTTTTAGTGTGGTCCTTTTCCCCTCCTCCCCGAAACCCCTGGTAAACCTGATTTGCCCTTTTTTCCCCCCATTGTCTCACCCCGTGACTCTGGGTCCTGCCTGTATTGGTCAGTTTTTTTTCCCTTTATTTTTCCAGGGGTCTTGATACCTGGTTGTCCCAGATTTGACCTACACCCTCCACTGCAACCAGCTGATCTTTCCCTTTCACCCTTGGCCTCCTTGGCAACTGATAGACCTTAGCATAATTTATAATTCTTCCTTCCTTTCGGGCCCCGCAGCTTTTATATGTGTGTCTTCTTGTCACTGCCCCTTAAACCCCGCTTCAGCCTATTTATCCAACTTCTAGGTGTGGTTGGTGTTTTTACCTTTTTTCCTAGGACATTCGATTAGACACTAGGGCCCGTTTTATAGGTACGTGTGTGTTGTGTGTTGGTATCAACCCATTTTTCCCCCATTGTGGTTGCGGGGGCGAGTCTTAGCTCCTGGCCCCGCCTCTTCCCCGGTTGCTACTGGGCCCTCTCTCTCCCCGCTCCATGAGCTTTATCAAACCTCGTCTTAAAACTGTGTATGGTTCCTGCCTCCACTACGTCATTTTCTAGGCTATTCCACTGCCTGACAACTCTATGACTGAAGAAATACTTCCTAATATCTCTCTGACTCATTTGTGTCTTCAACTTGTGTGTGTGTATGTGTTGTGTGTGTGTGGGTGTGTGTGTGTGTGTGTGTGTGTGTGTGTGTGTGTGTGTGTGTGTGTGTGTGTGTGTGAACTCTCACCTAATTGTACTCACCTAATTGTGGTTGCAGGGGTCGATACTCAGCTCCTGGCCCCGCCTCTTCACTGATCGCTACTAGGTCCTCTCCCTCTCTGCTTCATGAGCTTTGTCATACCTCTTCTTAAAACTATCTATTGTTCCTCCCTCCGCTACTTTTCTTGCTAGGCTATTCCACTTCCTGACGACTCTATGACTGAAGAAATACTTCCTAACGTCCCTGTGACTCGTCTGAGTCTTCAGCTTCCAACTGTGACCCCTTGTTTCTGTGTCGCCACTCTGGAACATCCTGTCTCTGTCCACCTTGTCTATTCCCCGCAGTATCTTGTATGTCTCCCCTGACCCTTCTGTCCTCCAGTGTCGTCAGTCCGATTTCCCTCAACCTTTCCTGGTACGACATTCGCCTGAGCTCTGGAACTAGCCTTGTTGCAAACCTTTGAAGTTTCTCAAACTTCCTGACGTGCTTGACCAGGTGTGGGTTCCAGACTGGTGCTGCATACTCCAGTATGGGCCTAACATACACAGTGTACAGTGACTTGAACGATTCCTTATTAAGGTATCGGAACGCTATTCTCAGGTTTGCCAGGCGCCCGTATGCTGCAGCAGTTATTTGGTTGATGTGTGCATCCGGTGTCGTGCTCGGTGTTATGGTCACCCCAAGATCTTTCTCCCTGAGTGAGGTCTGTAGTCTTTGTCAACCTAGCGTATACTCTGTCTGCAGTCTTCTTTGCCCCTCCCCAGTCTTCATGACTTTGCATTTGGCAGGGTTGAATTCGAGAAGCCAGTTTCTGGACAACGTGTTCCAGCCTGTCCAGGTCTCTTTGCAGTCCTGCCTCATCCTCATCCGATTTGATTCTTCTCATCAGCTTCACATCATCTGCGAGTAGGGACACTTCAGAGTCTATTCCTACCATCATGTCGTTTGCGTATATCAAAAATAGCACTGGTCCTAGAACTGACCCCTGTGGGACCCCGCTCGTCACAGGCGCCCACTGTCATACCTTCTCTAAGGACCCACGGGGAGATGTTGTCCGGTCACACCGCCTTTGAGGTAACAAGGTCACTTAGCAGCTTCTGCACCTCCTCCTTGGTTGTTCGTATGTCATCCAACACGTGTTGGTATATTCTTTCTTGATGTTCCCTTCTGTGCTGTCTTCCTAGAGCCCTTCCTGTCTCTACTGTAAAAACTTCCTTAAATCTCCTGTTTAGCTCCTCACATACCGCCTGATTATTTTTTGAGTTCCCCACCTTCTGTCCTCAGTCTGATCACCTAGTCTTTGACTGTTGTCTTCCGCCTGATGTGGCTATACAACAGTTTCGGGTCAGTCGTGACTTTCGATGCTATGTTATTTTCATACTGTCACTGGGCCTCCCTCCTTACCTGTGCATACTCGTTCCTGGCTCTGCGACTAGTTCCCCTATTTTCTTGTGTTCTCTGCCTTCTGTACATTTTCCATTCTCTATTGCACTTTGTTTTTGCCTCCCTACACCGTCCGGTAAACAAGGGGCTTGTTCTGGTCTTCCCATTGTTTCTGTTGCTCTTGGGAATAAACCATTTCCACTGCCTCCTTGCATTTTGTTGTTACATATTCCATCATTTCATTTACTGTCTTTCCTGCCAGTTCTCTGTCCCACGGAACCTCCTGCAGGAAGTTCCTCAAACCTGTGTAGTCCCCTCTTTTATAGTCTGGCTTTTTCCATTCAACTCCTGTTACTCTCTCCACTTGCAACTCTACTATGTATTCAAAGCACAGAATCACATGGTCACTAGCTCCTAGGGGACTCTCATATGTGATGTCCTGAATGTCTGAACTGCCCAGGGTGAACATAAGGTCCAATCTTGCTGGTTCATCCTCCCCTCTCACTCTGGTAGTGTCCTTAACATGTTGGTGCATGAGGTTTTCCAGCACCACATCCATCCACCACACCACTATGGAGATAATCCCATAGTCTATTAAGGTGGCGAGAGCAGTGGCAGCTCCAGCATAATTCACTGAGAAAGTTAGTTAATGTGTATAAATACTGCAGAGTACATAGCTACAGTACATAAAACACTGTGCTGCACTGCTCAGTAATACAGACATATTCAAAAATTTCAGTCACAAATGCTGGAGGCTAAACCTTAACCAGTCAACTTCATAATTGGCACTGAATCTCTAATGTATATAAGGACCATGGTGTAATAGTGCACAAAATGCATGATGAAGGTTTAACAGGAGAAATAGGTTGACAGATCTATGACTTCCTAACAAATAGAACATAAAGAGTAGCAGTATATATATATATATATATATATTAAAATATATATTAATAAAATTATTATATAAAAATATATATATATAATAATAATATATTATATAATTATATATATATATAAATATAATATATATATATAAAATATAATATATATATATATTATTATATATATAATATATAATATAATATATATATAATATAATATATATATATATATATATATTATATATAAATATATATATATATAATATATATATATATAAATATATACTACAAACATATATAATATATATAAAATATATATAATATATAATTATATAATATATATAAATATATATAATATATATATATTTTATATATAAAATATATATATAATATATATATATATATATATATATATAATATATATATATAATATATATATATATATATATATATATATACATATATATATATATATATTTTATTTTATTATATATATATATATATATAATATATATTATATATATATATATATATATTATATATATATATATATATATAAGTATGATGAAGGCGGCTCAGTGGCTCATGCGCAGAGCGTTCCCTCTGAAAAGGGCTGCGGCTTGAGTGGCTCCTTTTCCTGAGTGCTCCCTTTCACACCTATATGCTAATGACCTTGACCTCGAGACCACCCTCGCCCTCGAGACCACCTCACCCTTCGAGACCACCTCGCCCTCGAGACCACCTCACCCTCAACCCTCCACCCTCAACCCCACCCCAAAACCCCCCCCCCACGACCCCCCCTTGCCCCCCGCCCTCATGCCGACCCAGCCGCCCGCCCGCGCCCCTCGCGCCCCGCCCGTCGCGCCCACCCGCGCCTTCTGCTGTGCCTTCTGCAGCGTCTGTCCGGATCGCCCCCGCTCCCCGAATTTTTTCCGATTTTTTTCGATTTTTTTTTTATTTTCTTGTGCTCTCCTCGGATCAAATTTTTGTGGTTCCCCCTCTCCCCACTTTCACCCCCATCCCAGTTTTTTTTTCTCGATAATACAAAGACTCTACTTTTCCGGATCAAGTTTTTTGGATTCTCCCCTCTGGAGGTAAGCATTCAAAATGGACTCCCACTTTCACCCCCATCCCAATTTTTTTTCTGGATAATACAAAGACTCCATCTCCTTGGATCAAGTTTTTGGGTACCCCTCCTTCCACCCCCAAATTCCCTGCTCCATCTCCTCGGATCAAGTTTTTCTCGATATAAATAATACAAAGATTTCCCCCACCATCCACTTCTACCCTCTATGTCCAAGTATTTCTCCTCCACTTCCTCGAATCAAGTTTTTTGGATTCCCCCCTCTGGGTATAAGCATTCAAAATGAACTCCCACTTGCATCCCATTTTTTTTTCTCGATAATACAAAGACTCCATCTCCTTGGATCAAGTTTTTTCTCGATAATACCAAGACTCCATCTCCTCGGATCGAGTTTTTGGATTCTCCCCTCTGGTGGTAAGCATTCAAATGAACTCCTCCTATGGGGCATGGTACTTTCTCCTACTACAGGTCTAAACAAGTGTGACGTCACCCCACCTGTGTTTACTCGGCGGTCAGTGACGTCACGTGATGACCTCACACATACAAGCTGAATCTTGTCGACTTCCCCCTATGTCAGTGACGTCACGTGATGACCCCGCACACAGGCTGAATCTTGTCGACTTCCCCCTACACATTTTATATACAACATAGGGAAAACATTTTCACTCTTAACCCAGGATAACCCAAATAATTTCACATTTTTTTCGTTAATACCCACAACAATCCACAATTTCTTCACAAAATACAACACAAGTCTAGACATTTTTCTCGTTTTAACTATTTCATCAGAAAAAGTCACCACATCACTTATAAGCACTTTTCGATTAATTCACTAGTCACAATTGTACATATTACGAAGTTAATACGCAAACACACCTCACTTTACTTTGAACACCTTCAAAACACTCTCATAAATCATTTGAATACTCACAAAAAATACCTTTGATGAACATTTCCAAACAACACTGAAACATTTCCAAAATATCATTTTGAGTACTCCCAAATACACCACTGAATACTACTAAAACACCACTGAATACAGTCAAAACACCACCAAAATCACCATAAACTAAGATCAACATAACAGACTAACACCCATTTTCACACAAATCCTCTCAAATCACTATAACCAAGACGATTACCAATTTCTATGAGTACACTCACCTCCAACTAAGATATAACATGAGTGCAAAAAACATGAACACAATCCAAACACACACGAACACTTATAACAGAATCACTTCTTTTTCGGTATCTCTAGTTCGACAAAAACACCCACATCCCACAACACCCACATCCCACAACACCCACATCCCACAACACCCACAACCCACAATTTTTTTTTCTCGTTTTAACTAATTTCATCAGAAAAAGTCACAACAACAACCCACAACTTATAACCACTTTTTCGGTATCTCTAGTTCGACAACAACGCCCACAACCCACAACACCCACATCCCACAACACCCACATCCCACAACACCCACAACCCACAATTTTTTCTCGTTTTAACTAATTTCATCAGAAAAAGTCACAACAACAACCCACAACTTATAACCACTTTTTCGGTATCTCTAGTTCGACAACAACGCCCACAACCCACAACACCCATATCCCACAACACCCACATCCCACAACACCCACAACCCACAATTTTTTCTCGTTTTAACTAATTTCGTCAGAAAAAGTCACAACAACAACCCACAACTTATAACCACTTTTTCGATATCATAAAATCAACATATTTTCCTCTTGAAGAAATTCTATGCATTTTTTGTTCTGGATCTTCTTCGTCATCTCCATCTCAGTATTACACATTTCATATGCAACATAGGGAAAACATTTTCACTCTTAACCCAGAATAACCCAAATAGTTCCACATTTTTTCGTTAATACCCACAACAATTCATATTTTTCTCGTTTTAACTATTTCATCAGAAAAAGTCACCACAACACTTACAACCACACTTCGATAAAACACTTTCAAATTTTAATTATTAAAGTTAATAACGCACACACACACCACACACACACACACACAACACACACACACAACCAACACACACACACAACAAAGACAGTACATCTAGAAGAAGATTGGGTAAACATGTAGTAAAAGGTAGTACATAACTGGGTGAAAGAATGACTTGTTAACACACCTAGTATTATAATTATTAGAATACTCTCAGTGTTATGGTATCAATTAGTATTTCGGATACACATAGGAATTGTTTGTGATAAATTCTGTAAAACAACGGCGTTCACACAACACAACCCCGCACACATATACACACTCGGGGCAGGAGACTGGGGCTCGAACCCCTAAACACTAGGTGAGTACACACAGTGACCTTGGTAATTTGACCCCCTCGCTCCACAAGAACCTTGCAACTCCCCCTACTTGTCGCCACCCCTACGCGTTCCTCTCTCATAGTTTTACCCCCCCGTTCCGCCCTACAATCACACAGACAAAATTTAAAAATCTACAATCTCTCTCGTCATTTTGCTAGTCCCTCCCTCCCTCTACTCCCTGCAAACCCTCTCTCCCTCTCGATCCCTCACTCCCCACCCCCTCTCACCCCCCCTTTCCCCCTCCCCCCCCTAAAACCCAAACTCTCGTTCCTTACCCCCAACTCTCTCACGTCACCCTCCCCCACCTGCTCTCTCTCTCTCTCTCCTCTCTCTCCTCTCTCCCCCCTCCTCCCCCCTCTCCCCTTTTCTTCTCCCTCTCCCTTTTTCCCCTTCCCCTCTCTCCCCTCTCCCCTTCTCCCCCCCCTCCCCCCTCTCTCTTTTCTCCCCCCCCTCTCTCCCTTTCTTTTCCCCCTCTCTCCCCTCTCCTTTTCCTCCTCTCCTCTCCCTCTCTCTCTCCCCCTCCCTCCCTCTCTCCCCTCTCTCCTTCCTCCCTTTCTTTTCCCTCCCTTCTCTCCCTCTCTCTCCTCCCTCCTCCCCTCTCTCTCTCCCTCTCCCTCCCCCCCTCTCTTCTCCCTTCCTCTCTCTTCCCTCTCCCCCCTCTTCCCCTCTCTCTCTCCCCCTCTCTCCTCCCTCTCTCTCTCCCCCTCCCCCTCTCTCCCTCTCTCCCCCCCTCTTTTCTCCTCCCCTCCCCTTCCTCCCTTCTCTTCCCTCTCTCCTCCCTCCCCCCCCTCTTTCTCCCTCTCTCTCCCCCCTCTCCCCCTTCCCTCTCTCCCTCTCTCCTTCCCTCCCTCTTCCCCCCTCTCTCTCCCTCTCCTTCCCTCCCTTTTCTCTCTCCCCCTCTCTCCCTCTCCCCTCTCTCTCCCTCTCCCCCCCTCTCCCTCTCTCTCTCCCCTCTCTCTCCCTCCTCTCTCCCCTCTTCTCTCCCCCCTCCCTCTCTCTCTCCCTCCCCCCCTTTCTCTCCCCTTCTTCTCCCTCTCCTCTCCCTCCCTCTCTCCTCCCCCCCTTCTCTCCCCTCTCTCTCTCCCCCTCTCTCCCTCCTTCTCCCCTCTTCCCCCCCCTCTCCTCTCTCTCTCCCCCTCTCTCTCTCCCTCTCTCCTCCCTCTCTCTCTCCCTTTCTCTCTCCCTCTTTTCCTCCCTCTCTCTCCCCCCTTCCTCCCCTCTCTTCCCCCCCCCTCTCTCCCCTCTCTCCCTTCCTCTCCCCCTCTCTCTCTCCCTCTCCTCTCCCTTCCTCTTTCCTCTCTCTCTCCCCTCTCTTCCCTTCCCTCATCCCATAACCCAATCTCTCACCCTCCTCTCCTCTTAGCTTCTCCCCCATCTCTCCTTTCTCTCCCCATACTTTTCCCTCCCCCCTCCTTTCTCCCCTCTCTTCTTTCTCCCCCCTCTCCCCTCCCCCTCCTTTCTCCCTTCTCCCCCCTTTCTCCCCCCCCTCACTTTTCCCTCTCTCCCCCCCTTGGGTCTTATCCCTCCCCCCATTTTCCTCTTCTCTCTCCCTCTTTCTCCCCTTTTTTTCTCCCCCCCACACCCTCTCCCCCTCTACCCTTCGCTGTGGTAAAAAAAAAAAAAAAAAAAAAAAAAAAAAAAAAAAAAAAAAAAAAAAAAAAAAAAAAAAAAAAAAAAAATGGGTGGCTTTAGGGGAGGGAAAAACCCGGTTTGGGTAGACGAACCAGGGGAAAGACGGGAGTTAGAGCCCCAAGAAAGGGGGGGAAGGGGGGGAAGGAAGATAGTAGGTTTGGGAAGAAAATGGAGGGCGGATAGCTGAAGAGTGCAGAAGTGGGAATACAGGTTTTGCACAGAACTAGGAAACCATGTTAGAAGAGAAACTGCAAACCCTAAAACAGTTTAGAGAGACAAATGACAATTCAGATGTGAATCGGGAAAATTCAAAGTCAGGACAGAAAGGGAGGGTTTTAAGCAACAAGGGAGACTTGCCGAACACAAGGCCCTATCAGCCCCACGGGGGGCCAGGAAAAGACGACGGCACACTAAGATCAAACGACAGCCCGAAGACAATAAGGTATGCTAATGCAAGATTCTAAACACCAACTGCAGTAGAAAGGGGACAGCGGGTAGAAAGACAGTTCATGAGAATAGAAGTTTAGTTTTATGACAGGGACTAAGGCAAGAACATTAAAGGGGAAGAAATAAATCCCTCAGAGGACGCAGATGGAGACTCAGGGGGAGGGGGAAAGGCGGGGTCATTTTTGTTCGGGCTCCAAAAGGGAAAAGGGGGCCAATTTTGAAAAATAAAACAGGAGGAAAAAAAAAATGATTAAAGGGCATCATGAAAACAATAGGGGGGGAAATATGACCCAGGTGAAAAAATTTTCAGAAAAATTGGGGGGTTTGCGAGGGGAAAGGGAAGGGCCCTGTCAGAAAAACTTTCGGGAAGAATGTTCAAACCCAGGATTCGCAAGAAAAGCAAGACTGGGGAAAAGGGGGGGGTACCAAGATATACCTCGCCCGCGACAAACACAAGAAAAAAGGGACACACTGAAAAGAGGGTACAGAGACGCAAGGGGGGAAACGAGAATCAATGAAAATGAGCAGGCCCCAGAACAGGGGAAGGGCAAACACACCCCACAGAATCTCCCACAAAAGACCCCCCCCGCGACTTTCCCCAACGCAATGAGCAACCTATACTAAAACCCCACTCACTGCCCCTCTGCCCCCCCCCCCTAATCACAAACCTCACCCCAACAGCTGTCCCCTTATGGCTTTCTGACCCCACCCCTATCAACAGAAACCCCACCTACACCAAGCCCCATATAGGCCCCCCCAAGGCCTCGCTCCCCAACCCCAATTCTTGCATACCAAAATGATAGAAAAGAAACTAAAGGTTTGGTACACAAACGCGGATGGATAACGAATAAAATGGGAGTGGAATAAAAAATCATAAAAAAACCCCAGACATCAAGCAATCCAGAAACAAAACTCGTGAGACAAAACAAACAATTTTCCCAAAAGGGATATCAGATCCTGGGGGAAAATAAAAGGGGAGTAGAGGGGGGGAGGGGTTGCACTGTCATAAAACACCGAGGGGGTTTTGGGGAAATGGAAGGCTGGAAATGATTGGAGAAAAGATAATTGTAGTACAATTCGTCCGGAAAACATAAAGTATCTTTGGGAGGAGTATAACCCACCACAGAATGCAGGAGGCAAGAGAGGAGTACGATGAAAACAACGGGTTAAAGGGTGGCACATGGCTGAGTGGCAAAGAGCTACCGAGCAGAGCAAATTTACTGGTAAGGGGCGTTTTCCACCACAGGGAACGACGGGAAAAACCGGACCCACAGGGGGGTCCGAAACATGGAGAGCCAAATGATGGATGTGGTACTTGAAAACCTCATGCATCAAATTCGGGAACAACCCAAAGAGAGAGGGGAGGATGAGCCAGCAAGACGGGATCTGTTTCACCCTGAGCAGTTCAACATTGGGGACATCCTTACAAAGGCCCCTTTGGAGCAGCGATATGGGGTTTCTGGTTTTGACTATATAGAAGTTAAAAGTGGAGAAGGAAACAGGAACTAAAGGGGACGGGCCAAACTAAAAAAGGGGGGACTCACAGGTATGAGAAACTTCCTGCAGGAGGTTCAGGGGGACAAAAAAAGGTGGGAAAATCAGTAAAAGATGAGGGAATATGTGGCAAAAAAAGTGAAAGGAGGCAGAGGAAAGTTTTGTTCCCAAGGGAAAAAAATAATGGAAGCCCAAAAAGATCCTTGGTTTACCCAAAGGTGTAGGGAGAAAAAAACTAAGTGCAACAGAGAATGGAAAAGGGTACAGGAGGCATAGGCCCGGAAAAAAAGGGAGATTATAAAAGAGCCAAAACGAGTATGCACAAAATAAGGAGGGGGCCCAGCACATTATGAAAACGAATAGCATCGAAAGTCAATCTGCCCCAAACTGCTGTTAGCCACATTAGGGGGAAGAAACATCAAGGCCCGGGTGATAAGGCTGAGGAAAGAAGGGGAGAACTCACAAAAAAACGATCAAGAGGTATGTGAAGAGTAAACAGGGAATTTAGGAATTTTTACAGTAGAGACAGGAAGGACCGGGGGGGACAGCCCAGGGGGGACACCAGCAAGGAATACACCAACAATGTTGGACGACAAAAAACAGATAGGGGGAGGTGAAAAAAACTCAAAGGGAAACACGTCCCTCAAAGGCAATGGGACGGACAACATCTCCCCGTGGGTCCTTAGAGGGGACAATATGTTGTGCGTGCCACTTCCACAATTTCAACACACCCCGGGAAACTGGGAAACTACCTGAGGTATGGAAGACGGCAAATGTATTTCCCCTTTTTTTTAAAAAAGGAGACAGAAAAGAGGCACTAAACTATAGACCTTTAAATTGACGTGTATAGTATGAAAATTTTTGGAAAGATTATCAGGAGGAGAGGGTGGAGCCCCCGGGAAGGGAACGGGAGTAAAAAATGCCAACCGCACGGATTCACGGAAGAAAAATCCTTGGTCACAAACCTTCTGGAGTTTTATGATAAAATAAAAAGAATAAAAACAAAGAGAGAGGGGGTGGGTTTATTGCATCTTCTTGGACTGCAAAAGGACTTTGAACAAGTTCCTCACAAGAGATTAGGCAGAAAAGAGCATCAAAGGGGATATAACAGGAAGGGCACTGCAATGGATCAGAGAATACCTGACAGGGAGGGAACAACGATATGGACTAAAGATATACACAGTGGGGACCTGGACGAGCGGGGTCCCCCCAGGGTCGGTCCAGGACCCGTCTATTTTGGTAATTTAACGACATGACGAAGGGTTTTGACCCAAAGTGCCCTGTTTGCAGATATGTGAAGTTAAAGAGGGGAATTAAATCTTGAAACAGGCAGGACTTCAAAGAGACCTGGACAGACTGGACACCCGGGCCACAAATGGGTTTTTCGAATTAAACCCGCCAAATGCAAAGTCTGAAGATGGGGGAAGGCACAGAAGACCACAGACAGAGTAAGGCTAGGTGGCCAAGATGCAAACCCCACTCAGGAGAAAGATCTGGGGTGAGTATAACCCGGCATGTCTCCGGAAGCACCATCAATCAGATAATGCTGCATCATATGGGGGGCCCGGGAAACCCTGAGAACACATTCGATACCTTAGTAAGGAATCATTTAAGACACTGTACACCGGTATTCAGGCCCAAACGGAGTATCAGCACCTGTTTTTGGAACCCGCACTTGAAAAGAGCAAGAAACTAGAGAAAGTACAAAGGTTTGCGACAAGGTTAGTTCAAGCTAAGGGGAATGTCCAAAGAAAAGATTTAAAGGGGAAAACGGCCTGACGACCTGGAGGGGCAGGGGGGTCAGGGGAGACAGAAACGACAAAAAAATACTGCGTGGAAAGACAAGGGGGCAAAGACAGGGTGTTCCAGGGAGGGGACACAGAAACAAGGCCCCAATTGGAAGTTGAAGACACAAATGAGTCAAGGGGAAGTAGGAAAATATTTCTTTAAATCATAAGTTTTTAAGGCAGTGGAATAGCCCCCGAAAATGACGTAGTGGGGGCAGGAAAACCCTAAAACAGTTTTAAGAAGGGTTTTATAAAGCTCTGGAGCGGGGGGGAGAGAGGGCCTAGTAGCAACCCGGTGAAGAGGCGGGGCCGGGGCTAGGGCTCGACCCCTGCAACCACAAAAGGGGAGTAAAATAGGTGAGTACACCACACACACATACACAAACCCCACTTTTCTTTGAACACCTTCAAAACACTTAATCATTGAATACTACAAAAATACCTTTGAACATTTCCAAACAACACGAAACACTTTCCCAAAACAACATTTTGAATACTCCCAAATAAGATTTTTTAGCTTTAATTTATCTCACTTACATTAAATTACAAATCATCCCCCATACTACTTTCCCCCATTCTCCAGATTTTTTAAAAAGACACAAAAAAATAACTCAAAAAACTTTTTTTTGAACAACACCAAAAAACACCATTGAAAACCCAAAAACTCATTTGAAAACAGCCAAAACACCACTGAATACTCCCCAACACCTTCAAAATACCTTTTCACATCATTGAACACCTTTAAAAACACCTTTGAAAAGTCTCAAAAACATTTGTGTACTCTAATACACCACTGAACAGTCAAAACACCACCAAAATCACCATAATCAAATCAAATCACAGACTAACACCCATTTTCACACAAATCCCCTCAAATCACTATAACCAAGACATCCCACTCACCCCAACTAAGATATAACTGAGTGCAAAAAAGAAAAACAGAACAAACCAAAAACACACAAAAAACAACCCCAACTTATAACCACTTTTTAGGCTCACAGTTCGCAAAACACCCACAACCCACAACCCACAACCCACAGACCCACAGCAACAACCCACTAATAAAATCTTTTTAGCATTCATTCGACAACAACCCACAACACCCACTCCCACAACACCCACAACCCACAATTTTTTCTGTTTTTAACTAATTTCGTCAGAAAAAAATCACAAAAACAACCCACATAACACTTTTTCAGAACTCTATTTCACAACAACACCCAAACCCACAACTCCACATCCCAAACACCCAAAAAACCCCCACACCCCACAACCCACAATTTTTTCTCGTTTTAACTAAATTTCATAAGAAAAAGTCCAACAACAACCCACAAATCATAACCACTTTTTCAGCATCTCTAGTTTTACACATTACCCCAACCCTCATCACTTTCCAATTTATTCACAAATTTTTTCGATACAAATTTTTCCCCCTTTTTTTTACTGAAACTTAAAAGTAATACACATTCCTCCTTACATTACTAAAAAACTAATTAAATCCCCCCCATACCCATCTCCTTGTATCCACTAAATTAAAAATTTACTCACAACAACTAATCTACTACCCAACTATTGCGAATGTTTAACACCACCATTCTTTTCCAATAATCAAACTTTTCAATTCTATAATTTCTTTTTAAAATATTCACACATTACCCTTTTTTATAAAACTCCCCATATTTCATTAAATTTTTAATACAACCCCCCCATACTCCTCTCCATTCACCCCCATTTCTTCACTCCCCTCACCCATCTCCCCAAAAAACCCCCTTCTGAAAACAAAACAAAAATCCATTTTCACACCCAAATGCTCTCATCACCCCCTCTCAAACCACTAAAATCACTTATCCAAGAATTCACAAAAATCATGCCACCTAACAACACACCCCAACAAAACAACACACCCCACCACACACACACACCAAACACACACACACACCAAAACACACAAACACACCACACACACACACACAAC
>NC_069404.1:27303259-27329399 GCF_026875155.1 Cherax quadricarinatus
CCTATAATTTTTGCACTCTCTTTTATCCCCTTTGCCTTTATACAAAGGAACTATGCATGCTCTCTGCCAATCCCCAGGTACCTTACCCTCTTCCATACATTTATTAAATAATTGCACCAACCACTCCAAAACTATATCCCCACCTGCTTTTAACATTTCTATCTTTATCCCATCAATCCCCGGGTGCCTTACCCCTTTCATTTTACCTACTGCCTCACGAACTTCCCCCCCATATATATATATTATATATATATATTATAAAAATTCATATAATACTAATAATTTCAATAATCCTAAAACATGGAATATTATTAGATATATAGGTGAAGTTTACAGAAGTAATTCCTTATGGGAATTTACTTTTTAAATAATTGCTTACAATATGGAAAACTAGAACGAATACTATATTTATTAAATGTACAAAGAATAATTAAAATGAAAATACATTAGGTAAATTCAATTTGTATTATTTATAAATATGTTTAATATATTATATTCATAATTTAATTATTGTTAAACATTTATTTATTTTATTTAAATAAAATAAAATGACTCTTCTGATTTCTTTCTAGCAACTGATGAAATTCCAATATTTATTCCATTAAATAAATATTGATTTTTATAACAAACAACAAACCGATGAAAAATTTTCAAAATTAGTGATATTTTAAAAAAAAAATAATAATACTAATGTATCAAATAATAAAACAATGATTATTCTCAAGTTTTTAATACCTTTAACCAGAAATATTATCTTTACATTCTTATTTATTATTAAAATTCAATATATGTTCTAAAATAACAAAATAATATCTATCTCTAATTCTATCAAAAGTTCAAAGGAAAACATTTTATTTAATAAATATCATCTATTGAGTTAAAATTAAGTTTTATTGAAGTTTTTTCCAGCCAGATAACTAGTAACATTTACTATAAGTACAAGAGATTCATCACAATAGGTAAGGTAACATGTTCATTAATTATACTCAAAGTAACTGTAATTTTGAGGTAATAATATACAAATCCTTTAAGTGTCCTTTAGAATAAATAATGCATAACTAGAATACTTCTTTTTTTCTATGTTCATAATAACAGGCGAACCAGGATAAATTAATTTTAATTCACAATCCTGTCAATGTTATGTTAAAATATAAATTAAAATTATTATTAATCTCTCGATTCATTTTCTGTTGATAATGCAATACTCCATCAGTTCATTTACTGTTGATGAGCAAACCATCGAATCCATTTTACTTTTGATTCAGCATCAATTTCATCATACCCTCCAACTTTTCATTGTAGTAGTTTCAGGACAAACTGACAACCAACACAGTCCAATTAACCATCCCATCACTATAATGGATCCGCAACATGGTTACTGAAAAAAAAAAAAATAAAGTAAATTTTTAAAATAATAAATGAACTATCTAAAAAAAATACTTGGCTTCAATTAATCCAGTTGAGCCAAAACAATACAAATACGTTTTGTATCAGTTCTAAAAAAATATCCTGCTACTACAATTGGATTTAACATATTTTTTCAACAAGAATTGTGTACATTCGGTCTCCAATTTTTTAAATTTCAAATTACTTTAACCATTATTATGTAGAATAACTTTTATATTTCCTCTATAGTCAGCATCTATAACTCCACCTACTACATCAATTAAAATAATATAAAGTAAGACTTGAACGAGAAGCAATTCTACCATAACATCATTTTGGTAAAGAAATAATAAGATCAGTATAACCAAAAACCTCTATTACCAAATAGGAATAACTAAATTTTTAGCACTAATATAAATCCATCCTGCTGCTTGTTCTGATCCTTTAGTAGGTATTTTTTTGCAATTTTGAAAGCTTTTTACTTTTAAAATAGATTCATTAATAATGTAATTTGAAAAAGAATATTAAAATACATCTAAAATAATAAAAATAAAATAAAAAGAGAAATTTAACCTCTTAAGTTTGTGGATAAAATTTATAAATTTAGTCTAAATGTTGATGAACTGACCTGCCAGCTACATATACCTCTCCTTATATATACATCCGTACTCATTGCTAGACATCAACATTTTGATGTTAAACACTATTAATATATGTTGGAAATAATAAAAGTTGAACACTTACTAGTGTTTTAAGTATTAGTATGAAATTACTGATAATAAAAATATAATGAGATAAATCAACTATAGAAAATAAACTAAAAGAAAACATTTTATAAAAGAAAAGTTTGTTAAATCAAATTGTTTATGAACACATAAAAAACATTATATAAATAATATAAATAATCTTGATTTATTATACAGAACTGTTATTTGTTGTAAAATAAGAATTTTCTGTTATATTTGTATTAATATTTGTTTTTGTTATTGGTTTATTATTATTATAATTTTAATAATTGTAGGAACTAAAAACTAAATTTTTTATTAGTTATTTTGTCATATGTATTATAATTAATACATTTTACAACTATCATGTTCTAAATAATTAAAATTATTGAAGTCTTTATTAAAAAGTATACTATAAACTTTTAATTTTTCATTTTTCATACCACATAATAATGAGGAATTCTGATCTATATACAAAAACTTTCATAATGTCTACATCTTTGCACTGTAAATAAAATAATATTATTACATTTTAAAAGAGTATAGTTACATTAAATTATTATTAATATAACTTTTTTCCAAAAAAACTAAAAATTCCATGGTACAAATGTATTTTTCAGGTATACCCACATTTATTGTATTATTTACTAATTTATGTTTATTTCTTGTTCAAATGACATATTTGAAAAATATTTATAAATATTATAGATTCTGCCACATTAAAATAAAAAAAAAAATAATAGTTTTAAGATATATATAACATCTTTTTATTTTTTTTATAAAAATGAGCCTTTCAATATTTATAATGATTTTCAATAAGTCAATTAAAAATTATGATAATAACTCAAGTATCTGTGTACCTGTAAATATATTTTAAACCCTGGCCTGAAGTTAGAAATTAATCTTAATAATATTTTACAGATAAACATTTCATCTTCTTTTATAGTTCACCATTATCTATCATAAGATGTCATCATATTTTAAAGTAATGTGAAAATATAATACTTCTACTACTGGTAACTATTTGTGGTAGAAAATCTGAAGAAAAACGATACTTTTAATATTTTGTCTAAACCAAAAAATAATAAATTTAGCAATACTGGGAAGATATTAGTTTGTCAAGTCTAAATTTAAATAATGATAATAATAATTTAAAAAATTGATAAAATATAAATAATAAAAAAATTAATCATAAATTAACATCTAAAAATTGTAGTAAAAAAATCAACAAGATTCCAATTACAGAAGAATATATGAAATCAATTCCTACTAATAATTCAAATTCTTTTAATGAAAATAATTTTAAAGATATAATAATGTTGTTGCACTTTATTTTTATCATCAGTTTGACATAACAAACAAATATTATAATAAAAGAAACGTAGCTTCTATAGGCAACATTTACACCATTTAATAAAAATAAAATTATTTTCATAAAAAGAAAACCCTAAATTATCTAAGTTTTTAAAACCTATAATCTCATTTTCCATATTTTTATTACAGCCCAATACATTTTTGTATTGTTTTTTAATAATATAACCAACAAATACGATTCTTCACACAAAATTATATAAAATGATCTTTTATATATGCAATTAAATTATATTTATTGTAATTGCTCATTTCTGATAAAAGAGGAATCCAAACACAATTAAATTACAATAGTCTTAAAATATGTCATTCTTAAACTAATACTTTAAAGAAATATCATCATCATCAACATTATATTATTTCATTTTAATTTAAATTTTTGTTTATTACCCATTTTACATAATCCAAAGGTCAAGATCCATTATTATTTCCAACCCTATAGTGATGCAATAGAATTATTATAATCTCAATCTTAAATGAACCATCTATTCTTTTTTTGTTCATTTAATTAAAATGTTATTTTGTATTTTGATATCTAAATTTCTAAAAAAAACAAAAAAAATATCAATTGTAAAAATCATTTAATAAAAAACTATTTTCTCCACCTGGACGTTAAATATATTTTTTTAATAATGGGTGATAACACTACAGAATAATTTGGGGAGGATAGTTTTTATTTATAATAAAATTATTTGCACAATAACTTAATCCTTGATTTTTAGTACTCTGTTCAATCGATATACAATAAATTTTTTTAATATTTATATTTTTTTCACTTAGATAATGAATAAGCTCTTTAATGGTGTAACTATAACAATAAAAAAATCAAATACATAATATTATAAAAATTCATCATTAATTTTTTGTAAAAATCATCATTAAATGAAAAGAATATGACATTGTTATACAATTGTAAATGTTGCTGATGTTCAATAAAATGAGGTTGTTTATACAAATTTCTAACAAATTAGTAAAAATTTTACATTTTTTTATGTTTTTCAATAATTTTTGACAAAATATATTAACATTTACTCCAATGGCACATTCGATCTTAATTAAATCTCTTTAAGTTGTGGGAAATGATTATAATGCGCATCTGTTTCGAACATGTTAAGTTTTCTGGATGATAACAAATTTTATTTTCCAGCCAAAAAAGTGCAGAGTGTATTTTATAATAATGACAGACTTTAGTTTTAATTTTTATAATAAGTTAAAATGAAATATTCCAGTAGTTTTATAAAATAATCTATAATTTTAGAAAGAGGTAAAAATAATACAAATGGTTCTCGTATTAAAAGTACTTAAATATTGAATCTCACTAACATCACGAGAAAAACCCATCTCATAATAATTACATATTTAATTATTTTGAGAGTCATAATTAGAATTAGTAAGTATTTGTTGAGAGTTATAGTAACAAGGATGCATTTTTAATATTTCTTTCATGTTTTCATCAATTAACATATAAAACTTGAACTTCTTAGTCATTCTAAGTAATCTCTTGAGGCGATTTATCCAAATTTTGAAATATTATACTCTTTCACAAAGAAAATCAAAAATTTCATATGTGTTTAATAAATGGTGAAATGTTTATTTTTAAGAAGAAGTTGGACTCCAAAATACAAATTAGTCTTGTAGAAATCTGTGATAAAGTGTTCGAAAGGCATATATTTTATTATTAAAGATAAAATGTTTCCAATTTATACATACAATTTGCACAAATTGGCAAAGAAGATCTTCATTTTTGATTTGACCAAAAAATATTTTTCTAAATTAATTCAAATTTTTAAAATGCCATTTAAAGAGATATCTGATATTTTGAAAATAAATTAAAAATATTTTATATTTATATATAAAATTGATACAACAAAAAAAAATATTAATAATGAACAATAAAAGAAAAAAGAAAATAAAAAAAAAATATAATAAATTACTATCCGTAATTGATATAGCTGCTTCTTATGAGGAAAATTATTTCAAACAAACTTGATTCAAAACCAACTGGACTCAACTCATGTGACATGTATAAAAATTTAAAAACAAAAACAACAATGAGTTTATCCAATGATAATGACTATTACAAATAATGATAATAAAAATATTATATTTAAAAATTTAGATCATTTACATTTTTCCTAGTAGTAAATTATCAACAATAAAACCATTCATAACCAGCAAGTTTATATTGTATAAATAAATCTATCTATAATATACATCTCTATTAAATTTAATAAAACTTGAAAAAAATTTAAAAAACGAAAATTTTCTAAAATTAATATATTAGATACACCTTTTGATCCTTCTGAATATGGGGAAAAAATAATAAAGATGATTATGATTTCCAATTTTTAAACAGACATTTCTCTTTATTCCTAATATATCGAGTAATGGAGTAATAATTTAATAGATTTGAGAATGAGTAAGTATGGGTAGAAATATATGAAGAGTGACAGAATTATTCGGTTATGTACTCTACAAACCCTCATCCTATTTAAAGATGTTCCAGGTTGGCTAATGATGTGATAAATATACAAATGAGTAACTTTAGATATATCACTTATTTATTGTACAGATATAAGAGGAGTTAATTTATTTCCTAGGTCAACTTTGTAGTCATATCAATCTTCATAATCGTATTTCGTAAATTTGAAACTTATAAAACAAATTAATACGGCCATTCATCTTCAAATGACTGTCCTTTCAAATGAATCATTAAATCCTATTAACAAAGAGTAGTAAATTTCCTGGAAATGCTATTGGCAATCACGATCTTTTGAAGAATATTAAACGTTATTTACTAGCAACTCAAAAATTGAACATCAATTTAGTGATAATTAACATTCTTTTTGTATCACGTCTTACACTTGTTACCACCACAAGTGGGAACAATTTTTTAATATTATTTTTAAAAATACATAATATATTTTTTTATATATTATAACATAAATATTTTATTTTATTACTTGCTATGTTTTTTAATATGAAATATTTTAAAATTATTTATATTTAATAAAATATTTTTATTAAACAAATTAAAATTATATTTATTTTTTATTTTATTTCACACTGGCCGATCCAACAAATGGCAGGGTGGCCCGAAAAAGAAAAACTTTTCAACCATCATTCACTCCATCACTGTCTTTGCCAAAGGTGCTTTACACTACAGTTTTTTAAACTGAAACATTAACACCCCTCCTCAGAGTGCAGTGCACTGTTACTTCCCATCTCCAGACTCAAGTCCGGCCTTGCGTTTCCTGAATCCCTTCATAAATGTTACTTTGCTCACACTCCAACAGCACTCAATATTAAAAACCATTGTCTCCATTCACTCCTATCAAAACACGCTCACACATGCCTGCAGGAAGTCCAAGCCCCTCGCACACAAAACCTCCTTTAAAACCCCCCTCCCTCCAACCCTCCAGTCCGACCCTTACCCCGCCTTCCTTCCACAACAGACTGATACACTCTTGAAGTCATTCTGTTTCGCTCCATTCTCTCTACATGTCCGAACCACCTCAACAACCCTTCCTCACCTCTGGAAACAACAGTTTTGGTAATCGCCACACCTCCTCCTAACTTCCAAACTAACGAATTCTCTGCAATTAGATTCACACCACACATTGCCCTGCCCTCAGACACTGACGATATCTCCACTGCCTCCAGCCTTCCTCCTCGCTGCAAACATTCATACCCACGCTTCACACTCAATTAAAGCGTTGGGTAAAACTATACTCTCTAACTTTCCCTCTTTTTGCCTCCAAGACAAAGTTCTTTTGTCTCCACAGACTCCTAAGTGCACCTACTCACTCTTTTTTTCCCTCATCAATTCTATATTCACACTCATCTTTCATAGACGCCTCCGCTGACACGTCCACTCCCAAATATCTGAATACGTTCATCTCCTCCATAACAAATACTTTTTACAAACTGTGCACTGGAAAAAAATATTCTTTCTTCTCTCTCCTATATGAATTATGTCTTTCCAAATCTAATTAAAAGTAAATTTTATCTTCACACATAATTTTCTTCTTCAATATTATATTTTAGTATAAACAAGTATAACTTAGCAAAATTTATCTGAAATGAAATATTATTCCAGTAAAATGTAGTTTTAATATTAATACCTATTATCATACAGACAATTTATGAACACGTTGAAAAATACTATTTTTTTCATTGTTTAGTATATTTCCTAAATCCTAATAAATACCTCAGTCTCTCTAATGTCACTAATAAGATGATATGTAAGAAACTGAGTGATGTAGTACAATTCTTATAAATATACTCTCATTGTCATGTAATTTATTTTAGTAATAACAAATTATAAAATAGTATTATAAAATAGTTTGCTGCATGTAAATTAACTTACTTTAGATAAAGGAAATGGTGAAGATGATGATAAAAAAGAGAAGAATTTATAATTTAATTTTAAATTTAAGTATAAGATTTTTTACTTCAAAGTCTAAAACTTTACTAAAAGAGAAAATTATAAAATAATAATAATGTTCTGCAATCATAAAAAGATTTACGATGAAACATAAAAAAACCTCGGTATCTATCATTACTAATAAGGACCCTTACAATTGAAAATATCTCAGAAAAAAATGAAACATAAAAAATACTGGTAAGTACAAAGAATAAAAGCAATTGATATAAAAAATGTTTGTATAAATACTTGAATATGTTTGATTACGAGATGTAATAGTAGCTGTGTTATTATAAAGGCGATATATACTAAGCCTATAATAATACCAGTATTAAATATTATTACTGAAATTAATGGAATTATCAAGCACTATTAAACCTCCGTATTATCCACCACACTTGCATTGAAATACTCATTTCTCTATTTAGATGAAAATCATCACTAAGAAATCCATTGCATCATTACAACAATTTATCTGTATTATATTTTTTCCTATTGATGATTTTTTAAACATATTAATTGAACTTTAAATAAATTTTAATAATGACCAAAATTGATAAAAATTACTGGTTAATAAAATTCTATTACGTAATACTTTTGTTTGTTTACTTTATGAATTTTTTTAAAAACCAAATAGCAATAAATCTATATACGAAATTCCATAGAATAATATAAAGTTTGAATGTTTTGATCAAATAAAATAAGTAAGAAATGGGTTAATAAAGTAAAGAACAATTAAAATGAAAAAAACGACATCTATTAAGGGTAATAACATGACAATACTAGTTATAAAGATGACATATCAGAAGAAATTAACATTAAATAATATACATTATATGATATTTTAAATTTTACGTTTTGTTAATATAAATAAATTTATTATATAACCATTATTCCAATTATAATCATTATTGTAAAATAATTTCATATGATATTCTTTTTAAAATATATCATTATTATTGTAACTATAAAGAGATTCATTTAATTTTAACATTTTCAATTTGAAATTTAAAATTTCTATTTTAATCAAAATGTATACAACATTAATTTAAATAAAATTTTAATTGGTAAATTACTCTTAAAGAAATTAGAAAACTTCTTTAGAGCCTAACCCAATTTAGTGAATTTATTATATGAGTATTACTTAAGATCGAATAAGTAAGAATACATATATATATATGTTGATACTAACTATAATAAATTTTTTTTAATTTAGTTTCTTTAAATATTGAATAAAACGTACATTTTACCTTTTGTATATTTGACACAACATATATATTTTAGCCTAATAAGCAAAATAACTATCATATATTTTAGCCTAATAAGCAAATAACCATCGTAAATATTATGCCTATTTAGCAAGTACAAGTTTTAACCAATATATTTTGACCAATAGCTACATTCCACGTCATCACTTTATAAATTCAACGTCATTATAGGAGTCAAGGAATCAGGTATTGTCATGGATCTATTACCATAATTAAATAGCATTTTATCGCCTGCCAGCCAACTTCACCTTAGTCAGTTCAGTTGACCGCTTACACTGAATTCTTTAGTTATTCCTATTATGGAATTTTCAGCAATATCATCTACATCAGAACAACCTGATGGAAAGAGTGAACACCAAAGAAAATTTGAAAAGAAAATTTGTGAAATGGTAAAGGAAGGGAAAAATCGTGCATATTTCCAAAGAACAATTACAAAAATATATAAAGAAGTTATAATTGCTAAAAGTAAAGGGAAAATCTACAAAAAACTTCAAGAGAATATAATCTCTTAGCAACATATTTTGAACACACTCTCATTATTTGGTACTATAAAACTTGTAGAATGCGATGAAGATAAAAAGAGAAGTATTAAAAGAAAAAAAAGCATCTAAATCTACTACGCTATTGTCCTCAATAAGCAACCACGTTATTATGTTCACCAATGGAGTTATTTCATACTATATTGAACTCTCATCTGCTGTTGGACTGGGGGAGAGAAAAGAACATATGTGTCATGTTCGAAATAATGTAGCAAACATTACTTTTCCAACAATGAAATATTCATTTCTCTTTGTAATGCATGTAATTTAAAACATATTCCACGTCACAAAAAAAAAAATAGTTAAACCCATAGTATACTGAAAATTTTGGCGAAAGAGGCAAATTGATTTAATTGACATGAGAAATGAAAATGATTCCCATTATAAATTTAAATTTACATTATCAAGATCATCCTACAAAATTTTCCATATTAAGAGCAATTGCCAAATATAAAACAATTACAATTGTGCACATCAATTGTTAGTAATATTTTTTACAACAATAGGTGCACCAAAAAACATACAAGTACAATGGTCTAGAATTTGTTAGCGAGTTATAAGAGAATGACTACAAACTTGTGGCCCGATCTACTCATTGTAATCATGGTAAACCTCGTCATCCACAAAGTCAAGAAGTGTAGAAACGAGGAAATGGCGAAGTTATTGAAGTAAGTATTAAAATTTTTATTTTTTTTCTTAATAAAAATGACCTATATTCCTTATAAATAATACAAAAAAATGTATACAATAATTTTATAACCTTTTGGATAATACTTAATTATTAAAATAAATTTTCCTAATTGATCAATTTTACACATATATTCATCAGCATTATGAATAATTAAATAAAATAAGTTATTTTTTAATATTATTTTTTTCTTTTTATTATTAGATGTTACTTGCTGGATGATAGAAATAGACAGTTACCTACAAAAAACTGGTCAGTGGATTGCCATTTAATACAATTACAAAAAAAATAATGCTTTGAATAGAGGTAATGGAATATCTCCTTACAAAAGCAGTTTGGGAATGATCCACCAGTAGGATGAGAAATACAGTTGTTACCAATATCACTTTTTAAAAAATTTAAAAGGAGTTTTTTCTTTAAATAAAAAAAAAACTTAGAAGAAACTGAATTTTTAAATGATGAAGAAAATAATTCATATCCATTATCTTTACAATCTTTCACCACTACACAACGTGCTACTTTACACACCATCAACTGCTGCTTACAATCTTCACTTCACCATTACCAACAACTTCTGCTATTTATCAATACCAATTAATTGTTTCATCATTAACAACTACCTCATCCAATAGAAGAATTTTTTAATGATAGTAATAGTATACTACTTTGTTTATCATCAGATTCTGATAATAATAATAATAAAATAATAATAATAATAATACTAATAATAATAATGAAACAGAAATAATGGAAGAAGAAAAAGAAGAAGAAGAACAGTTAGATAATGAAAAAGAAATAATAATAGATGAAGAAGAACAATATTTTGAAAACGAAAAAGAAATAATAATTAATGAAGAAGAACAGCAACAGTTGGAAAATGAAAAAGAAATAGTAATGGAAGAAGAAGAAGAGGAAGAAGAAGAAGAGGAAGAAGAAGAAGAAAAAGAAGATCGTTTATTAAATATAAGAGGAATTCGTAATAAAGCTTCTATTCAACAACAAAAAAATGCAGCAAAAATGTTGAAAACAAAAAATCTTAAAAAGAAAGTATCACCAATTTTTAAAAATGATACTGTAATTGTTCCTATACCGAATTGATATAGATCTAAATTAGCCTTCCACTAAACGTAATGGGAATAGTTACAAAAAATTGATTATGAATAGAGAATTAATAATCAAAATAACTACCCAATTTTGGCACAATTGATACTTTGATTAAGTCCAAACTCAATTTGAAAGGTGTTTAACTAGAATTTATTAACACATAAAGATATTGTCTGATCAATTGCACATACAAAGAGTTTACGAAACATTGTAAAAAGAACAGATAAAAAGCTTCAATGAAAAAAAGAATTGGTTCTAAAAAATGTTTTATGTCATTGTCAAAATTAACCTTGCAATAATACAAATAGGTGTATTTGTAAAGGAATAATTGAAAAATGTACTGATAAATGTAAACATATTAAAAATTATTGTAAAAAATATTTAATTCAATGTATTTTTAAAAAAATTTTATATAAAATACAGTAAATTTCAGTTATTCAAAAAAAAATATTTACAATAAAATAATTTATAAATTTAAAACTGCTCTGTTAATGTCATTATTATTTCTTTTGTTTGAATAAAAAGGTTTCTACATAACCGCTGAGCTTCTCTGATAAACTTAGAATACGCTTCCAACATACTAATATTGACAACTATAATTTCAACTTCATTACCGGTGACTTCTAACTTTCTGTTTTTTAGCAGGTGCCTTATTAATGGCTTCAATTATATAGGTCAAAGTTATACAATGTTATGATAGTTCCAGGTATTTCAGTTTCTAAAACCTAAACGCCATTAACGCCTCTTGCTGTAATTGCCCCTTTACATAAAACAACACTAATTTTGATGGATCTCATTATATATATCTTAATATGTAAATTTGATGGTACAGGAACTTTTTATCCAGAGAGACATATAAAAACTTATCACTCTTACTATCAATGGTACCATTTTATACTTTTTTCTTCAAGAAGTCTTTTTTTATATACCTCATTTAATTTGAAAATTATTGAAGGTAAAAAGCTTGATACACTCTTACATGATCTCTCATTTTATTCTGAAGACGAAAATAGCGAAAAATGAAGAAATAAGATTATAAAAACTTACAATCATCTGGGGTTATAATGTATTGTAGGGGTATGAATTGGTAATGTGAATAATTAACTTGATTAATGTTATTTGGACAAAAAAATTTGTTCTTTCTTATAATACCTTTTTTGTGGTGTTTTTATAACTTATGTACTAAAGTATAAATTACTTATAGATAATGATAAGTATTATAAAATCCAATGAGTTAACAACCTTTCCCAGAATTACAAAAGTGTAACTTCTATAAAATTTGGACCCTCAGGATCCTCGGAATTATTAGATTATACTTGTCTATACTCAAAATATGTTAAATGAAAAAATATTCACTGTTATTGGTTTTTGGTTTTGTATGTCTTGCTACTATTACTCCATTCCCAATTGTTTGGCATATAATCATTATTTATAGTCCTGTCATAAAATTTATAATTTAGAGTACAGGGTAAATTTTTTAAGCTTCATTCCAAATGAAAGAAAGTATTCAATCTCTTAATAATGTGATTATTTTTCTATTGGATATATTAGGTCAAATCTTGATGCAAATAATTTAAAAGAACTTCTTATTTAACTTAGGATGTAAAGAAAAATAGAGAAATATACGTAATGATAAATGAAAATAATTTTTATTTAAAAGATAAAAATGTATGGGATACACCTGTATAGTTTAAGAATTAATATTTATATCTTAAATTGAAAAAAATTACAGATACAATTTAAATTATTAATATATCTGTAGATAAAAGTAAAGTATCAATTATCATTAAATTTTATTTTTAATAAAAAATCATTTAATATTTTTTTTAATTTTCAGTTTTTTCCATTTTGAATTTTTATTAAAATAATATGTTTCTTAATACTACTGGACATTGTTTCTAATAACTACTTTTATATATTTTATATAATATATTAAAAAATAAATATATTTCACTTATGCTTGATTATCTATAAAATTAAAAAAAAAACTATTTTTTATATTTATATACTAGTTTTCTTTCTAAATATTTAAATCTTTAGTAAGTAAAATATCTTGTAAACATGTATTTTAAGGCTCATAACATATTGAGATAACATCATCTTTTGTTGATTACAATGAATTAAGTTCAGTTTCATCATTATCTTCATAAAGAGAACATATAGAATACCCTTCTAACCAAGAAATGTTTTCAAATTTTTTATTATCATATTAAATATTTCATAATCAATATATCTGTAACTACATTTATGTATTATAAAAACTGTTGTGATAAATTATATTATCACTGTTGAATATTTTTTAAATCTTGAATATCGATAAAGAAAAGAAGAGAGGTTGAATAAATTTTTCATTGACTAGGGTTTTTCCTAACTAAATTAGGAGGTAAAGACTTTTAAAATTGCAAAATATTTCTATAAGAGCCCATCCTTGATATCTAAGAGAATTTTCTAAAAGAATAATATAAATTTTTATAAATGTGTAACCTCGTCTAAGCTCCAAGTATATAACAAATATACTGATTTCTTACTAAATTTAAGATTATTTTATGTCTATAATGTTCCCAATTTCCATTAATGATTATATTACCAATATGTTGACATAATATTTTACAATAAAAATCCAAACAGAACAGATATAATAAATTAAATTCACTAATCTAAAATGTCAAACATGATAAATAAATAATGTTCTATATTATGATTATATATCCTAATTGAATAATTTAAAACATCCATAAAATTATTTACCATTATTTTTTAATATCAATACATAAAGAGAATTCATTTTTTTTATCTTCTTCATAACCATTTAGTAGTAAGACTCCAATAAGTATATAACAATCCACTTAAAATAAAAAATAATAAAATAAATTTGATTTAATAAAATTAAGAGACCAAGACTTGTTAAAAAAAAATAAAAGAGCCAAAATAAAAATTAAAATACTTTTTTAGAAAATGATACAATCTTCTATATCTTTTGTTTCATTCTTTTGCGATTGAAGGGATAAAAATAAATGTTTTAGCATTATTATAACGTTTAGATATGTTGTTTAACCGAGAGGCTTATTTTTGTTGTTTTCAGTAAAAATAATAGAGATCAATAACTTGTCCTAAACTATTTATTGTAAATAAAATCTAAGTAAGTTACAACTGAATCTAATTCATCTTTTAAATTAATTACCATTTCCAACATGATTAACTATCTTTAATACAATTAGATTTATTTTTATAATTTCATAAAGAGCAGTATTATATATATATCAGGAGTTTTTTCGATGAAGTCAATGTAACTAAGAAGATTCGGAAAAAAATATTATAATAAATGAAAATCATGATTATTCTGCAGAAAATTTTCTTAAAATAGCTATTTTTCATATTATTACGTATAGATTCAATGTATCTAATGTTAATTCATATTATAATCCTCCTATATTATAAATACTTAAATAACTTTTCAAAAGGAATTTGTAATTAAACTAATAGAAAATATAATACTTATTTTTGATGAAATAATAGATAACATTTTCGAAGGTAATTTTGAATTCCTAAATCAATAATTGCCGTCTTATTACTAGAATTAAAAGTCTGGAAGCTAATATCTGTGCCACCAATTTTTTTTCTCCTATTAAAACTTAATGAATATTTCTAACTCTGATGTAAGTATTCTGTCGCAGAAAAATACTTGAGAAACGAGATATTATTTTAGTCCTCTAGAAATAGCTTCAATTTCGCAATAGTAATACTCATATGTTTTAACAAGAAACAATTTATTAAGTTCTAAAATATATCTTTCTTTTTATTTTTTCGTGACATTGTTTACGATAATCATCAGTTAGTTTTATTATGTAATATTTTGAGATTTCAAAAATATCAGGTCATTTATAAAAACAGCTTCTTCAAGCATTTCTTGAGAATAAGCTTTTCACTATATCCTTATCTACATTTATATAAAGTGAACTTAATGATTGGATTTTTCAATTCCATCTATGATACTCTTAGAGTTAAAATAGTAGAGGAAGAAAAATTTTTAAAAGGTAGAGGAATATCATCTAAAATATTAATTACTTTACTGCCAAAAAAAAAATTCTAAAATGCGTCGATGTATAAAGATTCACACATTTTTTTGAATTGAGGAATTATAATATTTATGAAACCTTTTGACAATAACTATTATAAATCTAATTGTTGTAATTTATGATTCCATGTCAGTGGAGAGACACTATTAATCTAGTGCTTCAGAATTAAATTGTAATTCATTATTTTTATTTTGAGCAAAAGCATATGGATTCTCTTTATATTTTTTACATTCATTTTCATTTTTTTGGTTCCCAAAGCGAGCAAAAGGTCGTAAACCAATTGTTTTTAATGTAGTATATTGAATACCACAATAATTTTCTCAATTTCATTATTATTATTATTATTATCTTTTTCAACATGAAAGATAGAGTTTCAAATTCAAATTGATGATGGAGGTAAAGTTAAAGAAGCATTAGGAATTAGCTCTTTGAGAAATTCATATACTTCATTATATATTTCATAAACATGCTTCACTACAAGCATATTCTTGGTATTTTATAAAAGTGGACCTTTATCACAATAGATTAACATCTGAGTAAAACTTTAAACGATGTAACACCCTAAAGTTGTAAATCTATCTTACTTTAAACATAATGATGTTCTTCTAAAAATGATTTTGGTGATATTAATTTGGAATATCTATTCCATGGAATAATCTTTAATAATTATATTTTTAAAATCTTTACTTTTAGATCGTTCTGTAAACTTTCATATGTTTTTCTTATATTTATTCGTTGTATTAAATAAGTAGCCATCCAAATAATCATCATCAGATGGTATAATTTCCATTTTTTATTTAAATAAAGTAAAAAATAAAACACCAAAGTAATATATTTTTTTTATTTATGACACAAATTACCTGAGGTAAAATTAATCATCAATAACCAGAATCCTATAACTTTTCACAACAACCTATAACAACTTTATTACTACTACTCAAGTGGAATCACAACACAATATATCTACAAAATTTGAAAATGAGCTTCATAATACCTTCAAACTTTTTAACATATCCAAATCATAATTATTGCATAGATATAGAAGTATATTATAAAAATTCATATAATACTAATAATTTCAATAATCCTAAAACATGGAATATTATTAGATATATAGGTGAAGTTTACAGAAGTAATTCCTTATGGGAATTTACTTTTTAAATAATTGCTTACAATATGGAAAACTAGAACGAATACTATATTTATTAAATGTACAAAGAATAATTAAAATGAAAATACATTAGGTAAATTCAATTTGTATTATTTATAAATATGTTTAATATATTATATTCATAATTTAATTATTGTTAAACATTTATTTATTTTATTTAAATAAAATAAAATGACTCTTCTGATTTCTTTCTAGCAACTGATGAAATTCCAATATTTATTCCATTAAATAAATATTGATTTTTATAACAAACAACAAACCGATGAAAAATTTTCAAAATTAGTGATATTTTAAAAAAAAAATAATAATACTAATGTATCAAATAATAAAACAATGATTATTCTCAAGTTTTTAATACCTTTAACCAGAAATATTATCTTTACATTCTTATTTATTATTAAAATTCAATATATGTTCTAAAATAACAAAATAATATCTATCTCTAATTCTATCAAAAGTTCAAAGGAAAACATTTTATTTAATAAATATCATCTATTGAGTTAAAATTAAGTTTTATTGAAGTTTTTTCCAGCCAGATAACTAGTAACATTTACTATAAGTACAAGAGATTCATCACAATAGGTAAGGTAACATGTTCATTAATTATACTCAAAGTAACTGTAATTTTGAGGTAATAATATACAAATCCTTTAAGTGTCCTTTAGAATAAATAATGCATAACTAGAATACTTCTTTTTTTCTATGTTCATAATAACAGGCGAACCAGGATAAATTAATTTTAATTCACAATCCTGTCAATGTTATGTTAAAATATAAATTAAAATTATTATTAATCTCTCGATTCATTTTCTGTTGATAATGCAATACTCCATCAGTTCATTTACTGTTGATGAGCAAACCATCGAATCCATTTTACTTTTGATTCAGCATCAATTTCATCATACCCTCCAACTTTTCATTGTAGTAGTTTCAGGACAAACTGACAACCAACACAGTCCAATTAACCATCCCATCACTATAATGGATCCGCAACATGGTTACTGAAAAAAAAAAAAATAAAGTAAATTTTTAAAATAATAAATGAACTATCTAAAAAAAATACTTGGCTTCAATTAATCCAGTTGAGCCAAAACAATACAAATACGTTTTGTATCAGTTCTAAAAAAATATCCTGCTACTACAATTGGATTTAACATATTTTTTCAACAAGAATTGTGTACATTCGGTCTCCAATTTTTTAAATTTCAAATTACTTTAACCATTATTATGTAGAATAACTTTTATATTTCCTCTATAGTCAGCATCTATAACTCCACCTACTACATCAATTAAAATAATATAAAGTAAGACTTGAACGAGAAGCAATTCTACCATAACATCATTTTGGTAAAGAAATAATAAGATCAGTATAACCAAAAACCTCTATTACCAAATAGGAATAACTAAATTTTTAGCACTAATATAAATCCATCCTGCTGCTTGTTCTGATCCTTTAGTAGGTATTTTTTTGCAATTTTGAAAGCTTTTTACTTTTAAAATAGATTCATTAATAATGTAATTTGAAAAAGAATATTAAAATACATCTAAAATAATAAAAATAAAATAAAAAGAGAAATTTAACCTCTTAAGTTTGTGGATAAAATTTATAAATTTAGTCTAAATGTTGATGAACTGACCTGCCAGCTACATATACCTCTCCTTATATATACATCCGTACTCATTGCTAGACATCAACATTTTGATGTTAAACACTATTAATATATGTTGGAAATAATAAAAGTTGAACACTTACTAGTGTTTTAAGTATTAGTATGAAATTACTGATAATAAAAATATAATGAGATAAATCAACTATAGAAAATAAACTAAAAGAAAACATTTTATAAAAGAAAAGTTTGTTAAATCAAATTGTTTATGAACACATAAAAAACATTATATAAATAATATAAATAATCTTGATTTATTATACAGAACTGTTATTTGTTGTAAAATAAGAATTTTCTGTTATATTTGTATTAATATTTGTTTTTGTTATTGGTTTATTATTATTATAATTTTAATAATTGTAGGAACTAAAAACTAAATTTTTTATTAGTTATTTTGTCATATGTATTATAATTAATACATTTTACAACTATCATGTTCTAAATAATTAAAATTATTGAAGTCTTTATTAAAAAGTATACTATAAACTTTTAATTTTTCATTTTTCATACCACATAATAATGAGGAATTCTGATCTATATACAAAAACTTTCATAATGTCTACATCTTTGCACTGTAAATAAAATAATATTATTACATTTTAAAAGAGTATAGTTACATTAAATTATTATTAATATAACTTTTTTCCAAAAAAACTAAAAATTCCATGGTACAAATGTATTTTTCAGGTATACCCACATTTATTGTATTATTTACTAATTTATGTTTATTTCTTGTTCAAATGACATATTTGAAAAATATTTATAAATATTATAGATTCTGCCACATTAAAATAAAAAAAAAAATAATAGTTTTAAGATATATATAACATCTTTTTATTTTTTTTATAAAAATGAGCCTTTCAATATTTATAATGATTTTCAATAAGTCAATTAAAAATTATGATAATAACTCAAGTATCTGTGTACCTGTAAATATATTTTAAACCCTGGCCTGAAGTTAGAAATTAATCTTAATAATATTTTACAGATAAACATTTCATCTTCTTTTATAGTTCACCATTATCTATCATAAGATGTCATCATATTTTAAAGTAATGTGAAAATATAATACTTCTACTACTGGTAACTATTTGTGGTAGAAAATCTGAAGAAAAACGATACTTTTAATATTTTGTCTAAACCAAAAAATAATAAATTTAGCAATACTGGGAAGATATTAGTTTGTCAAGTCTAAATTTAAATAATGATAATAATAATTTAAAAAATTGATAAAATATAAATAATAAAAAAATTAATCATAAATTAACATCTAAAAATTGTAGTAAAAAAATCAACAAGATTCCAATTACAGAAGAATATATGAAATCAATTCCTACTAATAATTCAAATTCTTTTAATGAAAATAATTTTAAAGATATAATAATGTTGTTGCACTTTATTTTTATCATCAGTTTGACATAACAAACAAATATTATAATAAAAGAAACGTAGCTTCTATAGGCAACATTTACACCATTTAATAAAAATAAAATTATTTTCATAAAAAGAAAACCCTAAATTATCTAAGTTTTTAAAACCTATAATCTCATTTTCCATATTTTTATTACAGCCCAATACATTTTTGTATTGTTTTTTAATAATATAACCAACAAATACGATTCTTCACACAAAATTATATAAAATGATCTTTTATATATGCAATTAAATTATATTTATTGTAATTGCTCATTTCTGATAAAAGAGGAATCCAAACACAATTAAATTACAATAGTCTTAAAATATGTCATTCTTAAACTAATACTTTAAAGAAATATCATCATCATCAACATTATATTATTTCATTTTAATTTAAATTTTTGTTTATTACCCATTTTACATAATCCAAAGGTCAAGATCCATTATTATTTCCAACCCTATAGTGATGCAATAGAATTATTATAATCTCAATCTTAAATGAACCATCTATTCTTTTTTTGTTCATTTAATTAAAATGTTATTTTGTATTTTGATATCTAAATTTCTAAAAAAAACAAAAAAAATATCAATTGTAAAAATCATTTAATAAAAAACTATTTTCTCCACCTGGACGTTAAATATATTTTTTTAATAATGGGTGATAACACTACAGAATAATTTGGGGAGGATAGTTTTTATTTATAATAAAATTATTTGCACAATAACTTAATCCTTGATTTTTAGTACTCTGTTCAATCGATATACAATAAATTTTTTTAATATTTATATTTTTTTCACTTAGATAATGAATAAGCTCTTTAATGGTGTAACTATAACAATAAAAAAATCAAATACATAATATTATAAAAATTCATCATTAATTTTTTGTAAAAATCATCATTAAATGAAAAGAATATGACATTGTTATACAATTGTAAATGTTGCTGATGTTCAATAAAATGAGGTTGTTTATACAAATTTCTAACAAATTAGTAAAAATTTTACATTTTTTTATGTTTTTCAATAATTTTTGACAAAATATATTAACATTTACTCCAATGGCACATTCGATCTTAATTAAATCTCTTTAAGTTGTGGGAAATGATTATAATGCGCATCTGTTTCGAACATGTTAAGTTTTCTGGATGATAACAAATTTTATTTTCCAGCCAAAAAAGTGCAGAGTGTATTTTATAATAATGACAGACTTTAGTTTTAATTTTTATAATAAGTTAAAATGAAATATTCCAGTAGTTTTATAAAATAATCTATAATTTTAGAAAGAGGTAAAAATAATACAAATGGTTCTCGTATTAAAAGTACTTAAATATTGAATCTCACTAACATCACGAGAAAAACCCATCTCATAATAATTACATATTTAATTATTTTGAGAGTCATAATTAGAATTAGTAAGTATTTGTTGAGAGTTATAGTAACAAGGATGCATTTTTAATATTTCTTTCATGTTTTCATCAATTAACATATAAAACTTGAACTTCTTAGTCATTCTAAGTAATCTCTTGAGGCGATTTATCCAAATTTTGAAATATTATACTCTTTCACAAAGAAAATCAAAAATTTCATATGTGTTTAATAAATGGTGAAATGTTTATTTTTAAGAAGAAGTTGGACTCCAAAATACAAATTAGTCTTGTAGAAATCTGTGATAAAGTGTTCGAAAGGCATATATTTTATTATTAAAGATAAAATGTTTCCAATTTATACATACAATTTGCACAAATTGGCAAAGAAGATCTTCATTTTTGATTTGACCAAAAAATATTTTTCTAAATTAATTCAAATTTTTAAAATGCCATTTAAAGAGATATCTGATATTTTGAAAATAAATTAAAAATATTTTATATTTATATATAAAATTGATACAACAAAAAAAAATATTAATAATGAACAATAAAAGAAAAAAGAAAATAAAAAAAAAATATAATAAATTACTATCCGTAATTGATATAGCTGCTTCTTATGAGGAAAATTATTTCAAACAAACTTGATTCAAAACCAACTGGACTCAACTCATGTGACATGTATAAAAATTTAAAAACAAAAACAACAATGAGTTTATCCAATGATAATGACTATTACAAATAATGATAATAAAAATATTATATTTAAAAATTTAGATCATTTACATTTTTCCTAGTAGTAAATTATCAACAATAAAACCATTCATAACCAGCAAGTTTATATTGTATAAATAAATCTATCTATAATATACATCTCTATTAAATTTAATAAAACTTGAAAAAAATTTAAAAAACGAAAATTTTCTAAAATTAATATATTAGATACACCTTTTGATCCTTCTGAATATGGGGAAAAAATAATAAAGATGATTATGATTTCCAATTTTTAAACAGACATTTCTCTTTATTCCTAATATATCGAGTAATGGAGTAATAATTTAATAGATTTGAGAATGAGTAAGTATGGGTAGAAATATATGAAGAGTGACAGAATTATTCGGTTATGTACTCTACAAACCCTCATCCTATTTAAAGATGTTCCAGGTTGGCTAATGATGTGATAAATATACAAATGAGTAACTTTAGATATATCACTTATTTATTGTACAGATATAAGAGGAGTTAATTTATTTCCTAGGTCAACTTTGTAGTCATATCAATCTTCATAATCGTATTTCGTAAATTTGAAACTTATAAAACAAATTAATACGGCCATTCATCTTCAAATGACTGTCCTTTCAAATGAATCATTAAATCCTATTAACAAAGAGTAGTAAATTTCCTGGAAATGCTATTGGCAATCACGATCTTTTGAAGAATATTAAACGTTATTTACTAGCAACTCAAAAATTGAACATCAATTTAGTGATAATTAACATTCTTTTTGTATCACGTCTTACACTTGTTACCACCACAAGTGGGAACAATTTTTTAATATTATTTTTAAAAATACATAATATATTTTTTTATATATTATAACATAAATATTTTATTTTATTACTTGCTATGTTTTTTAATATGAAATATTTTAAAATTATTTATATTTAATAAAATATTTTTATTAAACAAATTAAAATTATATTTATTTTTATTTTTATTATCACACTGGCCGATTCCCACCAAGGCAGGGTGGCCCGAAAAAGAAAAACTTTTCAACCATCATTCACTCCATCACTGTCTTTGCCAAAGGTGCTTTACACTACAGTTTTTTAAACTGAAACATTAACACCCCTCCTCAGAGTGCAGTGCACTGTTACTTCCCATCTCCAGACTCAAGTCCGGCCTGCCGGTTTCCCTGAATCCCTTCATAAATGTTACTTTGCTCACACTCCAACAGCACGTCAAGTATTAAAAACCATTGTCTCCATTCACTCCTATCAAAACACGCTCACACATGCCTGCAGGAAGTCCAAGCCCCTCGCACACAAAACCTCCTTTAAAACCCCCCTCCCTCCAACCCTCCAGGCCGACCCCTACCCCGCCTTCCTTCCACTACAGACTGATACACTCTTGAAGTCATTCTGTTTCGCTCCATTCTCTCTACATGTCCGAACCACCTCAACAACCCTTCCTCAGCCCTCTGGAACAACAGTTTTGGTAATCCCACACCTCCTCCTAACTTCCAAACTACGAATTCTCTGCATTATATTCACACCACACATTGCCCTCAGACACTGACATCTCCACTGCCTCCAGCCTTCTCCTCGCTGCAACATTCATCACCCACGCTTCACACCCATATAAGAGCGTTGGTAAAACTATACTCTCATACATTCCCCTCTTTGCCTCCAAGACAAAGTTCTTTGTCTCCACAGACTCCTAAGTGCACCACTCACTCTTTTTCCTCATCAATTCTATGATTCACCTCATCTTTCATAGACCCATCCGCTGACACGTCCACTCCCAAATATCTGAATACGTTCATCTCCTCCATACTCTCTCCCTCCAATCTGATATTCAATCTTTCATCACCTAATCTTTTTGTTATCCTCATAACCTTACTCTTTCCTGTATTCACCTTTAATTTCTCTTTTGCACACCCTACCAAATTCATCCACCAATCTCTGCAACTTCTCTTCGAATCTCCCAAGAGCACAGTGTCATCAGCAAAGAGCAGCTGTGACAACTCCCACTTTGTGTGTGATTCTTTATCTTTTAACTCCACGCCTCTTGCCAAGACCCTCGCATTTACTTCTCTACAACCCCATCTATAAATATATTAAACAACCACGGTGACATCACACATCCTTGTCTAAGGCCTACTTTTACTGGGAAAAATTTCCCTCTTTCCTACATACTCTAACTTGAGCCTCACTATCCTCGTAAAAACTCTTCACTGCTTTCAGTAACCTACCTCCTACACCATACACTTGCAACATCTGCCACATTGCCCCCCTATCCACCCTGTCATACGCCTTTTCCAAATCCATAAATGCCACAAAGACCTCTTTAGCCTTATCTAAATACTGTTCACTTATATGTTTCACTGTAAACACCTGGTCCACACACCCCCTACCTTTCCTAAAGCCTCCTTGTTCATCTGCTATCCTATTTCTCCCGTCTTACTCTAATCTTTCAATTATAACTCACCATACACTTTACCAGGTACACTCAACAGACTTATCCCCCTATAATTTTTGCACTCTCTTTTATCCCCTTTGCCTTTATACAAAGGAACTATGCATGCTCTCTGCCAATCCCTAGGTACCTTACCCTCTTCCATACATTTATTAAATAATTGCACCAACCACTCCAAAACTATATCCCCACCTGCTTTTAACATTTCTATCTTTATCCCATCAATTCCGGCTGCCTTGCCCCTTTCATTTTACCTACTGCCTCACGAACTTCCCCCACACTCACAACTGCTCTTCCTCACTCCTACAAGATGTTATTCCTCCTTGCCCTATACACGAAATCACAGCTTCCTATCTTCATCAACATTTAACAATTCCTCAAAATATTCCCTCCATCTTCCCAATACCTCTAACTCTCCATTTAATAACTCTCCTCTCCTATTTTTAACTGACAAATCCATTTGTTCTCTAGGCTTTCTTAACTTGTTAATCTCACTCCAAAACTTTTTCTTATTTTCAACAAAATTTGTTGATAACATCTCACCCACTCTCTCATTTGCTCTCTTTTTTACATTGCTTCACCACTCTCTTAACTTCTCTCTTTTTCTCCATATACTCTTCCCTCCTTGCATCACTTCTACTTTGTAAAAACTTCTCATATGCTAACTTTTTCTCCCTTACTACTCTCTTTACATCATCATTCCACCAATCGCTCCTCTTCCCTCCTGCCACCCACTTTCCTGTAACCACAAACTTCTGCTGAACACTCTAACACTACATTTTTAAACCTACCCCATACCTCTTCGACCCCATTCCCTATGCTCTCATTAGCCCATCTATCCTCCAATAGCTTTTTATATTTTACCCAAATGCCTTCCCTCTTTTTAGTTTAAAAACCCTTCACCTCTCCTTCCCTGAGCTTCATTCCCTTTGTACCCCCACTCCCTTTTTACTCTCATGTAGCTACAAACTAAAATGTTTTGAATACTGGGCCCCCTATAAACATGTACATCCTGAATCTACTCAACAGTCTTTTTTCTACCAAAACATAATCCAACCAACACTGCATTTTTGCCCCACATCTATGTGTATACAAATTTTTCCTCTTTTTCTTAAAAAGTTTTACCTAAACTAAACCCCTTTTTTAACAAAGTTCAAACAAAGGGGCTCCCCATTATCATTTCACCCGCACCCCAAACTTACCACCACACCCCCTCTAAAATTTCTCCTACTTTAGCATTTCAAGTCCCACCCAAAATTTCTCTCTCACTTGGTTCAAAGGCTCCTTAAAATTCACAACATCTCCCAAAATCTCTCTCTCTCCTCTGCATTCCCTCTTCTCCGGCTACACCTTATTATGACCCCCTTCCGCATCCAACCTTTACTTTAATCCCCATAATTCTTGAATTTACACATTCATATTCTCTTTTCTCCCCCCCATAACTGTCATTTAACATTACTGCACCCTTTCCTTTTCCTAACCCTCAATACTCCAGATTTAATCCCCTTTTTTTCCCCCCCCCCTGAAAATCTCCACCCCCTTTACTTTGTTTTGCTTAGGCCAGGACACCAATTTTTTTCTTCAAAAACATCAGCAATCATCTGTTTCTTGTCATCCGCACACATCCACGCACATTTAAAAACCCCGTTTTTTTAAAGTTTTTTTTTCTTTTCTTTTTTTTGTAAAAATTGTTACCCGGAGAAGGGGTTACACCCATTGCTCCCGGGTTTTAGCGCCCCAT
>NC_069404.1:27329899-27357399 GCF_026875155.1 Cherax quadricarinatus
AACATCATAGTAATAGTGAAATGGTTTTGAAGCAGTAGACTGACTGAAGCAAAAAAAGGGTCCCCGGGTCCTGTGAGGTTTTTTAAGGGTTCTAAAGGAATGAAAAATGGAAGTCTTGAACCATTAACTATTATTTTTAATTTATCTCTTCAAAAGTGTAGTGTTGATAGGGGGAAGATGGCAAATGTATTCCTTTTTTTAAAACGGGGGACAAGTCGTTACCGTAAATTACCCCCCAAAATAGCCTGCCTCAATTGTGGAAAAATTTACTAGAGTCAATTATAGCTGAGATTATAAAAAAGCCATCTCGATAGCATAGCTTGTTTAATGATACTCAGCAGGATTACAAGGCCGGGGTTTGTCTAACTAATTTATTAACTTTTTTCAGAAAAAGCTTTTGAGGTGTTGACCACGATAAGAATTTGATATTATTTCTTAGTTTTAGTAAGGCATTTGAAGAGTTCCCACCAAAGATGTTGAAGGGGAAAGTAGCAGTCATGGATGGGGAAGAGTGCTTTTTGGATCAAATATGGCTACAGACGGGAAAGCAGAGAGTTCCATAAAGGGGGTTTTAAACCCGAGTGGGGATCAGTAACAAGTGGCTTTCCACGGGGATCAGTCTTGGGCCCGTTTTTTTTTTATAATATTACAATGATTTGAGAAGGAAATTACTAGTGATAGGGCCCCCCCCCAAAATTCCCCGATGACACGAAGTAGGTAGGAAAATTGATTCAAACGTAGATGTTGGGGGAATTCAGGAGGTTTAAAGACAAACTCTACTTTGGTCAGAAAAGTGGCAGATGATTAAATGTAAAAAAAATGAAAGGGTTCTAAAGCCGGAAGTGTCCAAAAACCCTAGCACTTAAAAATTTAAAAATAATGTAGAACTTAGCCATACAGATTGCGAAAAGGACTTGGGGTTTGGAAAGCAGAATTTTTAAAAAAAAGACGGGCAATCCCTAAGGTACATAAAAAGGCAAATAGATTACTAGATTTATATCAAAAAGTGTAAACAACAGAAGTCAGAGGTCATACTGGCTTTATACACTTTTTAAGCCTGGAGATTGAGACACTTTGAGCAATGCGCATAAGGTCTCAATCTTCAACTTGTCGGTTTTTTTAAACCATTATCACACAACATAGTAAAGGGCCCCACCTAGATTTTGCAGTCAATTTGGTTCCAATTACGAATGGCATAATTCGTTAGAAAAAAAATTCAGGTAGGATGACAAAAATTATACATAGCTTTAAAAATTTTCCCTTAGAAAAAAAGTTTGAAGACTCTTAAGTTACATTCATTTTTAGAAAAAAGAATGGGGGAGACCTGACGAAAGTAAGGGGAAGTAGGTATTTAAAGGGGTATTAACAAGGTTTTGAGGATATCTCCCCAAGAGAAAACCCCGCAGTAATGGTTTTAAATTGATAAGTTTAGATTTAGAAAGGAATAGGAAAGTTTTGGGTTTGGAAATAGGGTATTTTGAGATGGAACAGTTACCAAATTTGGGTTTTTTGAGGCTAGGTTTTGGGTAGTTTTCAAATTTAGGAGGGGTTGGGTTTGAGAGGGACTTGAAATCGAGCTTATTTTTTGGGTGCATTAAAAAATTGGGTTGGTCAAATGTTTGTTGTGGGAAAATTAAAAAGGCCCTGCCTAGTAGGGGCCAAAGGCTGCGCAGTTTTCCCCCTTTCTTATGTTTTTGTTTAATTGGGCGTCTCTAAATTTAATGGATGATTGGTGGAATTTCGGTGTTGTACACGGGCGTTGTTCAGGTTATGTTCCTACATGCGTAAATGTTTTCATAAGACAAAGAACTAAAAAAGGAGGAACACTGCAGCGGGCCCTGTTGCCCTTTATAGGCAGGTCCTTTACAATTCACCCCATAAAAACTTGCCCCCCCAATTTTAAATGCTCCCCAAGAAATAATCTCTGTTGTGAAGATTGGACACTTATGCAACACATGGGAATTTTTATTGAAGTTTCCCCATTGTTGCATAAGTGTCTCAATTCTTCAATTGTCGGTTTTCAAAACCATTCATCACAATCTCTGATGTGAAAATCCCACTCAATCCAAACCCCCCCCTCCATGTATTTCCACCTAAATTTGAAACTACCAAAGTCCTGCCCCAATAAACCCTTTTGGTAGACTGTTCCACTCTCAACTACCTATTTCCAAACCATACTTTCCTTGTCCTTTCTAAAAACTAAACTTATTAATTTAAAAACATTTTCTGGGGTTCTCTCTTGGAGAGATTCCCCCAAGCCTTGTTTATATCCCCCTTTTTATACATAAGAATAAGAACAAAGTTGACGATCAAGAAGACGAAAGGAAAGCCAAAAAAACGATGAAGAAGAAAGAGATGCTGTGGGGAAAATCCCGTGGAAAAACCCCCAACGCATTTCCGGTGATCCCACGAATGTGAGTCTCTACTGGGTCGTCACGACGAACGACAACAAGGAAGGGAAGAAAATTGTTGTTTGTTGGGGATAGCCAGGTTAGATACATGGATAGGGTATTCTGCTTGAAGGACAGGAGTAGGAGACAAAGGGTATGCTTTCCTTGGGCTGGGATGGAGGACATTGTTAGCCGGCTTGAGAACATCATGAACGGTAATGGGATCAATCCTATTATTTGCCTCAGTGCTGGAGGCAATGATGTAGGCAAGCGTAGAATGAAGAGGATTTAGTTAGAAAGTTCAGGACAGCTATAGACATGATTAGGAAGAAGGGGGGGCTCCCTGTTATATGTGGCATTTTGCCAAAAAGAGGTGTTGGTAATGAATGGTTGTCCAGAGCAATTGGTATTAATTGTTGGCTGGATAAACACTGTAAGGATTATGCAGTACCATTCATTGACAACTGGGACAACTTCTATGGCTGAAATGACATGTATGCCAGGGATGGGGTTCACTTATCCAGGGCAGGTGTGGGTTTTCTTGCTAACTCAGTTGAGGGGGTTGTTAGGACTTTAAACTAGGATTAGTTAGAGGTATGGGTTTAGAAATGATTAATAATGAGTATGGATATATTGTAATAAAGTTGGTAGAATTACCGACAATATGTAAAGTAAAAGGACACAAGTGCAACTAATGTGACATTTATTGTGGCAACGTTTCGCTCTCCAGGAGCTTTATCAAGCCATTACAAACAATACATGGACACAGAGGGTATATAAAGGCTCAGAGTGAGGTGAATACTAGTGAGGTACCATTTCGATGTTCACTAGTGGTAGTAGTAGTAGTAGTCACTACCACTACTACTACTACTACTACTACCACTAGTGAACATCGAAATGGTACCTCACTAGTATTCACCTCACTCTGAGCCTTTATATACCCTCTGTGTCCATGTATTGTTTGTAATGGCTTGATAAAGCTCCTGGAGAGCGAAACGTTGCCACAATAAATGTCACATTAGTTGCACTTGTGTCCTTTTACTTTACATATGGATATATTGACTTATGCTCTGATATTAAGAATCTTAATAGTAACTGTCATGGAGTAACTCTGGGTAATGATAATTTCAGAAATTGTGTAAAAACAAAGATGAATAGGAAAAATGTGCAGAAGAAAAAACATATGATGGTATTTTATGCTAACAGTCGAAGTGCAAGAAATAAAATTAATGAACTACGTTTGGTAGCATGTGCTGGGAACTTTGATATCATTGCATTAACTGAAACGTGGTATGATTTAAAGAGTCTGGATATGACTGCTGATTGTAATATTCAGGGATTTAAGTTATTCAATGTGGATAGATTAATGGAAGGGGGGAGGAGTTCATTGTATTTCCGAGAAAATATAATTGTTGCATAAAAAAAGGTATAAAAATAGATGGAGCAGTAACAGATCTGTTTGGGGTAAGTTCGTGGAGGGTCAAGAAAAACTAATTCTAGGTGTAATATACCGACCTCCAGGCTATGGGATCACGATAGGAGAGAGACTTCTTTGGGACGAAAAATGTTTAGGGCTTCTGAACAATTAACGTAGTCATAGTAAGGGGACTTTAACTTTAGCCAAATTGACTGAATTCTTTGACAGGTAATCTAGAGTCCAGTGACTTCATGGAAGACAGTTTCAGGAACTGTTTTCTGAAACAGAGTGTAACTGAACCACCAGGGGGTTAAATATAAAATTAATTGCTAGACCTATCTTGTCAAATAAGGAAACACCTCGTGAATAATCTGGAGATCACTGAAGAGCTTGGCCGCAAGTGATCACAAATACATCACCTTTAGCTTAATTGGGAATGCAAGAATAATGATAATACAGTAAAAATCCCCGATTTTCGTTCTGCCGATTATAATGGACTTAGGGAACATCTGTCTAATCTTGATTGGGGTTATCTAGCTAATGATTTTATTGACGATAATCATACTTATGAATATGAAGGGATCTGCTTTTATGATTGTTTTCTTAATAATGTACACAGTGCCCAGAGTATATACATTCCCCAGAGAGAAATTAGGTCTAATAATAACGACCCAAATGGGTTAACAGAAGGCTAAAGCATCTATTAGGGGAATATAAACACAAATGCAGTATAATGTGATCCTTTATTGACTACGTTTCGCCCACACAGTGGGCTTTTTCAAGTCACAAACAGAACTACCTGGGGTGGAAGGAACGCGAGTATTTATAGTCCGGCTGAGGTCAGGTGAAGAATGCTGCATCTGATGATGTACCGAGTTGGGTTGTAGAGTCTAAAAACTTGGGTAGCTTGGAAAGGAGACTGGATAAGTTTGTGAGTAGACCTTCTACAGTGTTCTTATGTGGGATAGCGATGAAGAAGTTTCTGGCAGTGGTTTCAGCTATGTTATAGAAGCCACTATTTTCTGGTTGAAGTTGTCGGATATAGAAATAATGGATGATTCCAGGATTCTTCCGGTATTGGTATGTCTTCTGTGGCGATAAAGTCTTAGTTTCTGTAGTTTATCAGTGGTTGTGTGAATTACGGTTTGTACGCATGCATGTCCTTTGTCCGTCAGAACCTGCTTGCGTATTGGTGTTTCGAAATACTGGTTGGAGGCCCTTATGTTTCGCCCACGTATAACTTGTTGCAAGTTCATTACAAGGGATTATGTATAAACCCCCTGCAGAGGATGGAGGCTTGTCCTGCCTACTACTGGTGATGTCCTTGATGGTCGTGGTTGTGGAGGTAGATACTTGGAATGATGTTTTGGCAAAGATGTTGGAAACATTTTGGCAATGGAGTTGGTGGGAAGGACTATTTATCTCTTCTCGGCAGTGTCTTCTCTGGTGTGTTTGAAGATGTTTTAGTGCTCGCCGTCTGCAGTCTCTGATGAAGATGACGAGGTAGTGGGAGTTTGGAAAATACCTGTTACACTTATAGTCATTCTTCCTCAAGGAACGACGTTGCTGCAGATTTCTGATGTGCAACGCAGGAAAATCCTATAATTACACCACGTTTGGTTTTGGAGTCGTGGTGAGATTAGAAGTGGGAGAAGATCGTTTTGGGTTGGTGGTTTTCGATAGACTTTAAAACGAAGTTCGTGGTCAGCTTGCAGAGTAGAACATCAAGGAAAGGAAGAGTGTTGTCGACCCTATTATTCAAGTGTGAACGGATTGAAGCTCGACCTGGTTGAGCTTGTCTTGGAGAGCTTGAAGCGTTGAAGCGTTTAGGAGTTATGAGGAGAATGTCAGTCCACTCACAACATCACGGAGCCAGGTGACAGACGAAGGAATAATGGTGGAGAAACGTTCGGCTTCTAGATGTTCTCATGTATAGGTTCGCTAGGACTGCACTGAGTGGCGAACCCATGGGTATTCCCAAAAGTCCTGCTGAAAGAGGTGATTTTCAAAAGAAACACGTAAACCACACATAAGTTTTCACAGTCGATGAAGTCGCTGGCTTGAATGGGAAGATCAAGTGGAATAGTCAATTTTCTTGCGTAAGAGACCGATGGCTTGTTTATAGTACTTTAGGTGAATAGGAAGTCAACGTCCAAGGCTGAAAGTTTCTTGTTCCTGATGTTGAATGTTCGAATGCGATTGAAGAAGATTCACCTGATTGTTTGAGATGTGCTGACTGATAGTGTCCCAAGAAGTTCCGAGAGTGTTGGCGAGAATTCCTGAGAGCTTGTGGGGAGCACTGCTCTATTCCCGAGGATATGGGCCTCAGTGGGATACCAGGCTTGTGAGTCTTTGGCAGGCCGTACATTCTTCACCTGACCTCAGCCGGACTATAAATACTCGCGTTCCTTCCACCCCAGGTAGTTCTGTTTGTGACTTGAAAAAGCCCACTGTGGTGGGCGAAACGTAGTCAATAAAGGATCACATTATACTGCATTTGTGTTTATATTGCCATTGTGTCGGTATTTTATACCATTTATTTCCATCTATTAGGGGAGAAAAGGGGAATTTATAGGCGCATCAGAAGAGGAGAGGTTAACCTTACTGACCAATATGTTCAGTTAAAAGGAGTAAAAAAGGCGATTAGAAAGCTATAACGTGACAATAAATTAGAGTTGCTTAATGATCAAAGACTAATCCAAAGGGTTCTTCAAGTGTATAGGACGAAGGTGAAGGAAAAAGTAGGACCTCTGAAATCTGGGAATGGACAGCTGACGGATAATGAACTGGAAAAGTGTTTCCTTATTTAATGACTATTTTTGTCAGTTTTTACACAGAAGATGTAAATGAGATTCCAGTAATTAACAATTATTTAGTTCCTGAATGAATTTAAGTTTAACTAATATTACTGTCACGACGACATGGTTATTAAAACAGATAGACAAACTGAGAACAAAATAAGTTCCCCGGACCCGATGATTGTTTTCAGGGTACTTAAGAAATCAAGATGGAGCATAGTCAGCCATTAACGAGTTTATTCAATGCGTCCACCTACCAGTGTTGTGCAGAAGATGTTGGAAAGATGCTAATGTGGTTCCTATATTCAAATCAGGGGATAAGTCCACTCCTTCAAATTACCGTCCAATAGCCTGACATCTATAGTGGGCAAGTTTCTTAGAATCAATTATAGCTGACATTATCAGAAGTCACCTTGAGAGCATAACTTGAATAAAGAATCGCTCAGCAGGATCACGAGAGGTCGTTCCTGCCGACAAACTTACTGACGTTCTTCAATAAACATTTGAGGCAGTTTGACAGTGATAAGGAAGTATGATATTGTTTATTTGGATTTCAGTAAAGCCTTCGACAGAGTACCTCACAAGAGACTCTTAAGAAAAGTGGCAGCTCATGAATAGGAGGTAATAGTTTCTCTAGCATGATTGAGGCATGGCTAAACAATAGAAAGCAGAGAGAGAGTTACCATTATGGAGTGAAATCTGAATGGGGTTAGTCCCACTAGTGGCGTTCCACAAGGATCATATTAGGCCCTCTCTTGTTCATATTTACATTAATGAACCTTGATGAAGTGGATTAACTAAGCGACAGAGTAAGTTTGCTGATGATACAATGATAGGCCGTATAAATCACTCTGAGGAGGATATCAATGAACTCCAGGACGATTTGAAACAAATTAATGTCTTGGTCTGAGAAATGGGCAGATGAGTTTAATGTGGATAAGTGGTAAGGTACTTGCCCTTGGTATGAAAATAACCCTCGAAGCTAATAATCTAGGTGAAGTCAGAGCTTGGTCATACAGAATGTGAAAAAGACTGGGAGTCATGGTAAGCAGAAATCTAAAGCCAAGAAAGCAGTGCCTCAGGTGTGTGCAACAAGGCCAACAGATTACTTGGATTTATCCTCAAGAAGTATAAGATAACATAAGTCCAAAGTTTATTTTACAGTTCAATCCATCACTATGAAGGCCCTCATTTAGATTATCTGCTCCCGTATTTTTGTCCCCGTTACTACAAGATGGACATAGACTCATTTGAAGAACAACAGAGAAGAATGACTAAAATGATTTACTGTGTAGGAACCTCCCCGTATGAAGCATAGACATAAGCCTTAAAATCTCCACTCTCTGGGAGGCGTAGAATGAGGGGAGATATCATTGAGTGTATAATGGATGACGTGCATAAACAAGGGAGACATTAAGAAAGGACTGAGGGTGTCGAACCAGGGAAGGACCAGAATAAATGGATTTAAGTTGGATAAAATTTTTAGATTTAGAAAGGACATAGGTAGTACTGTTTTCTAACAGATTGTAGATGCGTGGAATCAGTCTTCCCAGTGGGGTGAAGAGGCTAGACCTTGGGTAGCTTAAGAAGCGACTGACAAATATATGAGCGGGAGGGGCTGGGTTTGATTGGTGTTGGGGGGTGCGAGTTTGTTTCTTGAGTAGCTTTAGGTAGATGCGTTTTGATAAGGACCGTGCCTCGTATGGGCCAGTAGCCTTGCTGCAGTGTTCCTACATTCTATGTTTCTTATGTTCATATAAAGAAAGAGAGAAACACTGCAGCAGGCCTGGTTGGGCCATACTAGGCAGGTCTTTACAATTCATCCACTAACAAACATCTGACTACCCAATTTTCAATGCTACCCAAGAAATAAGCTTCCTGATGTGCAAGTCCCTCTCAAATCCAACCCGCCTCCCACTCATGTATTTAATCCAACCTAAATATAAACTACCAATGTCCTAGCCTCAATAACCCAACTAGGTAATTGGTTCCACTCATCTTACTAACCCTATTCCAAACAATACTTTCCAATGTCCTTCTAAATCTAAACTATCTAATTTAAATCCATTACTGCGGGTTCTCTCTCTGGAGAGATATTCTCAAACCTTGTTAATATCCCCTTTATTAATACCTATCTTCCATTTATACACTTCGATCAGGTCTCCCCCTCATTCTTCATCTAACAAGTGAATGAACTTAAGAGTCATCATCTTTCTTCATAAGGAAGATTTCTAATGCTATGTAATAATTTAGTCATCCTACGCTGAATGTTTTCCTGTAATTATGGAGATCCAGAATTGAACCTGCATAATCTAGGTTGGAGGCGCTTAGTGGTTACTAATGATGTATAAAGCTGCAAGTATGACCTCTGGACTCTGTTGAGCTACACTTCTGATATAAATCCCAGTAATCATTGCTTATTACTACGGCTTAGGCATTGCTGTCTAGGTTTAAGTTGCTGCTTACCATAACCCCCAGTCTTTACGCAGTCTGTATGGTTTAAGTTCTACAGTGGGGGGGGGGAGAGTTGTAGAATGAATGTTCAGAGACGCGACATGGTTGATAAATTTAGACACATGTGCAACTCTTGGGTATCTTTTATTGAGGAAACGTTTTCGCCACACAGTGTCTTCAATCATCAATACAAAGGAGAATCTTGAAGAACAGGAGGAGAAATGAGGTAATTCATCCCTCAACCTGAGTCGATGTGGGTCAGTCCATCAACCTGAATAGAATACGGCTTTACGTGCTGAGAAGGAGCTAAAACCGTTGGCAGGAGAGGTGCACAGTCATAGGTCGCGTAACCATTTGTTCAAGTTGAAGTAGGTCGTGCCCATAAGAATTAGGCAAGCGAAGAATTCCCCAGTAAGATCCCAAGAAGTTGCAGTTGTCCCTGACAGGTTTGAGATGAATGGTTCAGAGAACCGACATGTGGTAAATTAGACACATGTGCACTCTTGGGTACTTTATTGAGGAAACGTTTCGCCACACAGTGGCTTCATCAGTCCCTTACAAAAGGGAAAAAAGAAAAAAAATTTTTTTCACTTGAAAACGGAACCCCCCAAGAAAAAAAAAAAAGGAGAAATGTAGGTATCAGGTCCCCTCAACCTTGAGGTCATGTGGTCCAGTCCATCCACACACACGCATACGTGCTGAGAAGGAGCTTATAAACCGTTGCAGGAGGAGGTGCAGCAGTCATAGGTCAGCGTAACATTGTTCAATGTTGAAGTAGGTCTGTGGCCAAGAATTAGGCAAGCGAAAATTCCCAAGTATTAAGATCCCAAGAAGTGCAGTGTCTGGACATTTGTAGATGAATGGTTCAGAGAACCGACATTTGATAAATTAGACACATGTGGCAACTCTTGGTAGTCTTTATTGAGGAAACGTTTTTCGCCACACAGGTGGCTTCATCAGTCATACAAAGGAGAATCTGAAGAACAGGAGGAGAATTGAGGTAATCAGTCCCTCAACCTTGAGTCGTATGTGGTTCAGTCCATCAATCTTGAATAGAATGACGCATACGTGCTGAGAATGATTGTTAGTAAGACACATATGCAACAGTTAGGTATCTTTATTTTGAAACGTTTAGCCTACCACAGTAGCTTCTTCAGTCGAGTACAGCAAAGTTTGATAGAACAGAAGATACTTTGAAGACGATGTATCAGTCCATCACCCTTAAAGTTTTTTGTGAGTGGTTTACAGGTCCCCTCATCTGGAGAAGAGCATCTGTTCGTGTCTGAAACAATATGTTTTTCAGACAATTATGTTTCATATTGTTTCAGACAACGGAACAATGCCTTCTCCAGACTGAGGACAGACCACCTCAAAACTTTAGGGTGATGGACTGATACATCGTACCTTAAGTATCTTCTGCTTCTATCAACTTTGCTGTACTCGACTGAAGAAGCCTACTGTGTAGGCGAAACGTTTCAAAAATAAAGATACCTAACTGTGCATATGTTCCCTTACCTAACAATCTGTCCGTATTTTAACATTTTAATGGTCATGATCGTGCTGAGAAGGAGCTTATAAACCGTTGGCAGGAAGAGGTGCAGCAGTCATAGGTCAGCGTAACATTTGTTCAAAGTGAAGTAGGTCGTGCCCAAGAATTAGGCAAGCAAGAATTCCAAGAATTTAAGAGCCCAAGAAGTGCAGTGTCCTGACAGGTTTGTAGATGTAATGGTTCAGAGAACGCGACATGTTGGTAAAAGACATCATGTGCAACCTCTTGGGTTATCTTTATGAGGAAACGTTCCACACAGTGGCCTTCAACAGTCCTAACAAAGGATAATCTTGAAGAACAGGAAGGAAATGAGGTAATCAGTCCCTCAACCTTGAGTCGATGAGGTCCAGTCCATCAATCTGAATAAATACGGCATACGAGCTGAGAAGGAGCTTATAAACCGTTGCAGAGAGGTGCATCATTCATAGGTCGCGTAACATTTGTTCAATGTGAAGAGTTCGTGCCCAAGAATTAGGCAAGCGAAGAATTCCCAATATTTAAGATCCCCAAGAAGTTGCCAGTGCTGACAGGTTTGTAATGAATTGTTTCAGAGAACCGACATGTTGATAAATTAGACACATGTGCAACTCTTGGGTATCTTTATCGAGGAAACTTTTTTCCAGCCACAACAAGTGCTTCATCAGTCCATACAAAAGAGAATCTTGAAGAACAGGAGGAGAATGAGGTAATCTAAAGTCCCTCACCTTGAGTCGATGTGTCCATGGTCCCATCAATCCTTGAAATAGAATATCGGCATGGAACGTGCTGAGAGGGAGCTTATAAACCGTTTGGCAGGAGAGGTTGCAGCAGTCATAGGTCCGCGTAACATTTGTTCATGTTGAAGTAGGTCGTGCCAAAGAATTAGGCAAGCGAAAGAATTTCCCAAGTATTAAGATCCCAAGAAAGTTGCAGTGTCTGACAGGTTTGTAGATGAATGTTCAGAAGAACTACAGATGTTGATAAATTAACACATGAGTGCAACGCATGGTAGTCTTTTATTGAGGAAACTAGTCGCACATAGTGGCTTCATCAGTCATACAAAGAGAGAATCTTTAAGAACAGAGAAATGAGGTAATCAGTCCCTCAACCCTTGAGTCGATGTGGGGTCACAGTCCATCAATCTGAATAGAAATTCGGCATACCGTCTGAGAAGGAGCTATAAACCTTGCAGGAAAGGTGCAGCAGTCATAGGTGAGGGGGGTAAGGACAGTGTGTCAATGTGAAGTAGGTCGTGCCCAAGAATTAGGCAAGCGAAGAATTCCCAAGTATTAAGAACATCCCAAAAGTTGCAGTGTCTGACAGGTTGTAGATGATGGTTCAGAGAACCGACATGTTGATAAAATAGACACATGTGCAAATCTTGGTATCTTTATTGAGGAACGTTTCGCACACAGTGGCTTCATTCAATCACATACAAAGGAGAATCCTTGAAGAACAGGAGGAGAATGAGGTAATCAGTCCCTCAACCTTGAGTCGAATGTGGTCAGTCCATCACTCCTTGAAATAGAATACGGGCATACGTCTTGAGAAGGAGCTTATAAACCGTTGGCAGGAGAGGTGCAGCAGGTCATAGTCGCGTAACATTCGTTCAATGTTGAAGTAGGTCGTGCCCAAGAATTAGGCAAGCGAAGAATTCCCAAGTATTAAGATCCCAAGGAAAGTTTGCAGTGTCTGACAGGTTTGTAGATGAAAGGTTCAGAGAACCGACATGTTGATCATTAGACACATGTGCAACTCTTGGGTATCTTTAATTGAGGAAACGTTTCGCCACACAGTGGCTTCATCAGTCCATAACAAAGGAGAATCTGAAGAACAGGAGAGAATAGGCAAATCGTTCCCCAAAACCTTGAGTCTGATGTGTCAGTCCCACAATACTTGAATAGAATACGGCCATACGTCTGAGAAGGATTTTTAAACCGTTGGCAGGAGAGGTGCAGCAGTCATAGGTCGCGTAACATTTGTCAATGTTGAAGTAGGTCGTGCCCCAAGAATTAGGCAAGCGAAGGAATTCCAAGTATTTAAGATCCCAAGAAGTTGCATGTAGACAGGTTGCAGATTGATGGTTCCAGAGAACCGACATTTGAGAAATTAGACACATGTGCAATACCTTGGGTATCTTTATGAGGAAACGTTTCGCCACCATAGTGGCATCATCAGTCCAATACAAAGGAGAATCTTGAAGAACAGGAGAGATGAGGTAATCAGTCCCTCAACTTGAGTCATGTGGTCAGTCCATCAATCTTAGAATAGAATACGGCATACGTGCTGAGGAAGGAAGCTTATAAACGTTGGCAGGTAGGTGCAGCATTCATAGGTCACGTAACATTTGTTCAATGTTTGAAGTTAGGTCGTGCCAAGAATTAGGCAAGGCGAAGAATTCCCAGTATTAAGATCCCAAGTAAGTTGCAGTGTCTGACAGGTTGTAGATGAATGTTCAGAGAACCGACATGTTGATAAAAAGACACATGTGCAACTCTTGGTATCTAATTGAGGAACGTTCGCCACACAGTTGGCTTCATCAGTCCATACAAAGGAGAATCTTGAAGAACAGGAGGAGAATGAGGTAAATCAGCCCTCAACCTTGAGGTTCGATGTGGTCAGTCCATCAATCTTAATAGAATACGGCATACTGCTGAGAAGGACTTATAAACCGTTGGCAGGAGAGGTGCAGGCAAGTCAATCATAGGGTCGCGTAAACATTTGTTCAATGTTGAAGTAGTTCCGGGCCCAAGAATTAGGCAAGCGAAGAATTCCCAAGTATAAGATCCCAAGAAGTTGCAGTGTCTGCAGGTTTGTAGATGAATGGTTCAGAGAAACCGACATGTTGATAAATTAGACACATGTGCAACTCTTGGTACTTTATTGAGGAAACGTTATCGCCACACAGTGGGGGGGGGCATCACATCAGTCCATACAAAGGAAATTCTTGAAGAACAGGAGGAGAAATGAGGTAATCAGTCCTCAACCTTGAGTCGATGTGTCAGTCCATCAAATCTTGAATAGAATACGGCAGTACGTGGCTGAGAAGGAGCTTAGAAACCGTTGGGCAGGAGAGAGGTGCAGCAGTCATAGGTCGCGTAACATTTTTCAAATGTTGAAGTAGGTCTGTGCCCAAGAATTAGGCAAGCGAAGAATCCCCAAGTATTAAGATCCCAAGAAGTTTGCAGTGTCTGACAGGTTTGTAGATGGAAATGGTTCAGAGAACCGACATGTTATAATAAACACATGTGCAACTCTTGGGTACTTTATTGATGAAACGTTTCGCCACATAGTGGCTTCATCAGTCCATACAACGCGTGAAATCTTGAAGAACACAGGAGGAGACTGAGGTAAGTCATCCCTCAACTTGAGTTCATGTGGTCAGTTCCATCAATCTTGAATAGAATACGGCATACGTGCTGAAAGGAGCTTATAAACCGTCGGCAGGAGAGGTGCAGCAGTCATAGTTCGCGTAACATTTGTTTCAATGTGAAGTAGGTCGTTGGCCCAAGAATTAGGCAAGCGAAGAATTCCCAAGTATTAAGATCCCAAAAGTTGCAGTGTCTGACAGGTTTGTAGAATGAATGGTTCAGAGAACCTACTATGTGATAATTAGACACATGTGCAATCTCTTGGGTATCTTTTATTGAGAGGAAACGTTTCGCCACACAGTGGCTTCATCATCCATACAAAGGAGAATCTCTTGAAGAACAGGAGGAAATGAGGTAAATCAGTCCTCCACCTTGAGTCTGCGATGTGGTCATCCATCAATCTTGGAATAGAATACGGCATACGTGCTGAGAAGGACTTATAAACCCGTTGGCAGGGAAGGTGCAGCAGTCATAGGTCGCGTAACAATATTGTTCACTGTTGAGTAGGTCGTGCCCAAGAAAAAAATTTTAGGCAGAGCGAAGAATTCCCCAAGTATTAAAGATCCCAAGAAGTTGCAGTGTCTGACAGGTTGTAGATGAATGGTTTCAGAGCACGACATGTTGATAAATTAGACACATGTGCAACTCTGGGTTATCTTTATTGTAGGAACGTTTGCCACACAGTGCTTCATCAGTCCCATTACTAGGAGAATCTTGAAGACAGGAGGAGAATGAGGTAATCAGTCCCTCAACCTTGAGTCGATGTGGGTCAGTCCACAATCTTGAATAGGAATAACGGCATAGCGTGCTGAGAAGGAGCTTTATGAACCGTTGGCAGGAGAGGTGGCAGCAGTCATAGTCGCATAACTTTGTTTCAAGTGTTGAAGTAGGTCGTGCCCAGGAATTAGGCAAGCGAAGAATTCCGCAAGTATTAAGATCCCAAGAAGTTGCAGTGTCTGACAGTTTGTAGAATGAATGGCTTCAAGAGAACCGACATGTTGGATAAAATTAGACACATGTGCAACTCTGGTATCTTACTGAGAAACGTTTTTTCGCCACACAGTGGCTATCATCAGTCCATACAAGGGAGAATATTGAAAGAACAGTGAAGATTGAGGTAATCAGTCCCCCTCAACCTTGAGTCGATGTGGGTTCAGTCCATCAATCTTGAATAGAAACGCATACGTGCCTGAGAAGGGAAGCTTAAAACCGTTGGCAGGAGAGGTGCAGGCATCATAGTCGCGTAACAGTTTGTTTCAATGTTGAAGTAGGTTGAGCCCAAGAATTAGGCAAGCGAAGAATTCCCAATATTAAGATCTCCAAGAAGTTGCAGTGTTGACAGGTTTTGGTAAGATGAATGGTTCAGATAAACCGACATTTGATAAATTAGACACATGTGCAAACTCTTGGGTATCATTATTGAGGAAAACGTTTCACGCCCACAGTGCTTCATCAGTCCATACAAAGGAAATCTTGATGAACCGGAGGAAATGAGCTAATCAGTCCTCACCTGAGTCAGATGTGGTCCATTCCATCAATCCTTGAATAGATACGGCATACGTGCTGAGTAAGGAGCTTATAAACCGTTGGCAGTGAGAGTGCAGCAGTCAAAGGTCGCGGTAACATTTATCCAATGTTGAAGTAGGTCGTCGCGCCAAGAAATAGGCAAGCGAAGAATTCCAAGTATTATGATCCCAAGAATTTGCAGTGTACTGACAGGTTTGTAGACGAATGGGTTCAGAAGAACCGACATTGTTATAAAATAGACACATGTGCAACTCTTGTATGTTCTTTATTGAGGAAACGTTCCCACACAGTGGCTTCATCAGTCCATACAAAGGAGTAAATCTTGAAGACCAGGAGTGAGAATGAGGTAATCAGTCCTCAATCCTTGAGTCGATGTGGTCATCCATAATCTTGATAGAATACGGCATTCGTGCTGAAAGGAGCTTATTGAACCGTTGGCAGGAGAGGTGCAAGCAGTCATATGTCGCGTAACAATTTGTTCAATGTTGAAGTAGGGGGTCGTGCCCAAGAATTAGGCAGCGAAGATTCCCATTGTATGTAAAGATCCCAAAGAAGTTTTTTTATGGCCAAAAAAAAAAAAAAAGTGGTTTCCCACCCCCCCCCCCCCCCACCTGAAACAGGTTGTAGATGAATGGTTTCAGGAGAACCGACATGTTGTAAATTAGACACATGTGCAACTCTTGGGTATCTTTATGAGGAAACTTTCGCCACAACAGTGGCTTCATCAGTCCATACAAGTAATTCTTGAAGACAGGAGGAGAATGTAGGTAATCAGTCCCTCAACCTGAGTCGATGTGGTCAGTCCATCATCTTGAATAGAATAACGGCATACGTGCAGATAAGAGCTTATAAACCGTTGGCAGGAGAGGTGCAGCAGTCATAGGTCGCGTAACATTTGTTCAATGTTTGAAGTAGGTCTGCCCCAGAATTAGGCAAGCGAAGAATTCCCAATATTAAGATCCAAGAGTTTGTCAGTGTCTTGACAGGTTTGTAGATGAATGGTTCAGGAGAACCGGACATGTTTGAAAATTAACACATTTGGCAACTCTTGGGTATCTTTATGAGGAAACGTTCCAAACACCTCTCCCTTGGCAAAATGCCACATATGACAGGTTTTCCCACCACTTCTTCCTAATTATCTCTATTGCTGACCTATACCTGCCAATCAGTCCTCACTCCTACGTCTTCAACATCGGTGCCTCCAGCAACTGAGACAGATATAGGAATTGCTCCCCTTACCTTCTCATGATGTCCATCCAGACGGCTAACAATATCCTTTATCTCAGCCCCAGGAAAAACAAACTCTCTGCCGTCCTACTCCTATCCTTCAACAGAATACCCCTATCCATGTACCTAATCTGCGCTATCCCAACACACAATGTTTATTACCTCCTTGGCGTCGTCGTTAGTGGAACGTCTCAAAAGCACTTTCACTAGCTAACACCAGAGTCGCCATCGCTTCTAGCACTTCAATAAAGGATTAGTTAGAGGTATGGGTTTAGAAATGATTAATAATGAGTATGGATATATTGACTTATGCTCTGATATTAAGAATCTTAATAGTAACTGTCATGGAGTAACTCTGGGTAATGATAATTTCAGAAATTGTGTAAAAACAAAGATGAATAGGAAAAATGTGCAGAAGAAAAAACATATGATGGTATTTTATGCTAACAGTCGAAGTGCTAGAAATAAAATTAATGAACTACGTTTGGTAGCATGTGCTGGGAACTTTGATATCATTGCATTAACTGAAACGTGGTATGATTTAAAGAGTCGGGATATGACTACTGAGTGTAATATTCAGGGATTTAAGTTGTTCAATGTGGATAGATGTAATGGGAAGGGGGGAGGAGTTGCATTGTATGTTCGAGAAAATATTAATTGTTGCATAAAAACAGGTATAAAAATAGATGGAGCAGTAACAGAGTCTGTTTGGGTAGAGTTCGTGGAGGGTCAAGAAAAACTAATTCTAGGTGTAATATACCGACCTCCAGGCTTGGATCACGATAGAGGGAGACTTCTTTGGGACGAAATTGTTAGGGCTTCTGGACACAGTAACGTAGTCATAGTAGGGTCTTTAACTTTAGCCAAATTGACTGGAATTCTTTGACAGGTAATCTAGAGTCCAGTGACTTCATGGAAACAGTTCAGGACTGTTTTCTGAAACAGAGTGTAACTGAGCCTACCAGGGGTAATAATTTGCTAGACCTAGTCTTGTCAAATAAGGAAACACTCGTGAATAATCTGGAGATCACTGAAGAGCTTGGTGCAAGTGATCACAAATCCATCACCTTTAGCATTAATTGGGAATGCAAGAATAATGATAATACAGTAAAAATCCCTGATTTTCGTTCTGCCGATTATAATGGACTTAGGGAACATCTGTCTAATCTTGATTGGGATTATCTAGCTAATGATTTTATTGGTGATAATCATACTTATGAATATGAAGGGATCTGCTTTTATGATTGTTTTCTTAATAATGTACACAGTGCCCAGAGTATATACATTCCCAAGAGAGAAATTAGGTCTAATAATAACGATCCCAAATGGGTTAACAGGAGGCTAAAGCATCTATTAGGGGAGAAAAGGGAATTTATAGGCGCATCAGAAGAGGAGAGGTTAACTTTACTGACCAATATGTTCAGCTTAAAAGAGAAGTAAAAAAGGCGATTAGAAAAGCTAAACGTGACTATGAAATTAGAGTTGCTAATGAATCAAAGACTAATCCAAAGGGTTCTTTCAAGTGTATAGACGAAGGTGAAGGAAAAAGTAGGACCTCTGAAATCTGGGAATGGACAGCTGACGGATAATGAACTGGAAATGTGTTCCTTATTTAATGACTATTTTTTGTCAGTTTTTACACAGGAAGATGTAAATGAGATTCCAGTAATTAACAATTATTTGGTTCCTGATGAATTTAAGTTAACTAATATTACTGTCACGAGGGACATGGTTATTAAACAGATAGACAAACTGAAACAAAATAAGTCCCCGGGACCCGATGAGTTGTTTTCAAGGGTACTTAAGGAATGCAAGATGGAGCTTAGTCAGCCATTAACGAGTGTATTCAATGCGTCCATCCTTACCAGTGTTGTGCCAGAGTTGTGGAAGATGGCTAATGTGGTTCCTATATTCAAATCAGGGATAAGTCCACTCCTTCAAATTACCGTCCAATAAGCCTGACATCTATAGTGGGCAAGTTATTAGAATCAATTATAGCTGACATTATCAGAAGTCACCTTGAAGAGCATAACTTGATAAATGAATCTCAGCATGGATTCACGAGAGGTCGTTCCTGCCTGACAAACTTACTGACGTTCTTCAATAGAACATTTTAGGCAGTTGACAGTAATAAGGAATATGATATTGTTTTTTTTGGATTTTAGTAAAGCCTTCGACAGAGTACCACAAGAGACTCTTAAAAAAGTGCACTCATGGTAAGGAGGTAAAGTTCTAGCATGGATTGAGGCTGCTTACCATAGAAAGAAAGAGTTACCAAAAGGGAGTGAAATCTGAAGGGGGGATTATCATAGTGGCTTTCCAAAAGGGTCATTTTTAGGCCCTCTCTTTTTTTAAAAATTTACATTATTGACCTTGATAAAGGGGATTACAGTGAATAGTAAGTTTGCGTGATACAAAAGATAGGCCGTATAATTCACTCTGAGGAGGATATCAATGAAACCCCAGAATTTGAAAAAATAATGCTTTTGGTTGAGAAATGGCAGATGAAGTTTAATGTGGATAATGTAAGGTATTGCCCTTGGTAATGAAAATAACCCTCGAAGCTAAAAACGGGTGATGAGTTTGGGTCTACGAATTTAAAAAAGACTTGGGAGCATGTAAGCAGAAATCTAAAGCCAGAAGCAGGCCTCAGTGGCCCCAAAAAGGGGAAACGATTCTTGGTTTTATCCAAGAAGTAAAAGAAACAGAATCCAAAAGTTTTTTTTACAGCTCATAATCACTAGTGGGGCCTCATTTAGATTATGCGCTCATTTTTGGCCCCCTTACACGGGGATGGACTAGACTCTTTAGAGAACAAAAAGGAAGAATGACTAAAATGATTTACTTGAAGGGAAAACCCCCTATGAAGTAGTGATGTAAAAGTTCCCCAAGACCGTAGCCCGGGCAGGGGTCTCAATCTTGCGAGACCCGTCTCTGGCTCCCGAGGAGAAAGTTTCTACAATATGTGACAATGCTGTTAAAGCACTCATCTGGTCAGTTCAACTGGTGCACTCATAAGCACAACCCCGTATGTACTCCAAACGTGGACACTAGCGAGGAGGAGATATTCCCCTTTACACGGGTAACAGCTTGTCTAGTTCGTGACTCCAGGTACATAGGTGGCCGCTTCACTCTGGGTCCTCTTCGGGAGGGAAATTTCACCCAATTGCCTGCGGAGGTCTCAGTAACTTCGCACTCCAAAGATAGTTGTTAGGGGCCGCGGACAACGTGCTGACATGCTGGACATCTCCTCCTACTTGTCTACCTCACTGGCTGTGGGAAACCCCAAACGAACCCGATGGTGGGGGTACCTGGTCTGCCGCTTCTATCATAGGGGGGGTTCTCCCTGGGTCCTGCTCGGTACCCACGTTGGTGGGGTACACCAAGACCCCCCCCATAGTTTTTAGGCTTGCAGCCCCAGTTTGGTCTGTCTTAGGCGATTGGGACAGTAACCCAACATGTGGAAGCTGTTGCTGCCTTGGGTGCACATCTGCGGCCTCATTTCCCCGGATGCCAGCATGGGTGGGGACCAGTTTAAAGTCGATTGTTTACCCGAATTCTAAGGGTGTCAATGCTCAGGACGATGTGATGAGGTGAACATTGTCCGTGGTTGAGGATGGGGGAGGGATTTTATTGCAGATGGAATCAACATGTATACAGGGCGGGTCGATGTCGTAGGCATGTGAAATGCCTGCTGAACGCCACCAAATCAGCTGAAGGGGTCGTGCAGGGGTCAAGGGGGTCGCCGCCTTGTGTGGACCCTTGTGGGCAGTCCCCGTGCCCGCTTCCCCGTCAGGGCGACAGAACCATCTGTGAAAAAAACACTGCACATGGCCTCCCTCTGCCAGTGCCATGCTTTTCTCAGCATGAGTGCTGAGAGTGTCTTGCTAAGAGACGCTTAGAGATGGGGGCTGCATGATGCAAACTCGGCTGGTCTGGGGGCCAAAGGGGGTGGATGGACCCAGGGAAAAGGGAAGGGCACAACTCTTCTCAAAGTAGTTGTAAAAGGAGAGCTTTCCCCCCAGCAGCACAAAAAGAACGAATCCCGGAGTGTGACGTGTACTTTCTTGTGAAAACCTATTTTTGTGCCTGATGGTGACCTGTACTTTAGGGTGACCTATACTTAACTCTGTGAAAAAGTGTCTTGTTTGCTCCCCTGGATGAACCAAGATGCCCTCCATCGAGCAAATTTACCAGCAACTTAAGGAAAAATTGAGGCAGCGAAGATGGAGATACGGCGATTGACCGAGAAAATCAAGAGGATTCGTAATAGTCCTCTGTTTCGAGTCCTCAGTCAAGAAGGTATCGTTGCCAGTGGCTGGACAGCAGGGGACGACGAAGTTGACGATCAAGAAGACCGAATGGAAAGCCAGAAACGATGAAGAAGAAAGAGACTGCTGTGGAAACTCCCCGTGAAACCTCCAACGCATTCCTCGGAGCTACCCGACGAATGTGAGTCACTACAGGGATCGTACCACGACGAACGGACAACAAGGAAGTAAGAATATTTGTTGTTGGGGATAGCCAGGTTATATACATGGATAGGGCAATTCTGCTTGAAGGACAGGAGTAGGAGACAAAGGGTATGCTTTCCTGGGGCTGGGATGGAGGACATTGTTAGCCGGGCTTGACAAATCATGAACGTTAAAGGATTAATCCTATTATTTGCCTCAGTGCTGGAGCCAATGATGTGGCAAGCGTATAAGTGAGGATTATAAGAAAGTTCGACAGCTAAGAACATGATTAGGAAGAAGGGGGGCGCCCTTTATATGTGCATTTTGCCAAGAAGAGGTGTTTGGTAAAATGAATGGTTGTTCCAGAGCAATGGTACTAATTGTTGGGGCTGGTTTTACACTGTAAGAGAAAGTAGTACCATTCATTGACATCTGGGACAAACTTCTATCGCCGAAATGACATGTATGCAGGGATGGGGTTCACTTATCCAGGGCAGTGTGGGTTTTCTTGCTAACTCAGTTTGAGGGGTTGTTAGGACTTTAAACTAGGATTAGTTAGAGGTATTGGTTTTAAATGATTAATAATGATTGGATATAATGACTTATGCTCTGTAATAACTCTGGGTAATGATAATTTCAGAAATTTGTGTAAAAACAAAGATGAATAGGAAAAATGGTGTCAGAAGAAAAACATATATGGTATTTTATGCTAACAGTCCGAAGTGCAAGAAATAAAATTTATGAACTACTTTGGTAGCATGTGCTGGGAACTTTGATATCATTGCCATTAACTGAAACGTGGTATGATTTAAAGAGTCCGGATATGAACTGCTAGTGCGAATATTCAGGGATTTAAGTTATTCAATTGTGATAGATGTAAATGGGAATGTGAGGAGTTGCTTGTATGTTTCGGAGAAAATATTAATTGTTGCAGTAAAAAACAGGTATAAAAAATAGATTGGGCAGTAACAGAGTCTGTTTGGGTAGAGTTCGGTGGAGGGTCAAGAAAAACTAATTCTAGGTTTAATATATCCGACCTCCAGGCTTGGATCATGATATAGGAGACTTCTTTGGGACGAAATTGTTAGGGCTTCTGGACACAGTAACGTAGTCATAGTACGGACTTTAACTTTAGTAAATTGACTGGAATTCTTGGACATGTATTCTAGATCCAGTGACTTCATGGAAACAGTTTCAGGACTGTTTTTCTGAAACAGAGTGGGTAACTGAACCAACCAGGGGTAATAATTTGCTAACCTAGTCTTGTCAAATAAGGAAACACTCGTGAATAATCTGAGATCACTGAAGAGCTTGCGCAAGTGGCATCACAAAACCATCCCTTTAGCATTAATTTGGAATGCAAGAATAATGAAATACAGTAAAAAATCCCCGATTTTCCGTCTGCCGATTATAATGGACTTAGGGAACCTCTGTCTAAATCTTGATTGGGTTACTAGCTAATGAATTTTATTGAACGATAATCATACTTATGAATATGAAGGATCTGCTTTTAGTGATTGTTTCCTTAATAAGTACAACCAGTGCCCAGAGTATATACATTCCCAGAGAGAAATAAGACTGAATAATAACGATCCCAAATGGGTTAACAGGAGGCATAAGCATCTATTAGGGGAGAAAAGGAGGGAATTTATGAGGCGCATCAGAAGAGAGAGGTTAACCTAACCTGACCAATAATGTTCAGCTTAAAAGAGAAGTAAAAAAATGCTGTTTAGAAAGGCTAATCGTGACTATGAAATTAGAGTCGCTAATGAATCAAAGACTATCCAAATGGGTTCTTTCCCAAGTGGATAGGACGAAGTGAAGGAAAAAGGTAGGACCTCTGAAAATCTGGAATGGACACTGACGGATAATGAACTGGAAATGTGTTCCCTTATTTAATGACTATATTTTTTCATTATTACACAGGAAGATGTAAAGAGATTCCAGTAATTAACAATTATTTAGTTCCTGATGAATTTTAAGTTAACTAATATTTACGTCACGAGGGACATGGTTATAAACAGATAGACAAACTGAAACAAAAAAAGTCCCGGGACCCGATGAGTTGTTTCAAGGGTACTTAAGAATGCAGAGGAGCTTAGTCAGCCATTAACGAGTGTCTTTCAATGGCGTCCATCCTTACCAAGTTGTTGTGCCAGAGATGTGGAAAGAAGCTAAATGTGGTTCCTATATTCAAATCAGGGGATAATTCCACCCTTCAAATAACCGTCCAATAAGCCTGACATCCTAATAGTGCAAGTTATAGAATCAATTATAGCCTACATTATCAGAAGTCACCTTGAAGAGCATAACTTGATAAATGAATCTACTATCAGCATGGATTCACGGAGGTAGTTCTGCCTGACAACTTACTGAAGTTCTTCAGTAGAACAATTGAGGCAGTTGACAGTGAAAAGGGAATATAAATTGTTTAATTGGATTTTAGTACAGCACTTCGACAGAGTACCTCACAAGAGACTCTTAAGAAAATGTGGCAGCTCATGGTATAGAGGTAAATTCTAGCAAGATTGGAGGCAATGGCTTACCAATAGAAAGCAAGTGACCATTAATGGAGTGAAATCTGAATGGGATTAGTCACTAGTGGCGTTCCACAAGGACAGTTTTAGGCCCTCTCTCGTTCATAATTTACATTAATGACCTTGATGAAGGGATTACTAGTGACATGAGTAAGTTTGCTGATGATACAAAGATAGGCCGTATAATTCACTCTGAGGAGGATATCAATGACTCCAGGACGATTTAAACAAATTAATGTCTTGGTCTGAGAAATGGCAGATGAAGTTTAATGTGGATAAGTGTAAGGTACTTGCCCTTGGTAATGAAAATAACCCTCGAAGCTATAATCTAGGTGAAGTAGAGCTTGGTCATACAGAATGTGAAAAAGACTTGTGAGTCATGGTAAGCAGAAATCTAAAGCCAAGACAGCAGTGCCTCATTTGTGCACAACAAGGCCAACAGATTACTTTGGATTTATCTCAAGAAGTATAAGTAACAGAAGTCCAAAAGTTATTTTACAGCTCTATACATCACTAGTGGGGCCCTCATTTAGATTATGCTGCTCAGTTTTAGTCCCCCTTACTACAGGATGGACCATAGAGTCATTAAGAACATACAGAAAGAATGACTAAAATGATTTACTTTTGTAAGGAACCCCCCCGTATGAAGATAGACGAAAAGCCTTAAATCTCCACTCTCTGGAGAGGCGTAGAATGAGGGAATATCATTAAAGTGTATAAGTGGATAACGGCATAAACAAGGGAGACATTAATAAAGTACTGAGGGTGTCGAACCAGGTAAGAACCAGGAATAATGGATTTAAGTTGGATAAATTTAGATTTAGAAAGGACATAGGTAAGTACTGGTTTTCTAACAGAGTTGTAGATGCGTGGAACAGTCTTCCCAGTGGGGTGATAGAGGTTAGGACCTTGGGTAGCTTTAAGAAGAGACTGGACAAATATATGAGTGGGAGGGGCTGGGTTTGATTGGTGTCAAGGGGTACGGGAGTTATTTCTTGAGTAGCTTTAGGTAGATGTCGTTTTGATGAGGACCTGCCTCGTATGGGCCAGTAGGTCTTCTGCAGTGTACCTACATTCTTATGTTCTTATGTTCTTATGTTCTGCAGTTGTTCAGCTCTGCACAGCTATTTCAGCAAGCCAGAGATGAGTTTTGTGATGATTTCTGTGTACATTGTGAGCATTTCGCCGTGTTGAGTGTTTGAGAGGAGGAAGTGGCCAGATCCTCCCTCACAATACACTCACCCATGCTCACCCGCCCTGCGACACTCTCACACCTCCCCAGCCTACCATACACCACCATGCAATCACTCCCTCTGCTGTGTTTTTCTGCTGTTTTTGTGTGAATTCTTTGCCAGAGCTGTGTATCCGAGTGCCCAAGGCCACTCGAAGCTACGTGGATCAGCATGCCACGTAGATAACTAAGCCACGTGGATCAGCAAGCCACCTGGATCAGCAAGCCCCGTGGACCAGCAGGACACGTGGATCAGCAAGCCCCGTGGATCAGCAAGCCACGTGGATCAGCAAGGCAGCTGGATCAGCAAGCCACGTGGATCAGCAAGCCATGTGGATCAGCAAGTCATGTGGATCAGCAAGCCACTTGGATCACAACCACGGGGATCAGCAAGCCACGTGGATCAAAAAAAACCCAAAATGGACCAAGCCTTTTGGATCACAAGCCACATGGATAAGCAAGGCTTTTGGATCATGCATCCACATAGATCACGATGCCATGTGGTTCCTATGCCAGGGGGTGGGGGGATGCATGGGGCCCTAAACCACTTGGGTTACCAACCAATGTCCAAGGGCCTCTGCTGTGGTCTGCTGACCGCTCACATTGAGTCACTGATGCGGGCTGCCCCTTCATGATGTCACGATTCTGCCTGACATCACCTCGAGATGTCGCTGACGTCCCTCGAGACATCAGCCTGACATCACATGATGTCGCATAAATGTTTCAGTAAATTTTCATATTGTCGGAAGGGAGAAAATATTTTTTGTTTTAAATTTAATTCCCTCCCCCAGTGTTCTCACATTTTCGTGTATAGCTTAGTGTCATTTTGTGCACAGAAAAGATCTTTTTGCTATTTAACCCAGTTGTACCACATGTACGTGGGGGTTGTAAAGTTTTCCGTAAGTCCAGTGGGGTCTGAGCCCAACCAAGTACCCCACTGTGTTATTTAGTCCCGGGTGTGACAACGTGTTTGACAGCTGTTTACTCACCCCGATGACCACCCCCCTTGTACAGAAAGCCTTATGTCTTTCGTTTAATGTTCACAGAACGACCTGCTACGATTCCCTCGAGATTTTTTCACTTAAAACCCCAGACCTTCAAGGCAGTTATATGTAGAGAAAAAAACGGGGGACGCTTAGACAACCTCTGCTATAACTCCAACGCCGAGAGAATACACCGTCAAGCAGCATTACCCTGTCAGCAGCACAATGTCAGCCCGTGTCACAAGCTTCAGTAGCAGCCTGCACAAAAAGAGTCCTTTGACTGCTAGCTCACCACTACATCTGGGTATGAGGGTTACAACTGCCAGATGTTTCGCCCCGTCGCTCCGCCCCGACCGCCCACAACTCGTCCACGCACGCCGGGAGGGCAGCCCACGACATAAACCAGTCAAAAGTGTCCCCTGAGCCGCTTCCAGAAGTCCCCCATTGCCGATTTTTTTCGACGCCTCACTCGAGGGCACCAGCAGTCGTGCCCCCGGTGAGTGAAAACCCCACGACTCCTACGTTTCTTCCACCGTTCTAGTAGTACTGTCCAACCAGAAAGCATCATCATGCCCCCCAACCTCACGCCTCGACCACGATTTTACACACCCCCCAAAAGTTTTTTTATTCCCTCCCTTTTGGAAATTTTTTTTCCATGTCCCTATGTTATATATCTTTTTAATTTTTTTTCTGGGCCCCTTTTTTACGAGAGAAACCGAGTTTTTTTTTACCCGTATTGTTGCGTCGGGGTGATGCAGGGAGTGGCCAGCGATTAGACACCTTCTGTCTGCGCAGACAGCTTGCTCTCTGCCCGCTTGTTCAATTTTGCAACCAACAAGGTGCTGCCCTTGGGGAGCCTAAAATCTGTGGGACGCTGTCCCCCACTCTCGACTCACTCAGCGGCCTAGCAGCAAAACCAATCCTTACTAGCTCTCTCCCTCGTGGATGGCTTTACCGGGCCATGGGGTCAACACACAAGCCGGTACCCACCACGACTTTTCAAAAAAAGTAAGAAGCCCCGAAACTTTTTCATTGAACCCCCCCTTGCAGCTTACCAAACAACTCTTTTCACACACACACACACAAACACACACACACACACACCACCACACACACACACAACACACACACACACACAACACACCACACACACCACACATATATATATATATATATATATATATATATATATATATATATATATATATATATATATATATATTTATATATATATATATATTTATTATATATAATATATATATATATATATATAATATTTATATATATATATATATATATATATATTTCAATAAAACAATAAAACTTCTACTGAAAGGCAAAGATGAATTAGTCAAACAATTTACTTCCACTAATCCATTTTTGCCTTACATGTATGGACTAATAAAAACACACAAACCGGGGAAACCCAGTCAGACCAATTATTAGCTCCATAGGTCAGTTTCATATAAATTATCCAAATGGCTTGTTGATATTTTGAGCCCTATTGTTGGCAAATTTCTAACTTTAATGTTAAAAACAACATAGACTTGGTTGATAAATTAAGCTCCTTGACTGACCTAAAT
>NC_069404.1:27362399-27417560 GCF_026875155.1 Cherax quadricarinatus
AATTTTCCCACTATGGAGGTAAGGCTTATTGGTCTATATTTCGAAGCCAAGGACCTGTCACCTGCCTTGTAAATAGGTATTACATTTGCCATTTTCCACTTATCAGGCACTATGCCAGTTTGTGGTGATATGTTAAAAAGATTAGCCAAAGGTATGCTAAGTTCCTCTTTACATTCCTTTAACACCCTTGCAAACAGTTCATCAGGACCTGGGGATTTGTGGGGTTTTAGTTTCTGTATTTGTCTGAGGACCATGTCACTAGTTACCGCAATCGTACATAGTTTATTATCATCCTGTTCTACATAATCTATTATTTCAGGAATATCGCTAGTATTTTCCTTGGTGAAAACTGAGAGGAAGTAGGTATTGAGAATTTCACACATATCCTTATCACTGTCAGTGATCTGACCAGAGTTACTCTTAAGTAGGCCTGTCTTGTCACTAATCTTACTTCTGTATACCTGAAAGAACCCTTTTGGGTTAGTCTTTGAATCCCTTGCGACCTTAGCCTCATAATCCCTTTTTGCTTTTCTTATTCCTTTTTTTATTTCTCTCTTTAATTGAATATATTGATTTCTTAACTGTCCATTCCCTCTTTTGATACGCCTATATATGCCTCTCTTTTGACCAATAAGATGTTTTAATCTATTGTTCATCCATTTGGGATCATTTTTGTTAGATCTAATTTCCCTACTAGGAACAAAAGTTGTCTGGGCAGCTAGAACTATGCTCGGAAAAACGTCATATTGGCAACCAAGATCACCCATAGTGGGGAACTAATTTTATTGACATTGCCAAATTTTTTTGCAATTTGAAAAAACAAGGGGACCTATCTCCTGAAACTTTCAACATCTGCAAAGGCATGGTATATGGAGCTTTGCGAAGACCTGTGGAACCGAATTGTCCTCAAAGATTTATTAAGTCGTACCATGAAATAAAGAAAGATCCTAGACTTAACCTTACGAAAACTGACAAAGCAAATGTGTTAGTTATTATGGAGAAAGTAGATGATTTACCTGGAGTTTACCTGGAGACCGTTCCTGGAGTCTAATTGTAGGGGAAAAAATGAACGCATTATCAGAAGAAAGGGATAGTTACGTACCCCTTAATAAGAACCCATTGGATCAGGTTAACTGTAAGTTTAATAAACAACTTAGATACTTACTGAGAAGTAATGAGGAATTTAAACAGTTATCGGGGAGATCTGCGACACTCCCTTACATGTAGTTTGATAAAAACCCACAAGCCCGGTTTTCCAGCCAGACCTATTATTATTTCTGTAGGGCCGGCTTTATATGCCTTGTGAAAATAGTTGATAAAAATATTAAATCCTTTGTTTGACAACATTTCTGTAGCTCACTTAAAAAAACAATGTTGATCTCATCGATAAATTGCAAAATATTAATATGTGTAATGATTGTACACTTGTTACTTACGATGTTCAGCGTTGTTGAGGAGAGTCCCTGTTCTCGACTAGCTATCTTTTTTGGAAGAAAAATTTGATGAGTTCTCTTTGCCTTTTGATGAAAATACCATTACTGAATTGATTAAGCGGTGTGTAGTTGATTGCAAGTTTGAGTTTGAGCGGAAATACTGTGCTCAAAAACAAGGAATGGCTATGAGCAATCCGTTGTCCTCTTTAATGAGCAATGTGTAAATGGAATTTTTCGAGACTAGACTGCTGAAAGATATCCTGCCATGTAGAGCTAAATGGTTCAAATACATGGATGACATCTTGTGTCTTTGCCTAATGATATGGCCCTGGATACATTTTCACCAAGAATTAACTCTTTAGTCCCGTCTATTAAATTCACCGTGGAGAAAGAGGTGGACTGTAAACTTCCATTCTTACATGTGCTGATACACCTGGTTGATAGAAAGTATATGTTTGCAGCATACAGGAACGCCACCAATGTGTGCTCATGCATTCACTATTATTCCAGCCATGAGACTAGACTTAAAAGGAGTGTATTTCTTGCAATGTTTCTGAGAGCCTAGTGGGGTTATAAGGTTTAGGACCTTGGTAGCTTTTAAGAAGAGACTGGACAAATATATGAGTGGAGGGCTGGGTTTGTTGGTGTCCAAGGGTACGGGGGTTTTTTTCTAGAGTAGCTTTAGGTAGATGTCGTTTTGATGAGGACCCAGCCTCGCATGGGCCAGTAGGTCTTCAGCAGGTACCTACATTCTTATGTTCTTATGTTCTTATGTTTCTGCAAGTTGTTCAGCTCTGCACAGCTATTTCGCAAGCAGAGATGAGTTTTGTGATGATTTCTGTGTACGTTGTGAAGCAATCGCCGTGTTGAGTGTTTGAGAGGAGGAAGTGGCCAGATCCTCCTCACAATACACTCCACGTCCATGCTCACCCGCCCTGCGCCGACACTCTCATTCAACCTCCCCAGCCTACCATACACCACCATGCAACACTACCTCTGCTGAGTTTTCTGCTGTTTTTGTGTGAATTCTTAGCAGAGCTGGTATCCGAGTGCTAGGCCCAAGGCCACTCGAAGCTACGTGATCCCAAGCATGCACCTAGATACTAAGCCACGTGGATTCAGCAAGCCACCTGGATCAGCAAGCCCCACGTGGACCAGCGACAGTGGATCAGCCAAGCCCCGTGGATCACCAAGCCACTGGATCAGCAAGGCAGCTGATCAGCCAAGCCACGTGGATCAGCAAGCATGTGGATCAGCAAGTCATGTGGATCAGCAAGCCACTTGGATCACAAGCCACGTGGATCAGCAAGCCACGTGGATCAGCCAACCACATGGATCCAAGCCATGAGGATCAGCAAGCCACATGGATGAAGCAAAGGCATGTTGATCATGCATGCCACATAGATCACGATGCCATGTGGTTCCTGATGCCAAGTGGGGTGTGGCGATGTCATGTGGACCTTATAATCCACTTGGGTTACCAAGCCAGATGTCCCAAGCCTCCATGCTGTGGTCTGCTGACCGCATCACATTGACGTCACTGATGCTGCTGCGCTGCCCGCTTCATGATGTCACGATTTCTGCCTGACATCCACCTCGAGATGTCAGCTGACGTCCCTTCGAGACATCAAGCCTGGGGGGGGGAAAACATCACATGATGTCGCAATCAATGTTTCAGTAAATTTTCAGTATTGTCGAGAATACTGAGAGAAATATATGTTGTGTGTTAATTAATTCCCTCATCCAGTGTTCTCACATGTTCGTGTATAGCTTAGTGTCATTTTTGTGCACAGAAAAGTATCTTTTTGCTAGTTCTAAGCAGCCCATTGTACCACATGTACAGTTTGGGGGTGTGAGTAAGTTTTCCGTAAGTCCAGTGTGGTCTGAGAGCCCAGACCAGAGTAGCACCACTGTGTTACTTAGTCACCAGGTGTGACAATCGTGGTTTGACAGCTGATTACTCAGCCCGAGTGACCGAGCCCCTTGTACAGAAAGCTCTTATGCTCATCGCTAGGAATGTTCAGCAGAATCGTACCTGCTACGATTCCCTTCGAGATTTTTTTCACTATGTTTCAAATCCAGACCTTCAGAGTGCAGTTATATGGTAGAGAAACATTCTGGGACGCTTAGACTATACCTCTGCTATAACTCACAACTGACCGAGAGAATGACACACGTCAAGGCAGCATAGCCCTGTCAGCCAGGCACAATGTCAGCCCTCGTGTCACAAGCTTCAGTGAGCAGCCTGCACAAAGAAGATGTCACTTTGAACTGCTAGCTCACTCACTACATCTGTGTATGATGATACAGACTGCCAGATGTTACGCCAGTCGTCTCTCCGCCACGACTCGCTCCACAACTCGCTCCACGCACGCCTGCAGAGACAGGCCCAGCGACATACCCAGTCAAAAGTGTCCACCTGAGCCGCTTCCCAGAAGTCCAGCCCAGTTGCCGAGTGTTGTCGACGCCTCACTCGAGGGCACCAGCAAGTCGTGCCCAGGTGAGTGAAAACCTGCACCGACTCCTACGATGACTGCATCACCGTTCTAGTATGTATCTGTCCAACCAGAAATGCATGCAGTCATGCCCCTTCAACGCATCACTGCCTACGAACACGATTTTACACACCCCTCATGTTTTTTTATTCCCTCCCAGTAGGAAGTTTTTTTCCCATGTCCATATGGTATATATATCTTTTTAATTTGGGAGGGGGGGGGGGGGGGGGGGGGGGGGGGGGGGGGGGGGGGGGGGGGGGGGGGGGGGGGTGTTCTGGGCCCTGTTCTTACAGAGAGAGAACCGAGTTGGGGACCAGTATTGTTGCGTCGGGATGATGCATGTAAGTGGCCAGCGTATATAGACAGCCTTTAACTGTCTGCGACAGACAGGCTATGCTCTCCTGCCTGCCAGTCTTAGTTCAAATTTTGCAACCAACAAGGTAGCTGCCCGTTGGCAAGCCTAAAGTCTGTGGGACGCTGTCCCACACTCTCTGACTCACTCAGCGGCCTAGCAGCAAGACACAAGTCCTTACTAGCTCTCTCCCTCGTGGATGGCTTTACTCCGGGCCATGGCTCAACACACAAGCCGTGTACCCACCACGGACGTTGCCAATAAGTAGGAAGCCTCCGAAACGTTTATCATTGAACCCGCTTGCAGCATTACCAAACAACATCTGTTTCACACACACACACACAAACACACACACACACACACAGCACACACAACACACACACACACACACACACACACACAACACACCACACACACTCACACATATATATATATATATATATATATATATAATTATATATATATATATATAATATATATATATAATATATATTTTATTATATAATAAATATATTTATATATATAATATATATATATATATATATAGTATAACTATATATATATAAATATATATATTTCATAAACAAATAAAACATCTACTGAAAGGCAAAGGATGAATTAGTCCAAACAATTACTTCCACTAATCCATCCAACTTTGCCTTACATGTAGGACTAATAAAAACCACAAACCAGGAATCCAGTCAGACCAATTTTAGCTCCATAAGGGTCAGTTTCATATAAATTATCCAAATTGCTTGTTGATACTTTGAGCCCTCTTGTTGCAAAATTTCCTAACTTTAATTTAAAAAACAACATAGATTTTGGTAGATAAATTAAGCTCCTTGACTGACCTAAATATTTAACATGGTTAGATTTTGATGTTACTTCCTGTTTACAAAGTTCCTGTTGATGATTTATTAAGTTTATCCTATCTTAAGACCTGTAACTATGATTTACCATTGCCAGTTCTCTAGATATGTAAATATCATTAAACTTATTAACTTTGCATTGTTGAAGCAAAATTTGTATTTAATGATAAATTTTACACTCAAAGTTTGGTATGCAATGGAAATCCTCTTTCACCTTTTCTTAGTAACCTATTCTGGGAATTTTTTTGAAACAAGGTTACTTAACACAAATCCTCCCAAATAGAGCTAAATAATGGTTCAATATGTTATGATATTTTGTGTCTATGCCCAAAAAATGTAGATAGTACACCATTTTCCTTGGAAAATTAAATAGCTTAGCCCCAATTCAATAAACTTTACTGTTTTAGTTTGAAGAAAAAAACTCATTGCCTTTTCTAGATGTTTTAATTATAAGGGTAATAATGATTTCAAATGTTAAAATTTACCAGAAAACCTACATAATAACGTTCCTTATGTCCACTATTATCCTCGCATCAAGATAGATCAAACTGTCTGTTTTCTCATCAATGTTTCTGAAGCTTACGAATTTGTAGTCCAGAGTTCATAGATGAGGAAATATCCAAAAATTTATGAAATAGTAATGATTTAAAACACACCAAGAAATGTAATTGATAAATCTTATTAAAGATGCCAGAAAAACTTTTTAACAATCCAAAAAAGGAACAACCAGCCTTATTCCAAATAAAAATATGTTGGTATCTCTTCTCCCTACCATGAAAACTTGGTTTGATATGCCTACTCTCTTAAGACTTTTAATATTAAAGATGTATCAAAATCTCGATATCAGTAAAAAAAAAAAAAACCCCCTTTTGATAAGAATTCCCCCCAAAATGCTGAAGGATGTGACTATAAGATTCCTTAGTAAAATTTGGCGATAAAGTTTAATACGTCAAACTGGTAAAAAATCCGAACTAAGATTAAAACAACATAAATAATAGCAATTAGAACTGACAAGATTCCAATGCACTATTTTATTCATGTAAGAGATTTTTAACCATCCCAATTGATTTTCAAAAAGTTAGAAGTAGTACAAGCAAGACCATGGTCGACAGGAAAGTACTGGAATCTTGTTTCATAAAAAGCAGTTTTGACAATAATAATGAATATTTCCTTTGGTTTATATAAATTAGATCCATTTATATTAATAGAATTTGGAATAAATTAATAATACAACTGACAAATAATCTTAAAATTTCTTATTCTTTGGGTAGAATAGTTTGTGTGGTGAGTTGTGCAAGGACCTTTCGAAGTGGCTCGCCGCGCGTCACGTGTTTAAACGTTGTGTGGGATCTGATAGTGAGGTGCCGACCCAGACCCATTATATAGCCTCCTTGGATGCTTTACTTTCATATTTCCTTGATAATGTGAGTAGTCACGAAAGCGCTTGAATTTCCTCTAATTCTTTCAGAGGGTTGTTTTGCATATCTGACATCACCTGTTACTGTGATCTTATTGCATATATATATATAATATATATATATATATATATATATATAATATTATATATATATGATTTATATATATATATAGGTATAATATATATATAAATGTTAAATAAATATATATATAATATATGAAGGAGGGGTGTTAATGATGCAGTTTTAAAAACAGTAGTTTTAAAGCACCCTTGATGGCAAGACAGTGAGGTTAATGATGGTGAAAGTTTTTTCTTTCTTCCGGCGCCACCCTGCTTGTGGAATCGGCCAGTGTGATAATTAAAGAAAAATAATATATATATATATATATATATATAATATAATATATATATATATATAAAAGTTATATATATATATATTATAGTATATATATATATAAATATATATATATGTATATATATATATTTTTTTTCAACAAACAGCCGTATCCCACCAAGGCAGGGTGGCCCAAAAAAAAAAAAAGTTTCTCTTTATAAATTTAGTTAATATTAAATAGGAGAAGGGGTTAATAGCCACTTGCTCTAGGCATTTATAGTCGCCTCTACAACACTCATAGCTCACGGAGGAAGAATTCTAGCCCACATCCCCATGGATATAATATATAAAATATATAAATATATAATATATATATAGATATAAATATATATGATATATAAATATATATATATTATATAAATATATATATAAATATATATATATATATATATATATATATATAATAAAAAATTATAAAATAAAATAAATATATCTATATATATATATATATATATATATATATATATATAAATATATATATATAAAAATATCTATATATATTCGTGCCGATAGGCAGAATTTGCATCATTGGCTAATAGCAACGATCACTTGCCATTATAGCAATGAAAATTGTGTAATGCAATAATTTCGCCAAAATCATTCAGAACCTAAAGAAAAAAAAATATTTCACTGTGTTTGGAGTTTAGTATTTAAATTATTGTTAAACAAATCTAAAATAGTATTTAGTATTGGTTAGGCTAAAAATAAATTTTTCTTGTTATAATAAGGTTAGGTAATTTTTCTAAGATTCTTTGGACAAAATTAAAAAAATTTTACATTAACATTAATGTAAAATAATATATCTTTAAACGTATAAGTGAATAATTTTAGAAGGACTTAATTTTAAGTGATTTTCTTGCTATTGACCATTTTACAATATTCGGCACGACATATATATATATGATATAAATATATATCTATAGATATATATATATCTATATATATACATATTTATATAATATAATATATATAAAATAATATAAATATATAATAAATATAAATATATATATATAATATTATATATATATATATATATATAAATATATATATATATAATATATATTTAATTGGCCAGTGACTCTAACGTGGTAAACAAAATTTATTACGTATTTAAAGATATTTGTTGTCATAGATGAATATACTGAATTTATTGTTATATGCTACTTTAATTTTCGTTTTAGGCTAACAATATCTAAGTTTGTGGGATTTTTCTGATTCCTATAATATTCATCGTTTCTGGCTGTTTTTGTCTGTTGGCCCTTTCCGGTACCTTTCTCTGCTCGTCCTCTCTCACTCCACTACTCCAGTGAAATGTAGTCCTCGGAACAATTCGCGAGAAATCTAATCTTTTTCTGCAATTTTGTAAACCTCCTGATGATGTTTGATTGCAACAACGATAAGTCCTGAGCTATCATTAAACCCCCACGATGGTTGAGATATTTACTTAATATAAGAGATACCACTTGTTGCCAAATCTTACCCCAAAACTCTAGACATTTTCCTTCTTCGTCCTTAAAATTAGTATTTTTACAAAAGTGCCTCATTGAACAGTTATTACCGAAATCGGCTTCTACAAAACAGTTGGTTAATCTTGACATCGACTCCATTTGATCAACTCCACAGGTCAGTGATTTGCTAAGAATATTGTCTGCTTAAACATGAAAGGAAGATGTTATTATTGCAGTTACAAAAGTCAAAGAAAAGTTTCAAAATGGTGCCACCTGAGTGACAAAGATCATTTACAAGATTACAGATGGGTAGGGGATTGACTGTTCTAGCATGGGAACCCGGAGTCGCTATCAACCTGTCGAGTGTTGAACTAACTGGTGACCAGCCAGCCAACACTGAGATGTAAGAACATAAGAACATAAGAAAGAAGGAACACTGCAACAGAGCGTACTGACCCCATGCGGAGCAGGATCCACGTCCCCACCCCCACATCAGACCAGACCCTGCCCAACCGATAAACCAAAATGACCCACCCTGTCTGGACACCTCCACTCAAGGATTGAGCACGGAACCCGACCCAGCACCAAGCAGTCAGTTCAACTCACACCGCACCCTCGCCCACCCACCATGTAATTTATCTAACCTATTTTTAAAACACACAACGTTTTACCGGTAATACGGACTAGTTGTTACACTCCATCCACAACTCTATTACCAAACCATTGCTTTCTATATATCCTTCCGAATTTGAATTTCCAAAATGAAACCATTGCTGCGAGTCCCTTTCTTGGCTGGAATTTTCAACACCACACTATTACACAACCCCTTATTTATTCCTGTTTTTCCATTTATACACCTCGATCAATCACTAATTCTAATCTATCTACGTCTTTCGAGAGAGTGCAGATTCAGGCCCTCAGTCCTATCCTCATAGGTAAGAGTCTGATACATGTATAATCTATGTCCATCCTCCTTGTACGTTTTCCAGAGCATTTATATCCATTCTGTAATACATGTGACCAGAAATGTGCAGCATAGTCTAATGCGGCCTAACCAATGATGTATAGAGTTGAAGAACAATCTGAGGACTATTCTATTATTATAACTTCTAGATATGTAGCCAAGATTCTTTTACTTTATGCGACCACTAATGCTCTTTTTGTCCCTTGGTTTTAGACATTACCGCTAACCAGAACTCCTAAATTCCTTTTTCGCAATCAGTTAGTATTTAAGATCTACCTTATTTAGTTTATAGAACTTTGCATTTGTCAATATTAAAAACTGCCGATCTGCCACTTCTCCGACCATTGCGTCAGTCTATTGAAATCATCTTGGAAGTGGCTCTAATGTCCTCTTAGAATGAATTTGGACGACCAGATTTGTGTCTCACCCAATTGCTTATGTCACTATTTATTCCCTCATCTATTCGTTTATGTAAATTGTGAACAACAACCGGGCACAACACTGACCCCTGAGGAACACCGCTGTGACGTGCCCCCATTCTGATTTCTCCCCATTATGCAAACTCTGTGCTGTTTATTTTCAGCCTTGCTTCACCCAGGAAAGAAATTTCTCCTCCTACCGTGTGCCCTAAGTTTCCACAATAGCCTTCTGGTGTGGAACTCTATCGAAAGCCTTACTAAAGTCCATATACACAAAATCATAATCATTACCATGATCTACCTCCTCGAACATTTTAAGTGAAAAAAAGTTAGTAAATCCCTAAGACAGAACGCCCCTATGTAAAACCGTGTTTGAGAATCAATAATCAATCTGTGCCTGTCAAGATGGCCACGAATTGCTTCGGCAATTATTGTATTCCATAAATTTTCCCCACTATTGAGGTAAGGCTTATTGGTCATATTTCGAAGCAAGGACCTGTCACCCTGCTTGTAAATAGGAAATACATTTGCCATTTCCCACTTAATCAGGGCACTATGCCAGTGCTGTTGTGATATTTAAAAAGAATAGCCAAAGTATGCTAAGTTCCCTCTTTACATTCTTTAACACCCTTGCAAACAGTTCATCAGACCTGGGGATTTGTGGGGTTTTAGTTTCTGTATTGTCTGAGGACCATGTCACTAGTTACCGCATCGTACATAGTTTATTATCATCCTGTCAACATAATCTATTATTTCAGGAATAACGCTAGTATTTTCCTTGGTGAACTGAAGGAAAGTAGGTATTGAGAATTATCACACATATCCTTATCACTGTCATTGATCTGGACCAGAAGTTACTCTTAAGTAGGCTTTCTTGTCACTAATCACTTCCCTTATACCTGAAAGAACCCTTTTGGGTTAACTTTGAATCCCTTTGCGACCTTAGCCTCATAATCCCATTTAGCTTTTCTTATTCCCTTTTTTTTTTCTCTCTTAATTGAATATATTGTTTCTTAACCTGTCCCATTCCCTCTTTGTGATATTCCTATATATGCCCTCTCTTGACCAATAAGATGTTTTTAATCTATTGTTCATGCCATTAGGGATCATTTTTGTTAGATCTAATTTCCCTACTAGGAACAAAAGTGTCTGGGCATCTAGAACTAAGCTCGGAAAAAAACGTCATATTGGCAACCATAGTCACCCATAGTGGGGAACTAATTTTATTTGACATTGCCGAAATTTTTTTGCAATTTGAAAAAACAAGGGACCTATCTCCTGAAACCTTTCAACATCTGCAAAGGCAATGGTAATGTAGCTTTGCGAAAGAACCTGTGGAACCGAATTGACCCAAAGATTTATTAATCGTACCATGAAATAACAACAGAAAGAACCTAGACTTAACCTTAGCGAAAACTGACAAAGCAAATGTGTTAGTTATTATGGAGAAAGTAGATATTTACCTGGAGTTTACCTGAGACCGTTCCTGGAGTCCTAATTGTAGGGGAAAAAATGAAACGCAGTATCAGAAAAAGGGATAGTTTACGTACCCCTTAATAAGACCCCATTGGATCAGGTTAACTGTAATTTAATAAACAACTTAGATTACTTACTGAGAAGTAATGAGGAATTTAAACCAGTTATCGGGAGATCTGCGACACTCCCTTACATGTAGTTTGTGAAAAAACCCACAAGCCCGGTTTTCCAGCCAGAACCTATTATTATATCTGTAGGGCCGCTTTATATCCTTGTGAAAATAGTTGATAAAAATAATAAATCCTTTTGTTTGACAACATTCTGTAGCTCACTAAAAAACAATGTGATCTCATCGATAAATTGCCAAAATATTTAATATGTGTAATGATTGTACACTTGTTTACTAACGATGTTCGAGCGTTGCAGAGTGAGAGGTCCCCAGTTCTCGAGACTAGCTAACTTTTTTGAAGAAAAAATTTGATGAGTTCCTCTTTGCCTTTTGATGAGAATACCATTACTGAATGATTAAGCGGTGTGTAGTTGATTGCAATTTGAGTTTGAGCGGAAAAACTGTGCTCAAAAACAAGGAATTGCTATGAGCAATCCTTGTCCCTTTAATGAGCAATGTGTAATGGAATTTTTCGAGCCTATACTGGCTGAAAGATATCCTGCCAGGTAGAGTCGTAAATGATCAAATACATGGATGACATCTTGTGTCTTTCCTAATGATATGGCCCTGGATACATTTCACCAAGAATAACTCTTAGTCCCGTCTATTCAATTCCAACCCGTGGAGAAAGAGGTGGACTGGTAAAACTTCCCATTCATTATGGGCTGATACACCTGGTTGATAGAAACTGTATATTTTTGCAGCCTACATGAACGCCACCAATGTGTGCTCATGCATACACATATAATTCCATCCAATGAGACTATACTTAAAATGATTGTCTTTCTGCAATGTTTCTGAGAGCCTATAAGTGTGCAGTCCGGAGTTCCTAGATGAAGAAATTATAAAAATAATTTGACACTGGCCTAAAATGGCGATATCCAAAGGTGTTTGTGGGTATCTGCCTTGCTGGCAGCTAAGAAAACTTATGTAATAGAACAGAACCTAGGATAGCACCTCAGACAAAGAATGGTGCTGTCCTCTCTATGACGAGAATTTATCTATAGTGCGAATGCTCTAGGAAGATTTAATATACTATAGTAATTAAAAATTCACGAGGACGTAGAAGCATTCTGATAATGAATGCAACCCAACAACGAGTTGGTGGTGTCTACAGCGTTGGTTCATCATTGCAGTCTCTCCTATGTGGGACGACACAGGAAAACCATTAGAGGTTAGAATTACCCACTCGATTTACTCGATGCGTATAGCACAGATGATAACGTGATATTCAACCACGTTAGAGCTTATAACAACACTGCAAATAACGGAAGCAAGAGTCCATCTTCCCTTGTTTCCTCTGTGCTTGAAAGGAATACTGTAAATCGGCATTAATAAGCATGAAAGACAGTCATTATACAAACACTGACGAGATAGCTCAAATTAGATGTATTAATTAGTTGAGGCAATAGTGCAGAGTCTAAAAAAAGGGCGCTTATATAATGCATTAGACAGTCTAAAATGTATTGAAACACCGAGGAATTAGGCCTATTTTTCCTGCAGTGTCGGAAGGCTGAATCTAAGTTTCCCTCAGAATTATGTGGGTTGAAAAAATGTGGCCATCTTGCTTGTTATTATCTACTACTATCTTAGTCATAAGACACCAAATAACAACAACATATCTGAACCATATAGCTCTGTTAGTGAGATTGTGTAAGTAACTCTTGTTCAAAAAGTTCCATGTAAGGTACTAAGAACATGTAGGAAAGAGGAATTTCCCATTGCCATACCAAACTCCTAAGTGAAAAACTATCATTGAAATACAAATTTTTTTGCATCAACAATGCAAAGTTTAATAAGTTTTAGGATAATATTGAACCCAGCAACGTAAAGCATAATTAACAAATTTCTTCAGATAAGAAACTTAATTAGTCATCAACAGTAACATTTGTAAACAAGGAAGTAATATCAAAACACCATGTAAAAATAATTTAAGTCATTCATGAGCTTACAAATAACCAATGCTAATTAAAACAATTTTGTTAATTAACTTATTAGATTAAATATTAGATAAAAAATACAACGGCTGCCACTAGGTTTGGTCTAATTTTTTTGCTATTCATAACTATCATTAAACTTATTAAACTTTGTATTGTTGATGCAAAAAATGAATTTTAATGATAATTTTTATACTCAAAGTTTGGTAAGGGAATGGGAAACCTCTGATCACCTGTTCCTTAGTACCCTATACGATGGAATTTCATGAAACAAGGTTGCTTAACACAATCCTCGCTAATAGAGCTAAATGGTTCAGATATTTGAGGATATGTATGAGTCTTTATTCCCCAAGAATGGTAGAATATTCACCTATTTCCTTGTTAAATTAAATAGCTTAGCCCATTCTAATACTTTAATGATGATTGAGAAAATAACTCATTCCTTTCTAGATGTTTTTAATGTATTAAGGGTAATAACGAATTCAAAATTTAAAATTTATACGGAAAACCTACAAATAACTGGTTCCATGTTCTCTATATTCTCCCTCGCATCAGAATAAAGTTTAAACAGTCCTGTTTCTCATCAAGTTTTTGGCAGAGCTTTGCGTATTTTGTAGTCCAAATTTCATAGATGAAGAAATATACAAAATATATGGAATATCTAATGATTCTGTAATACCCTCGAAACGTAATTAATAAATCTTTTAAAACTGCTAGAAATACTTTTTAAAACAATCCAAAAGGGACAACACCATGTTCTACTAAAAATAATTATAGGTTCTCCCCTTACCATGAAAACTTGGTTGATATGCCGTTCTCTTCTTAAGACGTTTTTAATATCAAAGTCTAGCATTAAAATTCTTAAACAGTGAAAAAATTTTGATAAAGAACTCCCCCACAATGTTGGATGCATTTTGCCATAATATTCCTGAAAAATTGGCGTAAAGTTTATTACGGCAAACTGGTAAAAGTTTCGAACTTAGATTAAAACAACATGAATATAGCAATAGAAACTGGACAGATATCCAAAGCTCTATTTATTCATTTAAGAGATTATAACCATCAAATAGATTTTCAAAAATCTGAGAAAGTTGTATCAAGCGACGTCCATTGTCAACAGGATATACTTGAAACTTGTGTCATAAAAAGCAGTTTTAAAAATAATATGAAAATTCCTGGTTTATATAAATTAATAATCCACTTATAATACAAAATTTGGGAAGAATTTTAATAATGCAATTGAACAAATAATTAATTATAATTATTGGTAGAATATTTTGATAGTGGGATGTCGTTGAAGGACCTGTCTAGAGGGCCAGCTGGCCTGCTGTGCATGTGTTCCTCCTTTCTTATTACACAGGTGTCGTTGCACGTCCAGGTTTTGCCTTTTGTTGTGGGATTTGATGGTAAGGTGTGGTCTAGAACCGTTTATAAGCCTTCCTTTGATTGTTTACTTTTTAAGTTCTTTAATAATGTGAGAAGTCACGAAAGCTTTTGGAATTCACTATTATAATCACAGTGGTTGATTTGGAATATATATATATATATATATATATATATATAAATAAATATATATAAATATATATCATATATAATATATATATATAGTAATTCACTCTAACACTTTCTATCCAAGAGAATGCTTTACACATAGTTAAAAAACTGCAAACATTAACACCCCTCCTTCAAATGCAGACATTGTACTGCCCATCTCAAGGATTAAAGTCCGGCCTGCCGTTTCCCTGATTCATTCATAAATTGTTACCTTGTTCACACATCAAGAGCACATCAAGTATTAAAACCATTTGCCACTCCATTCACACCTATCAAACAAGCCAGTTACGCATTCCTTCTGGAAGTTCAAGCCCCCCTCGCAGGGCGGGAGGGGGGGGGGGGCTTTGAACTTCCAGCATGCCATGCGTGAGCATGTTTGATAGGTGTGATGGAGGCAAATGGTTTATAATACTTTTATGTGCTCTTGAATGTGAACAAGGTAACATTAATGAAAGGAAATCAGAAACCGGCAGGCCCGGACTTGAATCCTTGAGATGGGGCGTACAATGTCTGCATTTTGAAGGAGGTGTTAATGTTGCAGTTTATAACCTATCGAGAAAGGCATTCTCTGGAAAGACAGAGATAGAGTGAATTAATATATATATATATATGATATAAATATAAATATATATATATATAAATATATATATATATATTATATATAGTAATATTAATTCAAAACAACCACTGAGAATAAATATGAAATACCAAAAGCTTTCGTGACTTCTCAACATTATTAAAGAACTATAAAAGTATACATCAAAGGAAGGCTTAAAACGTCTAGACCACACCTACCATCACATCCACAACAAAGCCAAACCTGACTGCAAACGACACTGAGTAATAAGAAAGGAGGACACAGCAGCAGGCCAGCTTGCCCATCTAGACAGTCCTTTCACTACATCCCATAAAAAACTATCAAATATCTACCCAATAAATAAAATAATTATTTGTTCAATTCATTATTAAATTCTCCCAAATTTTGTTAATGTATAAGTGGATATAATTTTATATGAAACCAAAGAAATCTAAATTATTTTAAAACTGCTTTTATGACACAATTTTCAATTATATTCCTGTCGACCATGGACTTGCTTTATACAACTTTCTCAGATTTTAGAAAATCATGTAGATGGTTATCATCTCTTATATGGAATAAATAATGCATGGAATATTGTCCAGTTCAAATGCTATATTCATGTTGTTTTAATCTAAGTTCGAAACATTTATACCAGTTTGACCGTAATAAACATTTATCGGCAAATTTACAAGTATCTTATTGACACAGCATCAACATTTTGGGGGTTCTTACAAAAATTTTTTACTGTATCAAGATTTTTAAATTCAACTTTGATAGTTAAAAGTCTTAAAGAAGAGAAGGCTATCAACCAAGTTTTCATGGTAAGGAGAACCAATAAATTTTTAGTAAACATGGTTGGTTTGACCCTTTTTGGATTGTTAAAAGTATTTCTAGCAATTTTAAAAGATTTATTAATTAACGTAGTCTTGGGTATTACAGTCATTATATATTACAAAAATTTTGGTATATTTTTCTTCATCATGAAATCTGACTACAAATACCAAAGCTCTCAAAACATTGATGAGAAAACAGACAGTTTAACTTTATCTTGATGGGAAAATAAATAGAGAACATAGGCACATGTTATTGTAGGTTTTCCGTAAATTTAAATGAATTCGTTTATTACCCTTAATAATTAAAACATCTAACAAAGGCAATATTATTTTCCTCAAACTTCACTAAAGTATATAGAAGGCGTACGCTATTTAATTTAACAAGGAAGGATGGTGTATAAAAACATTCTTGGGCATAAGACAAGCAAATATCATCAACATATCGAACCATTTAGCTCTATTACGAGGATTGTGTCAGCAACCATGGTTTCAAGAGAATTCCATGTAAAGTTACTAAGAAACAGGTGAAAGAGGATTTCCCATACACTTACCAAACTTTCTGAGTATAAAAGCTTTATCATTAAATTCAAATTTTGCATCAACAATACAAAGTTTAAATAAGTTTAATGAAGTAAGAACTAGCCAAAAAAAAAAAAAACTTAGACCAAACCTAGAGCAGCCGTTGTATTTTTGATCTAATATTTAATCTATAAGTTAATTACAAATATAGTTATTACATTGTTAATTAGTAAGCTTCCATGACTGTCTTAAATGATTTTAACATGGTAGTGTTTTAATATACTTCCTTGTTTACAAAAGTTCCGTTGAATGACTAAATTAAGTTTTCCTTATCTGAAGAACTTGTTAATTATGATTTACCGTTGCTGGTTCCTATTATCCTTAAACTATAAACTTTGCATTGTTGATGCAAAATTTGTATTTAATGATAATGTTTTACACTAGGAGTTTGTTAGGCAATGGGAAATCCTCTTTCCACCTGGTTCTTATAACCTATACATTGAACTTTTTGAAACAAAGTACTTAACACAATCCTCCCTAACAGAGCTAATGGTTTCAGATATTTTAGATGATATTATTGTGTCTTATGCCTAAGAATGTAGATAATAACAAGCAAGATGGCCACATTTATTCAACCCACATAAATCTGAGGAACACAGATTCAGCCTTCAGACACTGCAGGAAAAATAGGCCCTAATGAGAGGGGGGGGCTAGTATGTTAAGACCAGTCTAATGCATTCAAATAAGCCCCAATTTTAGACTCTGCACTATTGCCTCAACTAAAAAATACATCTAATTTGAAGAATCCGTCAGTGATATTGTATAATAATGTCTATCATGCTTATTAATTTGCCGATTCACAGTATTCCTTCAATGCCAAGAGACCAAGGAAGATTACTCTTGCTTCCCGTCTATTTGCAGGTTTTAATAAGCTCTAACGTGGTTGAATATCACGTTCATCATCTGTGCTATACGCATCGAGTAATAGAGTTGGGAAATTCCTAACCTCTAATGGTTTTCCCTTTCGTCCCACAAAGGAGAACTGCAACTGTTGAAAAACCAACTCTGTAGACACCACCAACTCGTTGTTGGTTGCATTCCTTATCAGAATGCCTTCTAACATTCCTGAATTTTTAAATACTATGTATCTTAAATCTTTCCAAGCGCATACAGCGCACTAATAGAAAAATTCTCGTCATATGGGAGGACCATCACATTCTTTGGTCTGAGTGCTATCCTATTTCTGTTCTATAATAAGTTTTACTTAGCTGCCAGCAAAGGAGGCATATTCCACAAACACCTTGATATCGCATTTTCATGCCAGATCAAATATTTTTTCTAATTTCTTCATCTGAACTCCGGACTGCACACTCTATAGGCCTCTCAGAAACATTGCAAGAAATACACTCCCTTTTAAGTCTAGTCTCATGCTTGGAATAATAGTGAATGCATGAGCACACTTGGTTGGCGTTCCTGTAATGCTGCAAACATTACTTTCTATCAACCATGTGTATCAGCACAAGTGGGGTTATAAGGTTTAGGACCTTGGTAGCTTTTAAGAAGAGACTGGACAAATATATGAGTGGAGGGCTGGGTTTGTTGGTGTCCAAGGGTACGGGGGTTTTTTTCTAGAGTAGCTTTAGGTAGATGTCGTTTTGATGAGGACCCAGCCTCGCATGGGCCAGTAGGTCTTCAGCAGGTACCTACATTCTTATGTTCTTATGTTCTTATGTTTCTGCAAGTTGTTCAGCTCTGCACAGCTATTTCGCAAGCAGAGATGAGTTTTGTGATGATTTCTGTGTACGTTGTGAAGCAATCGCCGTGTTGAGTGTTTGAGAGGAGGAAGTGGCCAGATCCTCCTCACAATACACTCCACGTCCATGCTCACCCGCCCTGCGCCGACACTCTCATTCAACCTCCCCAGCCTACCATACACCACCATGCAACACTACCTCTGCTGAGTTTTCTGCTGTTTTTGTGTGAATTCTTAGCAGAGCTGGTATCCGAGTGCTAGGCCCAAGGCCACTCGAAGCTACGTGATCCCAAGCATGCACCTAGATACTAAGCCACGTGGATTCAGCAAGCCACCTGGATCAGCAAGCCCCACGTGGACCAGCGACAGTGGATCAGCCAAGCCCCGTGGATCACCAAGCCACTGGATCAGCAAGGCAGCTGATCAGCCAAGCCACGTGGATCAGCAAGCATGTGGATCAGCAAGTCATGTGGATCAGCAAGCCACTTGGATCACAAGCCACGTGGATCAGCAAGCCACGTGGATCAGCCAACCACATGGATCCAAGCCATGAGGATCAGCAAGCCACATGGATGAAGCAAAGGCATGTTGATCATGCATGCCACATAGATCACGATGCCATGTGGTTCCTGATGCCAAGTGGGGTGTGGCGATGTCATGTGGACCTTATAATCCACTTGGGTTACCAAGCCAGATGTCCCAAGCCTCCATGCTGTGGTCTGCTGACCGCATCACATTGACGTCACTGATGCTGCTGCGCTGCCCGCTTCATGATGTCACGATTTCTGCCTGACATCCACCTCGAGATGTCAGCTGACGTCCCTTCGAGACATCAAGCCTGGGGGGGGGAAAACATCACATGATGTCGCAATCAATGTTTCAGTAAATTTTCAGTATTGTCGAGAATACTGAGAGAAATATATGTTGTGTGTTAATTAATTCCCTCATCCAGTGTTCTCACATGTTCGTGTATAGCTTAGTGTCATTTTTGTGCACAGAAAAGTATCTTTTTGCTAGTTCTAAGCAGCCCATTGTACCACATGTACAGTTTGGGGGTGTGAGTAAGTTTTCCGTAAGTCCAGTGTGGTCTGAGAGCCCAGACCAGAGTAGCACCACTGTGTTACTTAGTCACCAGGTGTGACAATCGTGGTTTGACAGCTGATTACTCAGCCCGAGTGACCGAGCCCCTTGTACAGAAAGCTCTTATGCTCATCGCTAGGAATGTTCAGCAGAATCGTACCTGCTACGATTCCCTTCGAGATTTTTTTCACTATGTTTCAAATCCAGACCTTCAGAGTGCAGTTATATGGTAGAGAAACATTCTGGGACGCTTAGACTATACCTCTGCTATAACTCACAACTGACCGAGAGAATGACACACGTCAAGGCAGCATAGCCCTGTCAGCCAGGCACAATGTCAGCCCTCGTGTCACAAGCTTCAGTGAGCAGCCTGCACAAAGAAGATGTCACTTTGAACTGCTAGCTCACTCACTACATCTGTGTATGATGATACAGACTGCCAGATGTTACGCCAGTCGTCTCTCCGCCACGACTCGCTCCACAACTCGCTCCACGCACGCCTGCAGAGACAGGCCCAGCGACATACCCAGTCAAAAGTGTCCACCTGAGCCGCTTCCCAGAAGTCCAGCCCAGTTGCCGAGTGTTGTCGACGCCTCACTCGAGGGCACCAGCAAGTCGTGCCCAGGTGAGTGAAAACCTGCACCGACTCCTACGATGACTGCATCACCGTTCTAGTATGTATCTGTCCAACCAGAAATGCATGCAGTCATGCCCCTTCAACGCATCACTGCCTACGAACACGATTTTACACACCCCTCATGTTTTTTTATTCCCTCCCAGTAGGAAGTTTTTTTCCCATGTCCATATGGTATATATATCTTTTTAATTTGGGAGGGGGGGGGGGGGGGGGGGGGGGGGGGGGGGGGGGGGGGGGGGGGGGGGGGGGGGGGTGTTCTGGGCCCTGTTCTTACAGAGAGAGAACCGAGTTGGGGACCAGTATTGTTGCGTCGGGATGATGCATGTAAGTGGCCAGCGTATATAGACAGCCTTTAACTGTCTGCGACAGACAGGCTATGCTCTCCTGCCTGCCAGTCTTAGTTCAAATTTTGCAACCAACAAGGTAGCTGCCCGTTGGCAAGCCTAAAGTCTGTGGGACGCTGTCCCACACTCTCTGACTCACTCAGCGGCCTAGCAGCAAGACACAAGTCCTTACTAGCTCTCTCCCTCGTGGATGGCTTTACTCCGGGCCATGGCTCAACACACAAGCCGTGTACCCACCACGGACGTTGCCAATAAGTAGGAAGCCTCCGAAACGTTTATCATTGAACCCGCTTGCAGCATTACCAAACAACATCTGTTTCACACACACACACACAAACACACACACACACACACAGCACACACAACACACACACACACACACACACACACACAACACACCACACACACTCACACATATATATATATATATATATATATATATAATTATATATATATATATATAATATATATATATAATATATATTTTATTATATAATAAATATATTTATATATATAATATATATATATATATATATAGTATAACTATATATATATAAATATATATATTTCATAAACAAATAAAACATCTACTGAAAGGCAAAGGATGAATTAGTCCAAACAATTACTTCCACTAATCCATCCAACTTTGCCTTACATGTAGGACTAATAAAAACCACAAACCAGGAATCCAGTCAGACCAATTTTAGCTCCATAAGGGTCAGTTTCATATAAATTATCCAAATTGCTTGTTGATACTTTGAGCCCTCTTGTTGCAAAATTTCCTAACTTTAATTTAAAAAACAACATAGATTTTGGTAGATAAATTAAGCTCCTTGACTGACCTAAATATTTAACATGGTTAGATTTTGATGTTACTTCCTGTTTACAAAGTTCCTGTTGATGATTTATTAAGTTTATCCTATCTTAAGACCTGTAACTATGATTTACCATTGCCAGTTCTCTAGATATGTAAATATCATTAAACTTATTAACTTTGCATTGTTGAAGCAAAATTTGTATTTAATGATAAATTTTACACTCAAAGTTTGGTATGCAATGGAAATCCTCTTTCACCTTTTCTTAGTAACCTATTCTGGGAATTTTTTTGAAACAAGGTTACTTAACACAAATCCTCCCAAATAGAGCTAAATAATGGTTCAATATGTTATGATATTTTGTGTCTATGCCCAAAAAATGTAGATAGTACACCATTTTCCTTGGAAAATTAAATAGCTTAGCCCCAATTCAATAAACTTTACTGTTTTAGTTTGAAGAAAAAAACTCATTGCCTTTTCTAGATGTTTTAATTATAAGGGTAATAATGATTTCAAATGTTAAAATTTACCAGAAAACCTACATAATAACGTTCCTTATGTCCACTATTATCCTCGCATCAAGATAGATCAAACTGTCTGTTTTCTCATCAATGTTTCTGAAGCTTACGAATTTGTAGTCCAGAGTTCATAGATGAGGAAATATCCAAAAATTTATGAAATAGTAATGATTTAAAACACACCAAGAAATGTAATTGATAAATCTTATTAAAGATGCCAGAAAAACTTTTTAACAATCCAAAAAAGGAACAACCAGCCTTATTCCAAATAAAAATATGTTGGTATCTCTTCTCCCTACCATGAAAACTTGGTTTGATATGCCTACTCTCTTAAGACTTTTAATATTAAAGATGTATCAAAATCTCGATATCAGTAAAAAAAAAAAAAACCCCCTTTTGATAAGAATTCCCCCCAAAATGCTGAAGGATGTGACTATAAGATTCCTTAGTAAAATTTGGCGATAAAGTTTAATACGTCAAACTGGTAAAAAATCCGAACTAAGATTAAAACAACATAAATAATAGCAATTAGAACTGACAAGATTCCAATGCACTATTTTATTCATGTAAGAGATTTTTAACCATCCCAATTGATTTTCAAAAAGTTAGAAGTAGTACAAGCAAGACCATGGTCGACAGGAAAGTACTGGAATCTTGTTTCATAAAAAGCAGTTTTGACAATAATAATGAATATTTCCTTTGGTTTATATAAATTAGATCCATTTATATTAATAGAATTTGGAATAAATTAATAATACAACTGACAAATAATCTTAAAATTTCTTATTCTTTGGGTAGAATAGTTTGTGTGGTGAGTTGTGCAAGGACCTTTCGAAGTGGCTCGCCGCGCGTCACGTGTTTAAACGTTGTGTGGGATCTGATAGTGAGGTGCCGACCCAGACCCATTATATAGCCTCCTTGGATGCTTTACTTTCATATTTCCTTGATAATGTGAGTAGTCACGAAAGCGCTTGAATTTCCTCTAATTCTTTCAGAGGGTTGTTTTGCATATCTGACATCACCTGTTACTGTGATCTTATTGCATATATATATATAATATATATATATATATATATATATATAATATTATATATATATGATTTATATATATATATAGGTATAATATATATATAAATGTTAAATAAATATATATATAATATATGAAGGAGGGGTGTTAATGATGCAGTTTTAAAAACAGTAGTTTTAAAGCACCCTTGATGGCAAGACAGTGAGGTTAATGATGGTGAAAGTTTTTTCTTTCTTCCGGCGCCACCCTGCTTGTGGAATCGGCCAGTGTGATAATTAAAGAAAAATAATATATATATATATATATATATATAATATAATATATATATATATATAAAAGTTATATATATATATATTATAGTATATATATATATAAATATATATATATGTATATATATATATTTTTTTTCAACAAACAGCCGTATCCCACCAAGGCAGGGTGGCCCAAAAAAAAAAAAAGTTTCTCTTTATAAATTTAGTTAATATTAAATAGGAGAAGGGGTTAATAGCCACTTGCTCTAGGCATTTATAGTCGCCTCTACAACACTCATAGCTCACGGAGGAAGAATTCTAGCCCACATCCCCATGGATATAATATATAAAATATATAAATATATAATATATATATAGATATAAATATATATGATATATAAATATATATATATTATATAAATATATATATAAATATATATATATATATATATATATATATATAATAAAAAATTATAAAATAAAATAAATATATCTATATATATATATATATATATATATATATATATATAAATATATATATATAAAAATATCTATATATATTCGTGCCGATAGGCAGAATTTGCATCATTGGCTAATAGCAACGATCACTTGCCATTATAGCAATGAAAATTGTGTAATGCAATAATTTCGCCAAAATCATTCAGAACCTAAAGAAAAAAAAATATTTCACTGTGTTTGGAGTTTAGTATTTAAATTATTGTTAAACAAATCTAAAATAGTATTTAGTATTGGTTAGGCTAAAAATAAATTTTTCTTGTTATAATAAGGTTAGGTAATTTTTCTAAGATTCTTTGGACAAAATTAAAAAAATTTTACATTAACATTAATGTAAAATAATATATCTTTAAACGTATAAGTGAATAATTTTAGAAGGACTTAATTTTAAGTGATTTTCTTGCTATTGACCATTTTACAATATTCGGCACGACATATATATATATGATATAAATATATATCTATAGATATATATATATCTATATATATACATATTTATATAATATAATATATATAAAATAATATAAATATATAATAAATATAAATATATATATATAATATTATATATATATATATATATATAAATATATATATATATAATATATATTTAATTGGCCAGTGACTCTAACGTGGTAAACAAAATTTATTACGTATTTAAAGATATTTGTTGTCATAGATGAATATACTGAATTTATTGTTATATGCTACTTTAATTTTCGTTTTAGGCTAACAATATCTAAGTTTGTGGGATTTTTCTGATTCCTATAATATTCATCGTTTCTGGCTGTTTTTGTCTGTTGGCCCTTTCCGGTACCTTTCTCTGCTCGTCCTCTCTCACTCCACTACTCCAGTGAAATGTAGTCCTCGGAACAATTCGCGAGAAATCTAATCTTTTTCTGCAATTTTGTAAACCTCCTGATGATGTTTGATTGCAACAACGATAAGTCCTGAGCTATCATTAAACCCCCACGATGGTTGAGATATTTACTTAATATAAGAGATACCACTTGTTGCCAAATCTTACCCCAAAACTCTAGACATTTTCCTTCTTCGTCCTTAAAATTAGTATTTTTACAAAAGTGCCTCATTGAACAGTTATTACCGAAATCGGCTTCTACAAAACAGTTGGTTAATCTTGACATCGACTCCATTTGATCAACTCCACAGGTCAGTGATTTGCTAAGAATATTGTCTGCTTAAACATGAAAGGAAGATGTTATTATTGCAGTTACAAAAGTCAAAGAAAAGTTTCAAAATGGTGCCACCTGAGTGACAAAGATCATTTACAAGATTACAGATGGGTAGGGGATTGACTGTTCTAGCATGGGAACCCGGAGTCGCTATCAACCTGTCGAGTGTTGAACTAACTGGTGACCAGCCAGCCAACACTGAGATGTAAGAACATAAGAACATAAGAAAGAAGGAACACTGCAACAGAGCGTACTGACCCCATGCGGAGCAGGATCCACGTCCCCACCCCCACATCAGACCAGACCCTGCCCAACCGATAAACCAAAATGACCCACCCTGTCTGGACACCTCCACTCAAGGATTGAGCACGGAACCCGACCCAGCACCAAGCAGTCAGTTCAACTCACACCGCACCCTCGCCCACCCACCATGTAATTTATCTAACCTATTTTTAAAACACACAACGTTTTACCGGTAATACGGACTAGTTGTTACACTCCATCCACAACTCTATTACCAAACCATTGCTTTCTATATATCCTTCCGAATTTGAATTTCCAAAATGAAACCATTGCTGCGAGTCCCTTTCTTGGCTGGAATTTTCAACACCACACTATTACACAACCCCTTATTTATTCCTGTTTTTCCATTTATACACCTCGATCAATCACTAATTCTAATCTATCTACGTCTTTCGAGAGAGTGCAGATTCAGGCCCTCAGTCCTATCCTCATAGGTAAGAGTCTGATACATGTATAATCTATGTCCATCCTCCTTGTACGTTTTCCAGAGCATTTATATCCATTCTGTAATACATGTGACCAGAAATGTGCAGCATAGTCTAATGCGGCCTAACCAATGATGTATAGAGTTGAAGAACAATCTGAGGACTATTCTATTATTATAACTTCTAGATATGTAGCCAAGATTCTTTTACTTTATGCGACCACTAATGCTCTTTTTGTCCCTTGGTTTTAGACATTACCGCTAACCAGAACTCCTAAATTCCTTTTTCGCAATCAGTTAGTATTTAAGATCTACCTTATTTAGTTTATAGAACTTTGCATTTGTCAATATTAAAAACTGCCGATCTGCCACTTCTCCGACCATTGCGTCAGTCTATTGAAATCATCTTGGAAGTGGCTCTAATGTCCTCTTAGAATGAATTTGGACGACCAGATTTGTGTCTCACCCAATTGCTTATGTCACTATTTATTCCCTCATCTATTCGTTTATGTAAATTGTGAACAACAACCGGGCACAACACTGACCCCTGAGGAACACCGCTGTGACGTGCCCCCATTCTGATTTCTCCCCATTATGCAAACTCTGTGCTGTTTATTTTCAGCCTTGCTTCACCCAGGAAAGAAATTTCTCCTCCTACCGTGTGCCCTAAGTTTCCACAATAGCCTTCTGGTGTGGAACTCTATCGAAAGCCTTACTAAAGTCCATATACACAAAATCATAATCATTACCATGATCTACCTCCTCGAACATTTTAAGTGAAAAAAAGTTAGTAAATCCCTAAGACAGAACGCCCCTATGTAAAACCGTGTTTGAGAATCAATAATCAATCTGTGCCTGTCAAGATGGCCACGAATTGCTTCGGCAATTATTGTATTCCATAAATTTTCCCCACTATTGAGGTAAGGCTTATTGGTCATATTTCGAAGCAAGGACCTGTCACCCTGCTTGTAAATAGGAAATACATTTGCCATTTCCCACTTAATCAGGGCACTATGCCAGTGCTGTTGTGATATTTAAAAAGAATAGCCAAAGTATGCTAAGTTCCCTCTTTACATTCTTTAACACCCTTGCAAACAGTTCATCAGACCTGGGGATTTGTGGGGTTTTAGTTTCTGTATTGTCTGAGGACCATGTCACTAGTTACCGCATCGTACATAGTTTATTATCATCCTGTCAACATAATCTATTATTTCAGGAATAACGCTAGTATTTTCCTTGGTGAACTGAAGGAAAGTAGGTATTGAGAATTATCACACATATCCTTATCACTGTCATTGATCTGGACCAGAAGTTACTCTTAAGTAGGCTTTCTTGTCACTAATCACTTCCCTTATACCTGAAAGAACCCTTTTGGGTTAACTTTGAATCCCTTTGCGACCTTAGCCTCATAATCCCATTTAGCTTTTCTTATTCCCTTTTTTTTTTCTCTCTTAATTGAATATATTGTTTCTTAACCTGTCCCATTCCCTCTTTGTGATATTCCTATATATGCCCTCTCTTGACCAATAAGATGTTTTTAATCTATTGTTCATGCCATTAGGGATCATTTTTGTTAGATCTAATTTCCCTACTAGGAACAAAAGTGTCTGGGCATCTAGAACTAAGCTCGGAAAAAAACGTCATATTGGCAACCATAGTCACCCATAGTGGGGAACTAATTTTATTTGACATTGCCGAAATTTTTTTGCAATTTGAAAAAACAAGGGACCTATCTCCTGAAACCTTTCAACATCTGCAAAGGCAATGGTAATGTAGCTTTGCGAAAGAACCTGTGGAACCGAATTGACCCAAAGATTTATTAATCGTACCATGAAATAACAACAGAAAGAACCTAGACTTAACCTTAGCGAAAACTGACAAAGCAAATGTGTTAGTTATTATGGAGAAAGTAGATATTTACCTGGAGTTTACCTGAGACCGTTCCTGGAGTCCTAATTGTAGGGGAAAAAATGAAACGCAGTATCAGAAAAAGGGATAGTTTACGTACCCCTTAATAAGACCCCATTGGATCAGGTTAACTGTAATTTAATAAACAACTTAGATTACTTACTGAGAAGTAATGAGGAATTTAAACCAGTTATCGGGAGATCTGCGACACTCCCTTACATGTAGTTTGTGAAAAAACCCACAAGCCCGGTTTTCCAGCCAGAACCTATTATTATATCTGTAGGGCCGCTTTATATCCTTGTGAAAATAGTTGATAAAAATAATAAATCCTTTTGTTTGACAACATTCTGTAGCTCACTAAAAAACAATGTGATCTCATCGATAAATTGCCAAAATATTTAATATGTGTAATGATTGTACACTTGTTTACTAACGATGTTCGAGCGTTGCAGAGTGAGAGGTCCCCAGTTCTCGAGACTAGCTAACTTTTTTGAAGAAAAAATTTGATGAGTTCCTCTTTGCCTTTTGATGAGAATACCATTACTGAATGATTAAGCGGTGTGTAGTTGATTGCAATTTGAGTTTGAGCGGAAAAACTGTGCTCAAAAACAAGGAATTGCTATGAGCAATCCTTGTCCCTTTAATGAGCAATGTGTAATGGAATTTTTCGAGCCTATACTGGCTGAAAGATATCCTGCCAGGTAGAGTCGTAAATGATCAAATACATGGATGACATCTTGTGTCTTTCCTAATGATATGGCCCTGGATACATTTCACCAAGAATAACTCTTAGTCCCGTCTATTCAATTCCAACCCGTGGAGAAAGAGGTGGACTGGTAAAACTTCCCATTCATTATGGGCTGATACACCTGGTTGATAGAAACTGTATATTTTTGCAGCCTACATGAACGCCACCAATGTGTGCTCATGCATACACATATAATTCCATCCAATGAGACTATACTTAAAATGATTGTCTTTCTGCAATGTTTCTGAGAGCCTATAAGTGTGCAGTCCGGAGTTCCTAGATGAAGAAATTATAAAAATAATTTGACACTGGCCTAAAATGGCGATATCCAAAGGTGTTTGTGGGTATCTGCCTTGCTGGCAGCTAAGAAAACTTATGTAATAGAACAGAACCTAGGATAGCACCTCAGACAAAGAATGGTGCTGTCCTCTCTATGACGAGAATTTATCTATAGTGCGAATGCTCTAGGAAGATTTAATATACTATAGTAATTAAAAATTCACGAGGACGTAGAAGCATTCTGATAATGAATGCAACCCAACAACGAGTTGGTGGTGTCTACAGCGTTGGTTCATCATTGCAGTCTCTCCTATGTGGGACGACACAGGAAAACCATTAGAGGTTAGAATTACCCACTCGATTTACTCGATGCGTATAGCACAGATGATAACGTGATATTCAACCACGTTAGAGCTTATAACAACACTGCAAATAACGGAAGCAAGAGTCCATCTTCCCTTGTTTCCTCTGTGCTTGAAATTTTGGGTTCCCCAAAATAGAACTAAGCTGGCGGACATACCCTGTCTGCGCAGACAGTACAGGCTGTTATATCGCCTCCCCCCCAACCCGCATCATCCCGAGCAACAATACTGGTTAAAAAAAAAAAAACTCGGTCTCTCTCTCGTAGGAACAGGGCCCAGAACACAAAATTAAAAAGATATATATACATATGGACATGGAAAAAAACTTCCTACAGGGAGGGAATAAAAAAAACATGTGGGGTGTGCTAAACATCGTTGGTCGTGGGCCCAGTGAGCGTTGAAGGGCATGACTGCATGCCTTTCTGCGTTTGGAAGATACTACTAGAACGGTGAAGCAGTCATCGTAGGAGTCGCTGCAGGTTTTCACTCAACCTGGGGCAGGGAACATGCTGGTGCCCTCGAGTGAGGCGTCGACAAAACTCGGCAACTGGGCAGGACTTCTGGCAAGCGGCTCAGGAGGACACTTCTTGACTGGTACTGTCGCTGGGCTGTCACTGCCGGCGTGCGTGGAGCGAGTTGTGGAGCGAGTCGTGGCGGAGACGACTGGGCGAAACATCTGGCAGTTGTAACATCATACACCAGACTGTAGTGAGTGAGCTAGCAGTCAAAGTGACATCTTCTTTGTGCAGGCTGCTCACTGAAGCTTGTGACACGAGGCTGACATTGTGCCTGCTGACAGGGCTAACTGCTGCTTGACGAGTGTCATTCTCTCGGCAGTTGGAGTTATAGCAGAGGTTAGTCTAAGCGTCCCCAGACTTGTTTCTCTACATATAACTGCACTCTGAAGGTCTGGAATTGAAGTGAAACAAATCTCGAAGGGAATCGTAGCAGGTACGATTCTGCTGAACATTACGAGCGATGAGCATAAGAGCTTTCTGTACAAGGGGGCTCGGTCACTCGGGGCTGAGTAATCAGCTGTCAAACACGCTTGTCACACCTGGTGACTAAGTAACACAGTGGTGCTACTCTGGTCTGGGCTCAGACCACACTGGACTTACGGAAAACTTTACACACACCAGCAGTACATGTGGTACAACATGGCTTAAACTAGCGCAAAAGATACTTTTCTGTGCACAAAACTGACACTAAGCTATACACGAACATGTGAGAACACTGACTGAGAGGAATTAATTAACACACAACATATATCTTCTCTCAGTCTTCTCGACAATACTGAAATATTTACTGAAACACTTGATGCGACATCATGTGATGTCAGGCATGATGTCTCGAGGTGACGTCAGCAGACATCTCGAGGTGATGTCAGGCAGACATCGTGACATCATGAAGTCGGGCAGCAGCATCAGTGACGTCAATGTGATGCGGTCAGCAGACCACAGCATGAGGCCTTGGACATCTGGCTTGGTAACCCAAGTGGCTTATAGGTCCACATGACATCGCCCACACCCCACATGGCATCAGGAACCACATGGCATCGTGATCTATGTGGCATGCATGATCCACATGCCTTGCTTATCCATGTGGCTTGCTGATCCACATGGCTTGCTGATCCATGTGGTTTGCTGATCCACGTGGCTTGCTGATCCACGTGGCTTGCTGATCCAAGTGGCTTGCTGATCCACATGACTTGCTGATCCACATGGCTTGCTGATCCACGTGGCTTGCTGATCCAGCTGCCTTGCTGATCCACGTGGCTTGCTGATCCACGGGGCTTGCTGATCCACGTGTCCTGCTGGTCCACGGGGCTTGCTGATCCAGGTGGCTTGCTGATCCACGTGGCTTAGTTATCTACGTGGCATGCTGATTTCCACGTAGCTTCGAGTGGCCTTGGGCACTGGATACACAGCTTGGCAAAGAATTTCACAAAAAAACAGCAGAAAAACAAAGCAGAGGGGGGTGATTGCTGGTGGTGTAGGGGTAGGCTGGGAAGGTGTGAGAGTGCGCAGGGGGTGGGGGCATGGGTGAGTGTATTGTGAGGGAGGATTGGCCCTTCCTCCCTCAAACACTCAACACGGCGAAATGCTACAATGTACACAGAAAACCCAAAAAAATCATCTTGGCTTGCTGAAATAGCTTGGGGGAAAAACAATGCAGAAACTAAGAACATAAGAATTTTGAATGTGGGGTACACTGCGAAGACCTACTGGCCCATACGGGGCGGGTCCTCTCAAAACGTTTAAACTAAAGCTACTCAAGAAAAACTCCCGTACCTTGCACCAAATAAAACCCCAGCCCTCCCATCATATTTTTGTCGTCTCTTCTTAAAAACTACCAAGGCCCTAACCTCTATCCCCCCCACTGGGAAGATTTTCCCACGTCTACAACTCTGTTAGAAACCAGTACTTACCTATGTCCTTTCTAAATTAAATTTATCCAACTTAAATCCATTTTCCTGGTTCTTTCCTGGTTCGCACCCTCAGTCTTTTTTTAAAGTCTCCCTGTTTTGCCCGTTTTCCCCTTATACACTTCAATGATATCTCCCTATTCTACGCCCTCCAGAGAGTGGAGATTTTTTGGTTTAGTCTTTTTCATCGGGAGGTTTCCTTAACGTAAATCATTTTAGTATTCTTTCTGTATGTTTTAATGACTCTATGTCCCTCCCTTTGTAAGGGGACTAAAAAATGAGCAGCATAATCTAAATGAGGCCTCAATAGTGGGGTTATGAGGTAAAATAAATTTTGGGCTTTGTTACTTTTTAATTTTGAGAAAATCCAAGTATCTGTTGGCCTTGTTTGCACCTGAGGCACTGCTGTCTTGGCTTTTTGATTTCTGTTCCATGCCACAAAATCTTTTTACATTCGTATGACCAAGCTCTCTTCACCCAGTTTTAGCTTTGAGGGTTTTTCTTACCAAGGGGGAAAGTACCTTCACTTATCCCAAAATTAAACTTTCATTGCCATTTCTCAGACCAAGACATTAATTTGTTTAAAACGTCCTGGAGTTCATTGATATCCCCTTTCCAGAGTGAATTATACGGCCTATCTTTGTATCATCAGCAAACTTACTCATGTCACTAGTAATCCCTTCATCAAGGTCTTTTAATGTAAATTATGAAGAGAGAGGGCCTAAAACTGATCCTTGTGGAACCCCACTAGGGGACTAATCCCCATTCAGATTTCACTCCATTAATGGTAACTCTGCTTTCTATTGGTAAGCCATGCCTCAAATCCATGCTAGAACTTTACCTCCTATACCATGAGCTGCCACTTTTCTTAAGAGTCTCTTGTGAGGTACTCTGTCGAAGGCTTTACTAAAATCCAAATAAACAATATCATATTCCTTAAACACTGTCAAAATGCCTCAAATGTTCTACTGAAGAACGTCAGTAAGTTTGTCAGGCAGGGAACGACCTCTCGTGAATCCATGCTGAGATTCATTTATCAAGTTATGCTCTTCAAGGTGACTTCTGATAATGTCAGCTTTAAAATTTATTCTAATAACTTGCCCACTATAGATGTCAGGCTTATTGGACGGTTATTTGAAGGAGTGGACTTATCCCCTGATTTGAATATAGGAACCACATTAGCCATCTTCCACATCTCGGCACAACACTGGTAAGTGGACGCATTGAATACACTCGTTAATGGCTGACTAAGCTTTCCCTCTTGCATTCCTTAAGTACCTTGAAAACAACTCATCGGGTCCCGGGGACTTATTTTGTTTCAGTTTGTCTATCTGTTTAATAACCATGTCCCTCGTGACAGTAATATTAGTTAACTTAAATTCATCGGAATAAATAATTTTTTAATTTACGGGAAATTCTCATTTACACTTCCTGGAAAAAAACTGAAAAAAAAAATATCTTTAAAAAAAAGGAACACATTTCCAGTTCTTTATCCGTCAGCTGCCCTTTCCCCAAGTTTCAGGGGTCCATTTTTTCCCTTCACCTTCGTCCTTTTAACCTTGAAAAAAACCCCTTTTGGTTTAGTTTTTTGATTCTTTAGCGACTCAAATTTCCATAGTCACAAATTAGCCTTTCTAATCGTTTTTTTTACTTCTTTTTTAAGCTGAACATATTGGTCAGAAAGGGTTAAACCCTCCTTTCTGATCGCCTATAAATTCCCCTTTTCCCCCCTAATGTTTGGTTTTAAGCCTCCTTTTTTAAACCCTTTTGGGGATCGTTATTATTTGACCTTTTAAATTTTTCTCTGGGGGTGTATATACTCCCGGGACGGGGTAATTTTTAAGGAAACAATCATAAAAGCAGATCCCTTCATTTTTCATAAGTATGATTAAACGTCAATAAAACTTGCTAGAAAACCCCAATCCCAAAATTGACAGATTTTCCCCAAGTTTCCCTTATAAAACGCCCCCGAACGAAAATCGGGGGTTTTTACTGTAAAATTTTATTATTCTGCATTCCCAAAATTTAAAGCTTTAAAAGGGGTGGGTTTGTGATCACTTGCGCCCAAACCTTCAGTGATTTTCCAGATTTTTTCACGAGTGGTTTTCCCTTTTTTGACAGACCAGGTCTTGCAAATTATTTCCCCTGGTAGGTTCAGTTTCACTCTGTTTCAGAAACAGTCCTGAACTGTTTCCATGAAGTCACGGGACTCTAGATTACCTGTCAAAAAATTTCCCAGTCAATTTGCCTAAAGTTAAAGTCCCGTACAAATGACTACGTTACTGTGTCCAGAAGCCCTAACAATTCGTCCCAAAGAAGTCTCCCTCTATCATGATCCAAGCCTGGAGGTCGGTATATTACACCTAGAATTAGTTTTTCTTGACCCTCCACGAACTCTACCCAAACAGACTCTGTTACTGCTCCATCTATTTTTATACCTGTTTTTATGCAACAATTAATATTTTCTCGAACATACAATGCAACTCCTCCCCCCTTCCCATTACATCTATCCACATTGAATAACTTAAATCCCTGAATATTACACTCAGCAGTCATATCCCGACTCTTTAAATCATACCACGTTTCAGTTAATGCAATGATATCAAAGTTCCCAGCACATGCTACCAAACGTAGTTCATTAATTTTATTTCTTGCACTTCGACTGTTAGCATAAAATACCATCATATGTTTTTTCTTCTGCACATTTTTCCTATTCATCTTTGTTTTTACACAATTTCTGAAATTATCATTACCCAGAGTTACTACAGAGCATAAGTCAATATATCCATACTCATTATTAATCATTTCTAAACCCATACCTCTAACTAATCCTAGTTTAAAGTCCTAACAACCCCCTCAACTGAGTTAGCAAGAAAACCCACACCTGCCCTGGATAAGTGAACCCCATCCCTGGCATACATGTCATTTCGGCGATAGAAGTTGTCCCAGTTGTCAATGAATGGTACTGCATTATCCTTACAGTGTTTATCCAGCCAACAATTAATACCAATTGCTCTGGACAACCATTCATTACCAACACCTCTTCTTGGCAAAATGCCACATATAAAAGGGCGCCCCCCCTTCTTCCTAATCATGTCTATAGCTGTCCTGAACTTTCTAACTAAATCCTCACTTCTACGCTTGCCTACATCATTGCCTCCCCGCACTGAGGCAAATAATAGGATTAATCCCATTACCGTTCATGATGTTGTCAAGCCGGCTAACAATGTCCTCCATCCCAGCCCCAGGAAAGCATACCCTTTGTCTCCTACTCCTGTCCTTCAAGCAGAATGCCCTATCCATGTATCTAACCTGGCTATCCCCAACAACAACAATATTCTTACCTTCCTTGTTGTCGTTCGTCGTGACGATCCCAGTAGTAGACTCACATTCGTCGGGGAGCACCGAGAATGCGTTGGAGGTTTCCACGGGAGTTTCCACAGCAGTCTCTTTCTTCTTCATCGTTTCTGGCTTTCCATTCGTCTTCTTGATCGTCAACTTCGTCGTCCCCTGCTGTCCAGCCACTGGCCACGATCCCTTCTTGACCTGAGGACTCGAAACAGGAGGACTACTACGAATCCTCTTGTTTTCCTCGGTCAATCGCCGTATCTCCATCTTCGCTGCCCTCAATTCTTCCTTAAGTTGCTGGTAAAGTTGCTCGATGGAGGGCATCTTGGTTCAGTCCACGGGAGCAAACAAGACACTTCTTCACAGAGTTAAGTATAGGTCAGCACTCAAAGTACAGGTCACCACTCAAGAGCACACAAACATGTCTTCACAGAGCTAAGTACACGTCACCACTGGGCTAAGTACACGTCACCACTGAGCTAAGTACACGTCACCACTGAGCTAAGTACATGTCACCACTGAGCTAAGTACACGTCACCACTGAGCTAAGTACATGTCACCACTCTAAGTACTCGTCACCACTGCTAAGTACACGTCACCACACAAGTGACGCTGAACACTTACAATTCTCAAAGAATTTCGGCAAATTTCGGCAAATTTCGGCAAATTTCGGCCTGGATCCTGCTTGTACCTGTGTCTGAATGCTGAAACGTGCAGACACGGCATCAGGATAACTCGTTGAGAGACGGATTCTTCTTATGTAGGGTGATGAAGTGAAGATGACTTCATTCCCTTACTTCCTTCCTCTCTCAGGGCAAACACAACTGCTGCGACCACCGCTGCTACCAGTGTGAAACAGTATTATTTGGTAATGCTGCAAGCGAGGTTCAATGATAAACGTCTTCGGAGGCTTCTTACTTTATTTGCAAAGTTGTGGTGGGTACACAGGCTTGTGTGTTGTGCCCATGGCCCAGTAAGGCCATCCCTCGAGGGAGAGAGCTAGTAAGGACTTGTGTCTTGCTGCTAGGCCGTTGAGTGAGTCAGAGAGTGTGGGACAAGCGTCCCACAGACTTTGGGCTGGCCCAGAGGGCAGCACCTTAGTGGCACAAAACATGAACTAAGCTGGCAGACAGCATAGCCTGACTGTGCAGACAGTACAGGCTGTCTACATATGCTCGGCCACCTACCTCGCCTCAAACAGGGCACAGAACACAAAATTAAAAATATATATATACACATGGATATGGAAAAAAAAAACTTCCTACAGGGAGGGAAGAAAAAAACATAAGGAGTGTGCTAAACATCATGGTCATAGGCAGTGAGCGTCAAAAGGCATGACTGCATGCCTTCCTGTGTCTGGACAGATACTGCAACACAGGAGACATCGCTGTGGGTGAGCTGTGACGTAACAGGGTACTGTCTCTTCTAAAACGGTGAAGCAGTCATCATAGGAATCGCTGCACGTTTTCACTCAACCTGGGGCACGACATGCTGGTGCCCTCGATTGAGGCGTCGACAAAACTCGGCAACTGGGCAGGACTTCTGGCAAGCGGCTCAGGATACTTCTCGACTGGTACTGTCGCTGGGCTGTCACTGCCGGCGAGCATGGAGCGAGTTGTGTAGCGAGTCGTGGCGGAGACGACTGGGCAAAACATCTTGCAGTTATAACATCATACACCAGACTGCAGTGAGTGAGCTAGCAGTCAAAGTGACATCTTCTTTGTGCAGGCTGCTCACTGAAGCTTGTGACACGAGGCTGACATAGCGCCTGCCGACAGGGCTAACTGCTGCTTGACGAGTGTCATTCTCTCGGCAGTTGGAGTTATAGCAGAGGTTAGTCTAAGTGTCCCCAGACTTGTTTCGCTACATATAACTGCACTCTGAAGGTCTGAAGGTGAAGTGAAACAAATCTCGAAGGAAATCGTAGCAGGTACGACTCTGCTGAACATTACGAGCGACGAGCATAAGAGCTTTCTGTTCAAGGGGGCTCAGTCGCTCGGGGCTGAGTAATCAGCTGTCAAACGCGCTGGTCACACCTGGTGACTAAGTAACACAGTTGTGCTACTCTGGTCTGGGCTCAGACCACACTGGACTTACGGAAAGCTTTACACAAACCAGCAGTACATGTGGTACAACATGGCTTAAACTAGCAAAAGATACTTTTCTGTGCACAAAACTGACACTAAGCTATACACGAACATGTGAGAACACTGACTGAGAGGAATTAATTAACACACAACATATATCTTCTCTCAATCTTCTCGACAATACTGAAGCATTTACTGAAACACTCGATGTGACATCATGTGATGTCAGGCGTGATGTCTCGAGATGACGTCAGGCAGACATCGTGACGTCATGAAGTCGGACTGCAGCATCGGTGACGTCAATGTGATGTGGGCAGCAGACCACAGCATGAGGCCTGGGACATCTGGCTTGGTAACCCACATGGCTTCTAGGTCCACATGACATTGTCCACACCCCACATGGTGTTGGGATCCACGTGACATTGTGATCTACGTGGCATGCGTGATCCACATGGCTTGCTGATCAATGTGGCTTGCTTATCCACATGGCTTGCTGATCCAAGTGGCTTGCTGATCCACGTGGCTTGCTGATCCACGTGGCTTGCTGATCCACGTGGCTTGCTGATCCACATGACTTGCTGATCCACATGGCTTGCTGATCCACGTGGCTTGCTGATCCAGCTGGCTTGCTGATCCACGTGGCTTGCTGATTCACGTGGCTTGCTGATCCACGTGGCTTAGTTATCTACTGGCATGCTGATCCACGTAGCTTCGAGTGGCCTCTGGCACTCGGTTACACAGCTCTGGTAAAGAATTCATATAAAATATAATATATATATGTATAATATATTATGGACGTTCCCACAGAACCACATTACTTTGGTCCCTCTAAATGTGTTTTGCTTGTATTTCATCCTTTTTTCTGCATCTTAACAAGCTTCTGAAAGCCTAGAGTTTATCACTCAACTCCGTCCTACTTTTTGTTTTTTGACATAAATATGAATAAATATAAATGAAATAGATAATTTTAATTTCTTTGACATTAAATTGTAGTAAAGTGTAATACTTGTTTATACCTTATCCTCAAGTTTTTCTTGTTTAATTATGAATAAATTATGTTCAGGAGAATTGATTTTTCAGAAGACTAACTGTGACAACAACACAGCACATAAAATTCTTCTGTCAGTGGTTTGCTGGCTGTGGCTGTCCTTTTTTGTTGTCGTTGTCTAGCTGTCCTTCACTCGGCATTACTTTTCCACTCAGGTCAGAAGCTATCACTAATTCCTTCCAAGTTTTTTATTGTTTTATTTAATTGTCTTTGAATAATGCTCTTAATACTTAGAGAAGAATTGAAGTTCCATAATTTTTACGCTTCTGATTAATCTTTTAAATATGCCACTTCAATATTTTTTATTTAATGTACTATATTGAATTATGGGTGAGGAGTCACGAGACTTGTTACTTGATATCACAGTGTTATTGTGTGAGGAGTCACGTGACTTGTTACCTTGATATCTCAGTCCGTATTGTGTGAGGAGTCCACGTGAATTGTTACTTGATATCTCTGTCATTTATTGGGTTGAGGAGTCCACGTGGAAATTGTTTACTTTGATATCTCAGTCTTAATAGGTGAGGAGGTCAACGTGATTTGTTACTCTGATATCTCATCTAATTGTGTGAGGAGTCTACGCTCACTTGACTTGTTTACTTTTGATATCTCAGTCCATATTGGGTCCAGGAGTCACGTGCCTTGTTTACTTGATATCTCAGTCCCCTTATTGGACAGGAGTCACGTGACTTGTACTTGATATCTCAGTCCATTATTTGTGAGGAGTCACGTGGGGGGGGACTTTGTTACTGAATATCTCAGTCTCTATTGGGTGGAGAGTCAACGTGACTTGTTATTGATATCTCAGTCTTATTGGTAGGAGTCACGTACTTGTTTACTTGATATTCCTCTGTCCCTTATTGGGGTGAGGGAGTCACGTGACTTTGTTTTACCTTTGATATTCTCATCTTATTGGGTGAGGAGTCCACGTGACTTGTTACTACTTGATATATCTCAGCTCAGCTTATTGGGTAAGGAGTCACGTGACTTGTTACTTGATATCTCAGTCCTTATTGGTGAGGATCACGTGACCCCCCCCCCCCCCACCTCAACCCCCCCCCCTCCGTTCCGTGGCCTGCTTACTTTATATCTCAGTCTTATTGGGTGAGGAGCCACGGACTTGTTAACTTGATATTCTCAGTCCTTATTGGTGAGGAGTCACGCGAACTTGGTTACGTGATATCTTCATTCTTTATTGGGTCAGAGTTTCACGGACTGTTACTTGATATCTCATCCTACTGTGTTGAGGAGGCACGTGACTTGATACTTGATATCTCAGTCCCTCATTGGTGAGGAGTCCCACGTGACTTGGTTACTGATATCTCAGTCTTATTGGGTGAGGAGTCACGTGAATTTTTTATCTTGGTATATCAGATCTTATTGTGTGAGAAGACACGTCAACTTGTTACTTGATATCGTCCAGTCCTTTTGGATGAGGAGTCCACGTGACCTTGAGACTTGATATCCTCAGTCTTATGTGTGAGGAGTCACGTGATTTGTTACTTGGTATCTCAGTTTTATTGTGTTGGAGGGAGAAGACTAGTGGACTTGTTTTACTAGTGATATCTCAGTTCTTATTAATGAGGAGTTCACGTGACTTGTTACTTGATATCTCAAGTCCTTATTTGTGTGAAGGAGTCCACGTGACTTGATATTGATATCTCAGCATCTTATTGTGGTGAGAAGTCACTGACTTGTTTACTTGATATCTAAGTCTTATTGTGTGAGGAGTCACGTGACTTGATACTTGATATCTCAGTCTTATTGTGTGAGGAGTCACGTGACATGTTACTTGATATCTCAGTCTTATTTTTGTGAGGAAGTCAAGTGTACTTGAGAATACTTGATTTATCTCAGCCTTATTGGTGAAGGATCAACGGTGACCCTGTTTTCTTGTATCTCATCTTATTGGGTGAGGAGTCACGTGACTTGTTACTTGATATCTCAGTCTTATTGTGTGAGGAGTCACGTGACTTGTTACTTGGTATCTCAGTCTTATTGTGTGAGGAGACACGTGACTTGTTACTTGATAATCTCAAGTTCTTTTATTGGGTCAGTAGTCACGTGACTTGTTACTTGATATCTCAGTCTTATTGTGTGAGGAGTCACGTGACTTGATACTTGATATCTCAGTCTTATTGTGTGAGGAGTCACGTGACTTGATACTTGATATCTCAGTCTTATTGTGTGAGGAGTCACGTGACTTGTTACTTGGTATCTCAGTCTTATTGTGTGAGGAGTCACGTGACTTGATACTTGATATCTCAGTCTTATTGTGTGAGGAGACACGTGACTTGTTACTAGATATCTCAGTCTTATTGGGTGAGGAGTCACGTGACTTGTTACTTGATATCTCAGACTTATTGTTGAGAAGTCACGTTGACTTGTTACTTGATATCTCAGTCGCACGTTGTGTGAGGAGTCTACGTGACTTGTTACTTGTATCCTAGTCTTATTGTGTGAGGAGACACGTGACTTGTTACTGATATCGGCAGTCATATTGGGGGGAGGGGGGAGGGGTGAGTTACACGTTGCGGCTTTAGTAGCGTGGTGGGGATATGGGGGCTCGAGTATCAGGGGGTTAGTAGGGGGTGGTGTGTGAGGGGAGGGGGTGGGGGGGTCGACGGCGGGAGGGGGGAGCTGGGGAGGGGGGGGTGTGGAGTGGGACTGCTAGAGGGGGGGTTGAGTAGCGTTCAACGTTATGAGGTGAGATAGGTAGGGGAGGGGACAGGCTGTCTATCATGGCGTGGAGGTATACTTGTGTGGAGGTGTTATCTCTCAGTCCATATTGGTCAGGAGTCCACGTGACTTGCTACATCGTGTGAGTGGATTCGATCAGTCTTCATCTTTGGGAGATGAGGAGGTGTGGTCTACGGGATGGCGCTTGTTGCTGTGATATCCAGGGGGGTCAGTATGGTCTTTACGAGTGTGAGGGGTCAGGAGGGGTGTCAGTCGTAGAGGGGCAGTTTGTCTCCTGTTGAGTATCTCAATATTGCTTTACTGGGTTAGTTACTTAAGGAACGGTCTCTGGGGCGGTATTCCACACGTGATGGAACTTGCATACTGGATTGATAGGATCTCTAAAACTGTGGAGATACCACATAGATCCGTGCGCTGGTGAGGGTCAACGTGTGTATGACGGATGGGATGGGACGGTTTGATAGGGGGGGGGGCTCAGTTCTGAGATCTATGTCGAGGAGGTTGTCTCACGTAGACTGTTAGGCCTTGATATCTCAGTCTTACATGGGTGCAGGAGCCACGTAGTTGATCTCAGAGTTGTACTCGCCTAATTATCTCAGGTCTTATTGGGTTAGGAGCCACGTGATCTGAGTAGATACTGTATGATGTAGTCGTCGAGTGCCTTATTTTATGTGAGGAACACCGGTGACAGGAGACAACTTGTGATGATTCAGCTTATTGTGTGAGGAGACAACGTGACTTGTTACTAGATTTCTCAGTCTTATTGGATGAGGAGTCACGTGACTTTGATACTTGTATCTCATCCTTATTGTGTGGAGGAATCACGTATTTTTACCTTGGAGCTTAGGTTTTATTGTGTGAGGAGACCGTGACTTGTTACTTGATATCTCAGTCTTTGGGTGAGGAGTCACGTGACTTGTTACTTGATATCTCAGTCTTATTGGGTCAGGAGTCACGTGACTTGTTACTTGATATCTCAGTCTTATTGGGTCAGGAGTCACGTGACCTTGCTACTTTGATAATCTCAGTCTAATTGGATGAGGAGTCACTGAACTTGTTTACTTGATATCTCAGTCTTAATTGGGCAGGAGTCACGTGACTTGTTACTTGATATATCAGTCTTATTTGGTCAGGAGTCACGTGACTTGTTACTTTTTTGTCTCAGTCTTATTGGGTGAGGAGTCACGTGACTCGATACTTGATTCTCAGTCTTATAATGTGAGGAGTCACGTGATTTTGTTACTTGAGATTCTCAGTCCTTATTGGATGAGGATCACGTGACTTTTGTTACTTGATATCTCAGTCTATGTGTGAGGAGTCAGTGACTTGATACATGATATCTCAGTCTTAATGTTGAGGAGTCACGTGACTTGTTACTTTGAATCTCGAGTCCTAATTTTGTGAGGAGTCCACGTGACTGATACTTGATATCTCAGTCTATTGGGGTGAGGAGTCAAAAACGTGACTTGTTTTACCTGATATCTAGTCTTATTGGGTGAGGAGTCACGTGACTTGTACTGATTAATCTCAGTCTTATAGTGTGGTGAGGAGTTACGTGGACTTTGTACTTGGTATCTCGTCTTTTGCGTGAGGAGACACGTGACTTGCTTACTTGATATCTCAGTCTTATTGGATGAGGAGTCAAGTGACTTGATACTTGATATCTCAGTCTTATTGTGTGAGGAGTCACGTGATTTGTTACTTGGTATCTCAGTTTTATTGTATGAGGAGACACGTGACTTGTTACTTGAATATCTCAGTCTTATTGGATGAGGAGTCACGTGACTTGTTACTTGATATCTAAGTCTTATTGTGTGAGGAGTCACGTGACTTGATACTTGATATCTCAGTCTTATTGTGTAAGGAGTCACGTGACATGTTACTTGATATCTCAGTCTTATTTTGTGAGGAGTCACGTGACTTGTTACTTGATATCTCAGTCTTATTGTGTGAGGAGACACGTGACTTGTTACTTGATATCTCAGTCTTATTGGATGAGGAGTCACGTGACTTGATACTTGATATCTCAGTCTTATTGTGTGAGGAGTCACGTGATTTGTTACTTGGTATCTCAGTTTTATTGTGTAGGAGACACGTTGAATTGTACGTTGATATCTCAGTCTTATTTTATTAATTTTTGAATGAGATCACGTGACTTGTTACTTGATTCTCATCTTATGAGTGTGGAGGAGTCACGTGACTTGATAATTGATATCCAGTCTTATTGTGTGAGAAGTCACGTGACTTGTTACTTGATATCTAAGTCTTATTGTGTGAGGAGTCACGTGACTTGATACTTGATATCTCAGTCTTATTGTGTGAGGAGTCACGTGACATGTTACTTGAATATCTCAGTCTATTATGTGAGGAGTCACGTGACTTGTACTGATATCTAGTCATATTGGTGAGGAGTCACGTGACTTGTTACTTGATATCTCAGTCTTATTGGGTGAGGAGTCACGTGACTTGTTACTTGATATCTCAGTCTATTGTGTTGAGGAGTCACTGACTTGTTTCTGGTATCTCAGTCTTATTGTGTGAGGAGACACGTGACTTGTTACTAGATATCTCAGTCTTATTGGATGACGAGTCACGTGACTTGATACTTGATATCTCAGTCTTATTGTGTGAGGAGTCACGTGACTTGTTACTTGGTATCTCAGACTTATTGTGTGAGGAGACACGTGACTTGTTACTTGATGTCTCAGTTTTATTGGGTCAGGAGTCACGTGACTTGCTACTTGATATCTCAGTCTAATTGGATGAGGAGTCACGTGACTTGTTACTTGATATCACAGTCTTATTGGGTCAGGAGTCACGTGACTTGTTACTTGATATCTCAGTCTTATTGGGTCAGGAGTCACGTGACTTGTTACTTGATATCTCAGTCTTGTTGGGTGAGGAGTCACGTGACATGATACTTGATATCTCAGTCATATTATATGAGGAGTCACGTGACTTGTTACTTGAGATCTCAGTCTTATTGGATGAGGAGTCACGTGACTTGTTACTTGATATCTCAGTCTATTGTGTGAGGAGTCACGTACTTGATACTTGAATATCCCTTAGTCCTTATTGTGGAGGAGTCCCACGTGACTTGTTACTGATATCTCAGTCCATATTTGTGAGGAGTCACGTGGACTTGATACTTTGATATCTCAGTCTTTATTGGGTGAGGAGTCACGTGACTTGTACTTGATATCTCCAGTCTATTGGGTCAGGAGTCACCGGGTGACTTTGTTACTTGAATAACTCAGTCTAAGTGTGAGGAGTCACGTGACAATGTTACTTGATATCTCATCTAGTCTTATTGGGTTCAGGATCACGTGAACTTGTTTACTTAGATATCTCAGTCTTATTGGTTCAGGATTCACTTGACTTGATACTTGATATCTCAGTCTTATTGTGTGAGGAGTCACGTGACTTGTACTTGGTATCTCAAACTAATTGTGTGAGATACACGTGGGACTTGTTTACTTGATTATCTCAGTCCCTATTGGGTCAGGAGTCACGTGACTTGCTACTTTGATATCTCATCTAATTTGGATGAAGAGTCCACGTGAACTTTTACTTGATATCTCACTCCTTATTGTGTCAGGAGTCCCACGTGACTTGTTACTTGATATCTCAGTAACATTGGGTAAGGAGGCACGTGGACTTGTTATCTTGATATCTCAGTCTTGTGGGTGAGGAGTCACGTGGACTTGATAACTTTATTATCTCATCCCTTATTAATGTGAGGAGTCCACGTGACTTGTTTACTTGAGATCATCTGTCTTATTGGATGAGGAGTCACTTGACTTGTTACTTTTGACATCTCAGTCAAATTGTGTGAGGAGTCCACGTGACTTGATACTTAATATCAGTCTTGTGTGTGAGGAGTCCACGTGACTGTTACTTGATATCCAGTCTTATTGTGTGAGGATACACGTACCTGAATACTTGAATACTCAGTCTTATTTGGGTGAGGAGTCACGTGACCTTGTTACTTGATATCTCAGTCTTATTGGATGAGGAGTCACGTGACTTGTTACTTGATATCTCAGTCTTATTGGGTGAGGAGTCACGTGACTTGATACTTGATATCTAGACTTATTATGTGAGGAGTCACTGACTTGTTACTTAGATTCTCAGTCTTATTGGATGAGGATCACGTGGACTTTTACTTGATATCTCAGTCCTTATTGTGTGAGGAGTCACGTGACTTGATACTTGATATAATCAGTCTTATTGTGTGAGGAGTCACGTGACTGTTACTTGATACCAGTCTTATTTTGTGAGGATCACGTGACTAGATACTTTGATATCTCAGTCTTATTGGTAGGAGGCACCGTGACTTGTTAACCTGATAACTCAGTCTTATTGGGTGAGGAGTCAACGTGACTTTGTTACTTGATATCTCAGTCTTATTGGGTAAGGAGTCACCGACTTGTTTACATGGTATCTCAGTCTTATTGTGTGAGAAGACACATCAACTTGTTACTTGATATCTCAGTCGTATTGGATGAGGAGTCACGTGACTTGATACTTGATATCTCAGTCTTATTGTGTGAGGAGTCACGTGATTTGTTACTTGGTATCTCAGTTTTATTGTGTGAGGAGACACGTGACTTGTTACTTGATATCCTCATTCTATTGTATGAGGATCACGTGACTTGTTACTTGATATCTCAGTCTTATTGTGTGAGGGATCACGTGACTTGAATATTTGATATCTCAGTCTTATTGTGTGAGAAGTCACGTGACTTGTTACTTGATATCAAAGTCTTATTGTGTGAGGAGTCACGTGACTTGATACTTGATATCTCAGTCTTATTGTTTGAGGAGTCACGTGATATGTTGACTTGATATCTCAGTCTTATTTTGTAGGAGTCAAGTGACTTGATACTTTGAATATATCAGTCTTATTGGGAGAGGAGTCCGTGACTTGTTTTCTTGATATCTCAGTCTTATTGGGTAGGGAGTCACGTGACTTGTTTACTTGATATCTCAGTCTTATTGTGGACGAAGTTCACGTGACTTGTTACTTGGTATCTCATCTTATGTGTTAGGAGATACGTGACTTGTTTACTTGATATCTCAAGTCTTATGGGTGAGGAGTCACGTGACTTGTTACTTGAATATCTCAGTCTTATTGTCAAAGTCACGTGACTTGTTATTTGATATCATCATCTTATTTGTGTCGAGGAGTCACGTGACTTGTTACTTGATACTCAAGTCTTATTGTGTGAGGAGTCACGTGACGTGATGGGTATCGTGATTCGCTATATTGTGGAAGAGGGGGAGTGAGTTCACTGGTTCATCGTCCTGTATATCTCACGTTTTGGTGTGAGGAGTCACGTGACTTGTACTTGTACCAGGTCTTATGGTTGAGGAAGTCACGTGACTTGTTACTTGATATCTCAACTTATTGGGTGAGTAGTCAACGTGACTTGTTACTTGTATATCTCAGTATTATTTGTGTGAATAGTCACACGTGACTTTGTTACTTTGGTATCTCAGTCTTATTGTGTGGAGGAGACACGGGACTTGTTACTTGATATCTCAGTCCTTATGGATGAGAGTCACGTGACTTGACTTGATATCTCAGTCTTATTGTGTGAGGTGTCACGTGGACTTGTTACTTGGTATCCTCAGACTTATGTGTGAGGAGACCTGACTTGTTTTTACTTGATATCTCAGTCTTTGCGATGGGGTTGCAGGATCACGTGACTTGCATACTTGATATCTCAGTCTAATTTGATGAGGAGTCACGTGACTTGTTGCTTGATAGTCTCAGTCTTTATTGGGTCAGGATTCACGACTTGTTACTTGATATCTCATCTTATTGTGTGAGGAGTCATCGTGACTTTTACCTATACTTCAGTCTTTTGGGGAGGAGTCACGGTGACTTTGATAACTTTGATAATCTCAGTCTTATTATGTGAGGACACGTGACTTGTTACGTGAATCTCAGTCCTTATTGGATGAGGAGTCCACGTGACTGTTACTTGAATATCTCATTCTTATTGTGTGAGGAGTCACCGTGACTTGATACTGATTATCTCAGTCTTATTGGTGGTTGAGGAGTCACGTGAGACCTTGTTTACTTGATATCTCAGTCTTATTGTGTGAGAGTCACGTGACTTGGTACTTGGATATCCAGTCATTTATGGGTGAGGAGTCCACGTGACTTGCTTACTTGATAATCCTCAGTCTAATTGGGTCAGGGATCACGTGGACCTTGTACTTGATATCCAGTCCCTTATTGGGTAAGGAATTCACGTGACTTCTTACTTGTTATCTCAGTCTTTATTGGGTCAGGAGTCACGTTGACTTGTTACTTTGTGATATCTCAGTCTTATTGGGTCCAGATCAACGTGACTTGTTACTTGATATCTCAGTCTTATTGGTCAGGAGTCACGTGACTTGTTACTTGATATCTCAGTCTTATCGGGTGAGGAGACGTGACCTTTGTTACTTGATATCCAGTTCCCTTATTGGGTCAGGGAGTCACGTTACTTGATACTTGATTATTCAGTCCTTATTGGGTGAGGAGTCACGTGACTTGGTTACTTGATATCCAAAGAAACTTATTTGGGTGAGGGGAGTCACGTGATTTGTTACTTGATATCTCAGTCCTTTTATTGGATGAGAGTCACGTGACTTGTTACTACTTTGGATATCTCAGTCTTACTGTGTGAAGATCACGTGGACATGAACTTTGATATCTCAGTCTTATTGTGTGAGGAGTTCACGTGACCCCCCCCCCCCCCCCCCCCCACCCCCCTTTTTTGTATACTTGATATCTCAGTTTATTGGGTCAGGGAGTCCACAGGTGACTTTTATTGAGATCTCAGTCTTATTGGATGAGGAGTCCCGTGACTGTTACTTGATATCCAGTCTTACTGTGTGAAGAGCACGTGGACATGATACTTGATATCTCAGTCACTTATTGTGTGAGGATCACGTGACTTGTTACTTGATATCTCAGTCCCCCTTCTTTGGGTCAGGAGTCACGTGACTTGTTACTTGATATCTCAGTCTTATTGGGTCAGGAGTCACGTGGACTTGCTACATGATATTCAGTCCTAATTGGATGAGGACACGTACTGTATACTTGATATCGCAGTCTCATTGGGTCAAGGATCACGTGACTTTTACTTGATATCTCATCCTTATTGATGAGGAGTCACGTGACTTGTTTTACTTGATATCTCAGTCCCTTATTGGGTGAGAAGTCACGGTGACTTGATACTTTGATATCTCAGTCTTATTATGTTGAGGAGTCACGTGACTTGTTTACTTGAGATCTCAGTCTTATTGGATATGAGTCCACGTGACTGTTACCGTACTTGATATCTCAAGTCTTATTTTGTGAGGATCACGTGACTTGATACTTGAAATCTCAGTCTTATTGGGTGAAGGAGTCACGTGACATAGTTACCTGATCATCTCATCTTATTGGTGAGAGTCACGTGACTTGTTTACTTGTAATCATCGAGTCTAATTTGTGAGAGACAACGTTGACTATGTTACTAGATTATCTGCAGTCTTATTGGATGAGGAGTCACGTGACTTGATACTTGATATCTCAGTCTTATTGTGTGAGGAATCACGTGATTTGTTACTTGGTATCTCAGTTTTATTGTGTGAGGAGACACGTGACTTGTTACTTGATATCTCAGTCTTATTGGGTGAGGAGTCACGTGACTTGTTACTTGATATCTCAGTCTTATTGGGTCAGGAGTCACGTGACTTGCTACTTGATATCTCAGTCTAATTGGATGAGGAGTCACGTGACTTGTTACTTGATATCTCAGTCTTATTGGGTCAGGATTCCGACGTGACTTTGGTTACTTGATTCTCAGGTACTATTGGGTCAGCAGTCACGGTGGATTTTGTTTACATGGATAACTCAGTCTTATTGGGTGAGGAGTCACGTGACTTGATACTTGATATCTCAGTCTTATTATGTGAGGAGTCACGTGACTTGTTACTTGAGATCTCAGTCTTATTGGATGAGGGGTCACGTGACTTGTTACTTGATATCTCAGTCTTATTGTGTGAGGAGTCACGTGACTTGATACTTGATATCTCAGTCTTAATTGTGTTAGGAGTCACGGACTTGTTACTTGATTATCTCAATCCTTATTTTGTGATGAGTCACGTGACCATGATACTGAATAATCTCAGTCTTATTGGGTGAGGAGTCACGTGACTTGTTACTTGATATCTCAGTCTTATTGTGTGAGGAGTCACGTGACTTGATACTTGATATCTCAGTCTTATTGTGTGAGGAGTCACGTGATTTGTTACTTGGTATCTCAGTTTTATTGCGTGAGGAACACGTGACTTGTTTACCTCTTGATACTCAGTCTTATTGGATGAGGAGTCAAGTGACTTGATACTTGATATCTCAGTCTTATTGTGTGAGGAGTCACGTGATTTGTTACTTGGTATCTCAGTTTTATTGTGTGAGGAGACACGTGACTTGTTACTTGATATCTCAGTCTTATTGGATGAGGAGTCACGTGACTTGTTACTTGATATCTCAGTCTTATTGTGTGAGGAGTCACGTGACTTGATAATTGATATCTCAGTCTTATTGTGTGAGAAGTCACGTGACTTGTTACTTGATATCTAAGTCTTATTGTGTGAGGAGTCACGTGACTTGATACTTGATATCTCAGTCTTATTGTGTGAGGAGTCACGTGACATGTTACTTGATATCTCAGTCTTATTTTGTGAGGAGTCACGTGACTTGATACTTGGATATCTCAGTCATATTTTGTGAGGAGCACGTGACTTGTTTACTTGATAACTCAGATCTTATTGTGTAGGCAGACAAAACTGACTTTTACTTGATAAATCACAGTTCTTATTGGATGAGGATTACGTGACTGATATCTTGATATCTCAGTCTTATTGTGAGAGGAGTCACGTGATTTGTTACTTGGTATCTCAGTTTTATTGTGTGAGGAGACACGTGACTTGTTACTTGATATCTCAGTCTTATTGGATGAGGAGTCACGTGACTTGTTACTTGATATCTCAGTCTTATTGTGTGAGGAGTCACGTGACTTGATAATGATATCTCCAGTCTTATGGTGAGGATCACGTGACTTGTTACTTGATATCTCAGTCTTATTGGTGAGGAGTCACGTGACTTGTTACTTGATATCTCAGTCTTATTGTGTGAGGAGTCACGTGACTTGTTACTTGGTATCTCAGTCTTATTGTGTGAGGAGACACGTGACTTGTTACTAGATATCTCAGTCTTATTGGATGACGAGTCACGTGACTTGATACTTGATAATCTCAGTCTTATGTGTGAGGAGTCACGTGACTGTTACTTGGTATCTGCAGACTTATTGTGTGAGGAGACACGTGACGTGTTTACTTTGATGTCCTCAGTTTTTATTGGGTCAGGAGTCACGTGACTTGCTACTTGATATCTCAGTCTAATTGGATGAGGAGTCACGTGACTTGTTACTTGATATCTCAGTCTTATTGGGTCAGGAGTCACGTGACTTGTTACTTGATATCTCAGTCTTGTTGGGTGAAGGAGTCACGTGACAAGATACTTGATATCTCAGTCATATTATATGAGGAGTCACGTGGACTTTTTACTTTGAGATCTCAGTTTATTGGATGAGGGAGTCCACGTGACTTGTTTTACTTGATAACTCAAGTCTTATTGGTGAGGAGTCACTGACTTGAAATTTTGATATCTTAGTCTTATTAGGTTGAGAGTCACGTGACTTGTTACTTGATATCTCAGTCTTATTGTGTGAGGAGTCACGTGACTTGATACTTGATATCTCAGTCTTATTGGGTGAGGAGTCACGTGACTTGTTACTTGATATCTCAGTCTTATTGGTCAGGAGTCACGTGACTTGTTACTTGGTATCTCAGTCTAGAGTGGGATGGAGGAGTCACGTGACATGTTACTTTTTGATATCTCAGTCTTAATTGGGTCCGGATTCACGTGACTTGTTACTTGAATATCTCAGTCTTATTCGTTCCAGAGCACCTTGACTTGATACTTGATATCTCAGTTTTCTTATTGTGTGAGGAGTCACGGACTTGTTACTTGGTATCTCAGACTTATTGTGTGAGGAGACACGTGACTTGTTACTTGATATCTCAGTCTTATTGGGTCAGGAGTCACGTGACTTGCTACTTGATATCTCAGTCTAATTGGATGAGGAGTCACGTGACTTGTTACTTGATATCTCAGTCTTATTGTGTCAGGAGTCACGTGACTTGTTACTTGATATCTCAGTCCTTATTGGGTAAGGAGTCACGTGACTTGTTACTTGATATCTCAGTCTGTTGGTGAGGAGTCACGTGACTGATACTTAGAATCTCAGTCTTATTATGGTGAGGAGGTCACTGACTTTGTTATTGAGATCGTCTGTCTATTGGATAGGAGTCACGTGACTTGTTACTTGATATCTCAGTCTTATTGTGTGAGGAGTCACGTGACTTGATACTTGATATCTCAGTCTTATTGTGTGAGGAGTCACGTGACTTGTTACTTGATATCTCAGTCTTATTGTGTGAGGAGTCACGTGACTTGATACTTGATATCTCAGTCTTATTGGGTGAGGAGTCCACGTGGACATTGTTACTTTGAATTATCTCAGTCTATTGGGTGCAGGAGTCACGTGACTTGTTAATTGATATCTCAGTCTTATTGGGTGAGGAGTCACGTGAACTTATACCCTTGATATCTCATTCTTATTATGTGAGGAGGTCCAAGTGACTTGTTACTTGAGATCTCAGTCTTCTTGGATGAGGATCCACGTGACTTGTTACTTGATATCTCAGTCTTATTTTGTGAGGAGTCACGTGACTTGATACTTGATATCTCAGTCTTATTGGGTGAGGAGTCACGTGACTTGTTACTTGATATCTCAGTCTTATTGTGTGAGGAGTCACGTTACTTGATAACTTGATATCTCAGTCTATGGTGAGGAGTCACGTGACTTGTTACCTGATATCTCAGTCCTATTGGTGAGGAGGTCCACGTGACTTGTTACTTGATATCGCAGTCTTATTGGGTGAGTTCACGTGACTTGTTACTTGGTATTCAGTGCTTTATTGTGTGAGAAGACCACGTCACTTGTAACTTGGATATCTCCGTCTTATTGGATGAGGAGTCACGTGACTTGATACTTGATATCTCAGTCTTATTGTGTGAGGAGTCACGTGATTTGTTACTTGGTATCTCAGTTTTATTGTGTGAGGAGTACACGTGACTTGTTCTTGATATCTCATCTTATGATGAGAGTCAAACGTGACTTGTTACTTTGATATCTCAGTCTTATTGTGGAGGAGTCACGTGACTTATATTTGATATCTCATCTTATTGTGTGAGAAGTCACGTGACTTGTTAATTGATATCTAAGTCTTTATTGTTGGGAAGAGTGCACGTGACTTTGATCGTTGATATCTCAAGTCTATTGTGTGAGAGTCACGTGACATGTTACTTGATATCTCGTTCTTATTTTGTGAGGATCAAGGTGGACTTGATTAACTTTGAATATCTCAGTCTTATTGGGTGAGGAGTCACGTGACTTGTTTCTTGATATCTTCAGTCTTATTGGGTGGGGAGTCACGTGACTTGTACTTGATATCTCAGTCTTATTGTGTGACGAGTCACGTGGACTTGGTTACTTGGTAATCTCAGTCTTATTGTGTGAGGAGATTCGTGACTTGTTACTTGATATCTCAGTCTTTATTGAGTGAGGAGTCACGTGACTTGTACTTATATCTCAGTCTTATTGGTCAGTATCCAACGTGACTTGTATTTTATATCTCAGTCTATTGTGTGAGGAGTGCACGTGACTTGTTACTTGATATCTCAGTCTTATTGGTGTAGGAGTCACGTGACTTGAATACTTGATATCTCAGTCTTATGTGTAGGAGTCACGTGACTTGTACTTGATATCTTCAGTCTTAATGGGTGAGGAAGCACGTGACTTGTTACGTTGATATCTCAGACTTATTGGGTGAGTAGTCACGTGACTTGTTACTTGATATCTCAGTCTTATTGTGTAGGAGTCACGTGACTGTTATCTTGGTATCTCAGTCTTATTGTGTGAGAGACACGTGACTTGGTTTACTTGATATCTCAGTCTTATTTGGATGAGGAGTCACGTGACTTGATACTTGATATCTCAGGTCTTATTTTTGAGGAGTCACGTGACTTGTTGCTTGATATCATTCATCTATTGATGAGGAGTCACGTGACTTGTTACTTTGATATCTCAGTCTTATTGTGTGAGGATTCACGTGACTTGAATTTGGATACTCAGTCTATGTGTGAGAATCACGTGACTTGTTACTTGATATCATAAGTCTTATTGTGGAAGGTCACGTGACTTGATACTTGATATCTCAGTCTAAAAAAAAAAAAAAAAAAAAGAATGGGGTTTTGATGGTAAACAAAAATAGTATATAAAGGGGGAGTGTAATGGTGGGAGGAGTCACGTGACATGTTACTTGATATCTCAGTCTTATTTTGTGAGGAGTCAAGTGACTTGATACTTGATATCTCAGTCTTATTGGGTGAGGAGTCACGTGACTTGTTTCTTGATATCTCAGTCTTATGGGGTGAGGAGTCACGTGACTTGTTACTTGATATCTCAGTCTTATTGTGTGACGAGTCACGTGACTTGTTACTTGGTATCTCAGTCTTATTGTGTGAGGAGATACGTGACTTGTTACTTGATATCTCAGTCTTATTGGGTGAGGAGTCCACGTGAACTTGTTACTTGAATATCCAGTCTTATTGGGTCAGTAGGTCACGTGACTTGTATTTGATATCTCAGTCTTATGTGTGAGGAGTCACGTGACTTGTTACTTGATATCTCAGTCTTATTGTGTGAGGAGTCACGTGACTTGTTACTTGATATCTCAGTCTTATTGGGTGAGGAGTCACGTGACTTGTTACTTGATATCTCAGACTTAATTGGTTGAGCAGTCACACGTGACTTGGTTACTGATATCTCAGTCTTATTGGTGTGAGGAGTCACGTGACCTGTTACTTGTATCTCAGCTTTATTGTGAGGAGACACGTGACTTGTTACTTGATACTCAGCCTTATTGGAATGAGGAGTCACGTGACTGTTACTTGATATCTTCAGTCCTATTGTGTGAGGAGACACGTGACTTGAAACTGATATCTCAGTCTTATTGTGTGAGATCACGTGACTGTTACTTGATATCTCAGTCTTATTGTGTGGAGTCACGTGACTGTACTTGATATCTTCAGTCTTATTGGGTGAGGAGTCACGTGACTTGTTACTCGATATCTCACCTTATTGGGGGAAGGGGTCACTTTACTTGTTACTTTATATCTGGGCTTATTTTGGGTAGGAGTCACGTTACTTTTGTTACTTGATAATCTCAGTCTTATTTGGGGTCAGGGTCACGTGACTTGTTACTTGATTATCTCAGTCTTATTGGTGGGAGTCACGTGGGCTTGTTACTTGATATCTCAGTTTTATTGGGTTAGGAGTCACGTGCTTGTTACTTGATATCTCAGTCTTATTGGGTCAAGGGGTCAACATGACTTGTTACTTGATATCTCGCTTATTGGGGGGGGGTCACGTGATTTTACTTTATGTCCCCAGTTTATTGGGTGGGATCACGTGACTTGTTACTTGATATCCATCTTATTGGGGCAGGAGTCATGATTGTTATTGATTTCTCAGTCTTTTTTGTGAGGGGTCACGTGACTTGTTATTGATATTCAGTTTTTGGTAGAGTCACGTGACTGTTACTTGATATCTCAGTCTTATTGTGTGAGAGTCCGTGTTGTTACTTGATATCTCAGTCTTATTTGTGAGGGTCACGTGACTTGTTACTTTTATATCTAGTCTTTTGGGGAGGAGTCACTATTTGTTACTTGATACTCAGTCTTTTTGGGTCAGGGTCAGTGCTTGTTTTTGATATCTCATCTTTTTGGGGGGAAAAGTCTTGACTTTTTTTATATTCAGTCTTATTGGGTTTAGGAGTCACGTGACCTGTTACTTGATATCTCATCTTATTTGGGGGGGAGTCACTTTACTTTTTTACTTGATATCTCAGTTTATTGGGTAGGAGTCAGGACTTGTTTTTTGATATTCAGTTTATTGGGGGGAGGGTACGGATTTTTTACTTGATATCTCATCTTATTGGAGGGTACGTGACTTGTTACTTGATATCTATCTTATTGGGAGGGTCACGTGACTTGTTACTTTTATATCTCAGTCTTATTGGGAGGGGGGCCTGACTTTTTACTTGATATCTTCTTTTGGGGGGGAAATGTCAGTACTTGTTTACTTGATATCTCTTTATTGGGTGGGGGGTTTTACGTGACTTGTTTCTTGATATCTCAGTCTTTTGGGTCAGGGTCAGTGACTTGTTAATTGATATCTCAGTCTTATTGGTCAGGAGTCACGTGACTTGTTATTTTTATATTCAGTCTTATTTTGGGGAGGAGTCAGGTACTTGTTACTTTATATCTCAGTCTTTTGGTGAGGAGTACTGACTTTTTTAACCCTTT
>NC_069404.1:27418060-27440342 GCF_026875155.1 Cherax quadricarinatus
CCCTTAAATGGATTAGGGTCACGTGCTTGTACTTGATACTCAGTCTTATTGGGTGAGGAGTCACGTGACTTGTTCCTTGATATCTAAGTATTTTTGGGTGAGGAGTCACGTGACTTGTTACTTGATATCTAACCCTTATTGGGTGAGGAGTTACGTGACTTGTTACTTGATATCTCAGTCTTATTGGGTGAGGAGTCACGTGACTTGTTACTTGATATCTCAGCCTTATTGGGTGAGGAGTCACGTGACTTGTTACTTGATATCTCAGTCTTATTGGGTGAGGAGTCAGGTGACTTGTTACTTGATATCTCAGTCTTATTGGGTGAGGAGTCACGTGACTTGTTACTTGATATCTCAGTCTTATTGGGTGAGAAGTCAGGTGACGTGTTACTTGATATCTCAGTCTTATTGGGTGAGGAGTCACGTGACTTGTTACTTGATATCTCAGCCTTATTGGGTGAGGAGTCACGTGATTTGTTACTTGATATCTTAGTCTTATTGGGTGAGGAGTCAGGTGACTTGTTACTTGATATCTCAGTCTTATTGGGTGAGGAGTCACGTGACTTGTTACTTGGTATCTCAGTCTTATTGGGTCAATAGTCACGTGACTTGTTACTTGATATCTCAGTCTTATTGGGTGAGGAGTCACGTGACTTGTTACTTGATATCTCAGTCTTATTGGGTGAGGAGTCACGTGACTTGTTACTTGATATCTCAGTCTTATTGGTCTGGCGAACACTTCACTAGCATGTTGATAAATTAGACACATGTGCAACTCTTGGGTATCTTTATTGAGGAAACGTTTCGCCACACAGTGGCTTCAACAGTCCATACGTAGGTCTGCAACTTCTTGGGATCTTAATACTTAGGAATTCTTCGCTTGCCTAATTCTTGGGCACGACCTACTTCCACATTGAACAAATGTGACACCACCTATGACTGCTGCACCGTAAGCCATGCGTGTTGTAAAAGTCAACTAAAATGCCGGGAACAATGGGCTAGTAACCCCTTTTCTGTAAAGATTTCTAAAAAGAATAAGAAGAAAATTGTCAAAGTGGGAAGTCTGAATGTGCGTGGATGTTTGTGCAAATGATAAGAAGAGATTATTGTGGATGTTATGAATGAGAAGAAGCTGGATGTCCTGGCTTTAAGTGAAACAAAGCTGAAGGGGGTGGGAGAGTTTCAGTGGAGAGTAATAAATGGGATTAGGTCAGTGGCTTCAAATAGAGTTGGAGCTAAAGAAGGAGTAGCAATAATGTTGAAGGATAAGCTATGGCAGGAAAAGTGGGAATATAAATGTATTAATTCAAGGGTTATGTGGAATAAAATAAGGTTGTATTTGAGAGTGGGTTATAGTAAGCGTATATGCACCTGGGGAAGAGAGGAAGTGTAGCGGAGAGAGAGAGAGATTTTGGGAAATGTTGAGTGAATTCGTGGGGAGTTTTGAACCAAGTGAGAGAGTACTTGTGGTTTGGGATTTCAATGCTAAAGTGGGCAAAAATGTTGTGGAGGGAGTAGTAGGTAAATTTGGGGTGCCAGGGGTAATTGAAAATGGGGAGCCTTTAATTAAGCTATGTGTAAAAAGAGGTTTGGTAATAAGTAATACTTTTTTTTGAAAAAGAAAAATAAATAAAAAGGGTATGATACAGCACATAATGGAGTATTTTGAAAATTTACGTTTTGGTGGAAAAAAAGGTTGTGGGTGGGTTCCGGTTGTACACGTTTTTAGAGGGGCAACTGAAATGGATTATTATCTAGGTGCAGTACGTTAGGTAAGGGGTAGAGGGGGAAAAGGGGAAAATGGCAACAACAAGAAAGGGGGGGTGAAAGTGTATAAACAAGGGGGAGGAAATTCGGGTGACATAAAAAGAAACTTTTGGCAAAAAGGTGGGTGGTGTAAGTATGAGTGGGGGGGGAGGGTTGAAGGGGGTTTGGAAAGTTTTAAAAATGCAGTATTAGAATGTTGCAAATTTGGGGTTATGGGGGGTGGGTGAGGGGGAAAGAGGAGTGATGGGGGAATGAAGTAAAGGGTGTGTAAAAAAAAAAAAAGCGGTTTATGAGAGGTCTTTAAAAGGGGGCGAAGTGTTATAAAAGAGTAGGTTTGGAGGTAAACGAAACTGAAGAGAGTGGTGAGGAGTGAAAAAAGGAGGCGGATGAAAGAGGGGGAGTGCCTGTAAAGAAATTTTAATGAAAAAAAAAAAAAATTTGGGAGTAATTTAAAAACAGAGAGGAGAGTTGTGTGGGAAGGGAGAAAGGGGAAATTTGCAAAAAATTTTTTGGGGAAACCCTTTAAATACGCGAAAAAGAGAGGCGGTAATTTCATGCACGGCCAGAGAGTATACCATCTTTTGGAGTAAAGAAGAGCAGGAAAGTGTGGGGAAGTGCTAAGCATTCTAGAAGAAAGGGGGAAAGCGCTGGAACGAGGGTCTGGCAGAAAGTTAAAAAAACAAAAGAAGGGGGGCAAAATGTTGGAGTGGTGGTATTTTTTTTTAATAAAAAAGTATGAAAGGGGAAGGTGCCCAGGGATTGGCAAGAGCGGTATAGCAGAACATAAGAAGAAAGGCAGAAATGAGAGATATGTACAAAGGCGAAAGGAGGAAAGAGAGGGGATGGGGAAGACGACAGGGGATCCCCGACACGAAGAAATCAAAATACAACCTCCCCAAGCTTCCTTTAGAAGCCTCCCAACCCGGGCAAACCCCAGTGCAGCCAAACCTCTAAACCAAAACACCATTTCCAATCCAAAGCCCCCACCCACTCATTTTAAACCCCCCCTAAAGAACCCCCCATAGTTCCTTATCAAGTCTCCCACTTCCCCCAAACCCCCTACACCCCCAGACACAGTTTAGAAAAGAAGTTGAAGGGTGGTATACAAATGCAGATGGAATAAAAAAATAAGTATGAGGAGTGGCACGAAATATCAAGGAGAACCCCAGACATAAAAGCACTCACAGAAAAAAAACTCCAAAAATAATAACAGTTTAGTCTTTCCACCCAAAATTTAAAAACTCAGGAAAGAAAAAGGGAGGAGGGGGGAGGGGATTGCATGCTCATTAAAAAACCCTGGGGTTTTGAGAAAAAGGAAGGAATGGACGGGACGGGTGAAAGGGACTATTTGTAGGAACAATCCCGTCGAGGGACATAAGGTGATAAATTTCAGTAAGTACAACCCCCCACAGAACCAGAGGCCAAGGAAAATCGAGAGAGCCAAAAAAAGGGGCAATGGTCGACACATTAGCCGAGGTGGCCAGGAGAGCACACATGGGGGGAGCAAAGTTACTAGTTATTGGTGATTTCAATCACAAGGAGATTGACTGGCAAAACCTGGAGCCCCGTGGGGGTCCCGAAACATGGAGAGCCAAGATGATGGATGTGGTACTGGAAAACCTCATGCATCAACATGTTAGAGACACTACCAGAGAGAGAGGAGAAGATGAACCAGCAAGACTGGACCTTGTATTCACCTTGAGTAGTTCGGACATCGAGGATATCTTGTATGAAAGGCCCTGGGAGCTAGTGATCATGTGGTTCTGTGCTTCGACTACATAGTTGAGCTCCAAGTGGAGAGAGTAGCAGGAATAGGGTGGGAAAAACCAAACTACAAAGGGGGAACTATTCAGGCATGAGGAACTTCCTTCAAAACATTCAGTGGGAGAGGAACTGAAGGAAAACCAGTACAAGAAATGATGGACTATGTGGCAGCAAAATGCAAGGAGGCAGAGGAGAGGTTTTTTCCCCAAGGGAAACAGAAGTAATGGGAAGAACAGAACGAGTTCTTGGTTCACCCAAAGGTGTAGGGAGGCAAAATCTAGGTGTACTAGAGAATGGAAAAGGTACAGAAGACAGAGAACTCAGGAAAATAAAGAGATTAGCCGAAGAGCCAGAAACGAATATGCACAGATAAGAAGGGAGGCTGAGCGACAATATGAAAATGACATAGCATCGAAAGTCAAGACTGACCCAAAGCTGTTGTACAGCCACATCAGGAGGAAAACAACAGTCAAGGACCAGGTAATCAGACTGAGGAAGGGTGATGGGGAATTCACAAGAAACGACCCAGAGGTATGTCAGGAGCTCAACTCGAGATTTAAAGAAGTATTTACAGTGGAAACCAGTAGGACTCCAGGAAATCAGAACAGGGGGGCACACCAGCAAGTGCTGGATGAGGTACATATAACCATGGAGGAAGTGAAGAAGCTGCTATGCTAACTTGACACCTCAAAGGCAGTGGGACCAGACAACATCTCTCAGTGGGTCCTTAAAGAGGGAGCAGAGATATTGTGTGTGCCATTAACAAAGATCTTCAATACATCATTTGAAAACTGGGGAACTCCCTGAGGTATGGAAGATGGCAAATGCAGTCCCAATTTTTAAATAGGGAGACAGACATGAGGCACTAAACTACAGACCTGTATCACTAACGTGTATAGTATGCAAGGTCATGGAGAAGATCATCAGGAGGAGAGTGGTGGAGCACCTGGAAAGAAACAAGTGTATAATTGACACCAGCACGGTTTCAGGGAAGGAAAAATCCTGTGTCACAAACCTACTAGAGTTTTATGACAAGGTGACAGAAGTAAGACAAGAGAGAGAGGGGTGGATCGACTGCATTTTTTTGGACTGCAAGAAGGCCTTCGACATAGTTTCCTCACAAGGGTTACTGCAAAAGCTAGAGGATCATGCACACATAACAGGAAAGGCACTGGAATGGATCAGAGAATACCTGACATGGAGGCAACAAAAGAGTCATGGTACGTGACGAGGTGTCAGAATGGGAGCTTGTGACAAGCGGGGTTCCACAGGGGTCAGTCCCAGGACCCGTGTTGTTCTTGGTATATGTGAACGACATAACGGAAGGGATAGACTCAGAAGTGTCCTTGTTTGCAGTGATGTGAAGTTAATGAGAAGAATCAAATCGGATGAGGATCAGGCAGGACTACAAAGAGACCTGGACAGGCTGGAAGCGTGGTCCAGCAACTGGCTCCTTGAGTTTAACCCTGCCAAATGCAAAGTCATGAAGATTGGGGAAGGGCAAAGAAGACCGCAGACGCAATATAGTTTAGATGGCCAAAGACTGCAAACCTCACTAAGGAAAAAGATCTGGGGGTGAGTTTTAACACCTAGTATATCTCCTGAGGCGCACATCAGTCAGATAAAATGCTGCAGCATACGGGCGCCTGGCAAACTTACCGATAGCGTTCCGATACCTCAGTAAGGATTTGTTCAAGACTCTGTATACCATTTACGTCAGGCCCATACTGGAGTATGCAGCACCAGTTTGGAATCCACACCTAGTCAAGCACGTCAAGAAATTAGAGAAAGTGCAAAAGTTTGCAACAAGATAGTCCCAGAGCTACGGAGATTGTCCTACGAAGAAAGGTTGAGGGAAATCGGCCTGACGACACTGGAGGACAGGAGGGTCACGGGAGACATGATAACGACATATAAAATACTGCGCGGAATAGACAAGGTGGACAAAGACGGGATGCTCCAGAGAAGGGACAGAGACACAAGAGGTCACAATTGGAAGTTGAAGACTCAGATGAATCAAAGGGATGTTAGGAAGTATTTCTTCAATCATAGAATAGTCAGGCTGTAGAATAGCCTAGAAAGTGACGTAGTGGAGGCGGGAACCATACATAGTTTTAAGGCGAGGTATGATAAAGCTCATGGGGTAGGGAGAGAGATGACCTAGTAGCAATCAGCGAAGAGGCGGGGCCAGGAGCTATGACTCGATCCCTGCAACCACAAATAGGTGAGTACAAATAGGTGAGTAACACACACACACACACAAACACACACGCACGCACACACACACACACACACACACACACACACACACACACCACACACACCACAACATACACACACACACACATACACACACACACATACACACACACCCACACTCCCACACACACACACACTTAACATAATGACATTATGGAAGGGATAGACGCAGAAGTGTCACTGTTTGCAGATGATGTGAAGGTAATGAGGAGAATTGTTAGGTAAGACACATATGCAACAGTTAGGTAACTTTATTTCGAAACTTTTTTTTCGACTGAAGAAGCCTAACTGTGTAGGCAAAAAACGTTTCGAAATAAGTTACCTAACGGGTTGCATATGTGTCTTCCTAACAATCTGTCGGTATTTTTTACCATTTTAATGTTCAATGAGAACTAATCGGTCAAGGATCAGGCAGGACTACAAAGAAGCCTGGACAGGCTACGAGCCTAGTCCAGTAACTGGACCCTTGGGAATTTAACCTCGCTCAATGCAAAGTCTGAAGATCAGGGAAGGGCAAAGAAGACCACAGTCAGAATATAGTCTAGGGGCCAAAGACTACAAACCTCACTGAAGGGAAAAAAGATCTTTGGGTGAGTATAATACCGAGCACACTCCTGAAGCACAAAATCAGCTATATAACTGGTGCAGCATACGGGCGTCTGGGAAACCTAAGAATAAGCTTCCGATACCTCGGTATCGGAATCATTTAAGATTCTGTACACCATATACGTTAGGCCCATACTGTAGTATGCGCACTAGTCTGGAACCCACACCTGGTCAAGCACATCAAGAAGTTAGAGAAAGTGCAAAAGTTTAAAGTTTGCAGCAAGGCTATTTTCCAGAGCTAAGGTGATTGTCCTACTTAGAAAGGTTAAGGGAAATCGGGCGACACTTTGTAGGACATGAGGGTAGAGGAGACATGATAACGACGTATAAAATACCGCGAGGAAATAGACAAGGTGGACAAAGACAGGATTTTTCCAGAGAGGGGACATAGAAACAAGGGGTCACAATTGGAAGCTGAAGACTCGGATGAGTCACAGGGGTGTTAGGAATATTTCTCCTTGTATAAACCTAGAAAGTGACGTAGTGGAGGCGGAAACCATACATAGTTTTTAGGACGAGGTTTGATAAAGCTCAGGAAATAGGGAGAGAAGAGACCTAGTAGCAGTCCCGTGAAGAGGTGGGGTCAGGAGCTATAACTCGACCCCTGCAACCACAAATAGGTGAGTACCAATATATATAATTGTGTTCATCGTATTAAAACCCAAAATATTTATTTCATAATTTATTAATAACACATTTTTTTGTGTTTTTGTAACAACAGCAGCAATGAAATTTCATCTTGCATTCAAATTTGATCATAAATTTATACATATATTTTATGTTCTAGAAGAAAACTGATCAGACTACCAGTCTGGAAAATTGCAGATTCAGCTGGACAGCAAACTACTGTCAGATATGTTCCAGGAACAACATGAGTTACAGGTGAGGTAACTTTTCATCCTTGTTACTTAATAATTACCTCAGTGGAAGGTAACAATTGCATTTTGATAGTATGTAATATGTTTACATTATTGTTACCGCTACTGAGGTTGAGGGAAGATTAACTAAAAAAATACTGGAGAATGATGGAAGATTTACTTAGAAAAGCTATTGAGGTTGAGGGAAAAATTACTAAGAAAGCTACTGGCGTTGAGGGAAGATTTACTTAGAAAAAACTACTGAGGTTGAGGGAAGATTAACTAAAAAATACTGAGAAATGATGGATAGAATTTACTTAGAAAAACTATTGAGGTTGAGGAAAATTTACTAAAAGAAACTACTGAGGTTGAGGGAAGATTTACTAATAAAAACTACTGAGGTTGAGGGAAGATTTACTAAAAAAAACTACTGAGGTTGAAGGAAGATTTACTAAGAAAAACTACTGAGGTTGAGGGAAGATTTACTAAAAAAACTACTGAGGTTGAAGGAAGATTTACTAAGAAAAACTACTGAGGTTGAGGGAAGATTTACTGAGAAAAACTACTGAGGTTGAGGGAAAGATTTACTGAGAAAAACTACTGAGGTTGAGGGACAGGGCAGTTGAGGTAGAGGTGGTAGCCACTGACGCTGATGAGACACACAAGTACTTTCTCTCTCAAACTTTAATATAAAGAAGCCAGGTTGCTCACAGATAATGTGCTTAATTAACTTTTAATACTGAATTAAACTGTTATACTTCGACAAATCGTTCATCACAACTTAAATATAGATCATATATTTTTACTTTTGATATACCTTGGATGAGATTCAAGAGTCTTTCTACTTCAAGAAACCAGACCATGAGTCTGGCTCGTCTGGTGCTAGCCTGGTCAACCAGGCTGTTGCTTCTGGATGCCCACTGCCCAAACATATCTAGCATTATCTAGTGTGTTGATCTAACACTTGTTGAAGGTACTTGTCCAGTTTCCTCCTGAAGAGTTCAACACTTGTTCCACCAGTATTTCTAATATCTTGTGATGGGATGTGAGTAATCTGGAACCCCGGAAGTTGATACAGTGTTCCATTATTATGTCCACCACAGCCCTGCTTTTCACTTTATTTTGCACTTCCTCCCATATCTCTCGCTCCAGTTTATTGCAGTGGAAGTGAGAAGATTTGAGACCAGGCTCTCGAGTGCTTTCCGGATATATAATATCATGTATTAGCATCCTATCTCTAGTGCAAGAAAAAAACACTGCCTCAAAAAATGACCTTGAACTAGCAAAGGTGCTTCTGGTTGTGCAATAAAGATATAGATCTTGGGCAGGTGCCAGAAAGGTACTAAGGAGGGTAATAAATAATAAAAATAAATAAGAAAATCAAGATGAACTCTTGGGACAGTCTAACAAAGATATAAAAAACTGGGAGGAAGAGAGAGGAGGATTGAACCAAAAATGCAGAATGCCCATACTACAACCCATACCACAACAGATGACACGAAACTATATAGTCACCCACTGAAAAAAACACAGGAAACAAAAATGTCAGTTAACCCAACCCTTTTCCCCCACACAGTGCTAACCCAGACCAATCCCCCAGTCCAAGCGCCACTGCCCACAGCGCTGGTGCCGGCCCAGGCTCAGACCCCAGCACCAATGCTGACTTAGACTCAGCTCCAACCTTAGTGCCAGTCCAGACTCTGATAGGAACTCTACAACAGATACCACTGATACCTTAAATGTATCACCATCAATGCACAAGATCATAGCCCAAGTTACAGATGTAGTGAAGTCTTCTTCTGGGGAAAGTATTCCCGGAAGTAGGACAGGGTGGCCCTGGTTTGGATACTGGGGAAAATATGGCAATCCTAAAAACTCAAAAAACTGAGAACACCCTACTGAAAATTTCCCCAACCCAAAAGCAAAATTGAAAATTTCATTTTTGGGCAGCTGAAAGATAATTCAGGAAAAAAAAATGGGGCATGTAACTTTGAGCATGCAATAAATGTCAGCCCTGTTGAAGAAGTGTGTCTTTTACCCCTCCGTAAATTTTTCCCCCAGAAATGTGCCACTCTTGGGCCCTCAAGAACAGTGCTACAACACATTTGCCCTGTTTCACTAAAAGGGAGCAGGAGGAAAGGGGTTTCACAAACAAAAAATGTATTATCAAAACCCCCCTCCAAGTGATTTTTGTGACGGGAAACGAGAAAGGCAAGGGAAAGGAAATAAAAAAAATAGTCCCCACCCTTTAGCTTTGTTGGAGGAGGCCAGCCCTGGCCTTAAAGGGGGGGCATCCAAACCACAACTACTGCCCAAATTTACAAAAACCCCCCTAAAACACAAAATACACCCTCATTCATATTTGCTAAAACATAGGGGGCCTTCTCCATTCCCAAAACAAATTTATTTTATAGTGGACTACTAGAGAAGTCAAATGCGACCCTTGTTGCCTTCTCAAGACCCACAAAAAAGATCACTTTGTAAAAAATATGGAAAAGGGGTAAAACGTTTTTAAAAGTTACAGAAAGAACAACAAAAAAGGGAGAGGGGGTTGGGCCTGTATGTCGAAGAGTCGCTCATCGCACGGAGGCTGAAAACCACAAATGAGCAGTTGAAGTTTAAAAATGAAGATCGGAAAAAAAACCGAGCCATCCGATTGATATAAGCCACCGAGACCTTCCAACATTTTCCAGGAAAGCTACTGCAATTGTTACAGTCCGGAAACCCTTTCCCCAGTCTTCCCCAAAATTTATTGCTTGTGTTTAAACCCTTGGGCATACAAAAGGGAAAAAAGTATTAATGTTTAAAAAAAACAATCCCTGGGGGTAGTGCTGTGAAAGGTCCAATGTGAGCTACAAATCTCTGCGATAAACCCACCCAGTCAGCAATAGGAACCCGCAAGTGGAAAAACATTTGCAGTGGCGGCTCATGTACAGGCACTGCGGAACTGTAGCACCCCGTTTTTTAAACTTGATTTTGGGCGAAAACATTAAATTTAATGATCTTTTTTTCTTTAATTTTTCTTTATACTTTTACTTACAAAAACCTTAAGTTTAATGTCAGTACCTTCCCCTAGTACATAAAATATTACAAAACCCTGTTGGAACGTGCGCTTCAATTTCCCAGGATTTGGGTTTTTTGGCTTTTGGAGCATCGCACTGCCCGAAAAAAAGACGTGATGCTAGGTAGAGAGAGAACCATCGTGATGCAGCCGCCCCTTTGTGCAAGTGTAAGGTAGTGTTTCTTTTTTTTCATATGTGTGTTGTGTTTTTTAAACCTGTCCCTTTTCTTAAATGGAAAAAGTGTAGAAAAAAGGGTTATCTGCTTCCGCTATATATGCTTGTTTCACTTTAACAACATTAAAACAAGGGCAAAAAATTTTCTGGGCGCACCTCCCAAATTTTTAGCAACGGCCGAAACTCATTTTAAACGTATTTCACAAATAATGGGACTGGAAAAGAGACAAAACAATTCAAAAAAACTAATTCCGATCACAATCAGTTGAAGTTCAGACTTACATGCACAGTGGTCTGATCAAAAAATGCACTAATGTGAAAGGGGTTTTGCCCAAAAACAAATCAACAACCAACATTAAATATCTTCCCCCAAAAGTTTCATTTTAAGCATGGTTCTCCTGCACCACATGGGGCCAAACCAGTGCCTTTAAAGGTCAACTTCCCGGGGTTTAAGTTTGTTCAAGGCACATTCCCATAAAAAAAAGGGGAAGAGAAGAATAAATTGGAAAAAGATCTCCTTCTACAGAAGACGACGAAAAAACACCGAGTTCTCAAGAACGTAGTTTTTGACATGCGGAAGGAAGCACTGACCGGAATTGGAAAAATATCGCATTAAGATAAAGGACTCTTACCGAACCAGGGGGGACGGGGGAACTGAAAACAATTAGTAAAATTTAAAGAATTTTAAATATTTTTTTCATTGTCCAAAACAAGGAAAAAACCAATTTTATTTTCGGGCCCCTACTCAACAAGTGGGACTTCACAGATGACAACAAAAAAAATGGTGAGTCTGAAAACCCCAAAATGATTAGTTTAGCAAGCCCCCTAATCATGTAAAGTCGGCAACCAAAATGATTTTTTTTATGAATAAGCCCCAAAACTCCTCAAGTTTGCCAGATTTTTGACATTTCCCCAACTCCAAAAGACTTTGAGAAAGCCATTGACAACGCCCCTGCACTTAGCCCCCGGCCCTGACTTTTGGTCTTTGTGTTCATAAGAACTGCAAGAAACCCCCTTTTGTGTGCCCAAGTAAATAGGAGAAGGGCTTTGGGGACGGTGAAATTTCCCGTCATAAAAACAAAATGATAAAAAGCCCCCCCCTCAAAGATCGCAGCAAAAAATTAGCTAAGGGAAAAAATAGCTCTAACTCATAAAAATCTTTGAATAGTGTTAAGAAGCCGAATGTAAATCACTTGGATTCCAAAAAACTGCACAACCCTGAGCACATGAGTTTTAGGCCCGGGCACTTTGCCTCTGGTTTTGGGGTGCATGGGAAAAAAAAAAAGAATGCAGATGTAATATACACAGATTCTCCAAAAAGCCTTTGCAAGTGCGATGATGGGGTTTAAAACAACACAAAATACGTGCTAAAGGAAAAATGGCAAAATGGGCAGATGGGTCTTCAACTTCCCAACCAAATTTACACAAGGGTAGTGTATATCACAACATGTGTACACTACGTTTTCCTAGTATAATACCCCGGAAAGGGGTAAGAGGGTGGCTTTATCCCTTATCCTCGAGCACAGCAAAAATTTAAAGCCGCTGCTGAGACCGACTACAAGGGGAGGGGGGCTGGCTAGGTGCACACAAACAACAGGAAATGCTGAAAATTGGTGCATGCAAAAAAAGGGGGAGGATGTAAAATTGGGGCGGCTGTGTTTCTTATAAGAACATAAAAAATAAGAAAGGGGGAACACGCAGGAGGCCTGCTGGCCCATCTAGGCGGTCCTTTACAATTTTATCCCTAACAAAAATTTACCCCAAACCCAAATTTTTAATGTACCAAGAAATAAGCTTGTTGAAAGCCCCCTCAAAACCAACCCTTCCCCCTCTGTACTTATCCAACCTAGATTTGAAACAAACAAAGTCTAAAAAATAAACAAAGCCTATGAAACTAAACAAAAACTATGGGAAAATAAAAAAAAGCCCACACGATTATGCTTTTGGACCAAAAGCAAAAAAATTTTGGGATTTTTTTTGGTCGTGAACCGTTTTTTCGTGTTCGGGAGCTTCGGATCAGGGAAACCCCTGTACTTTAAGTACTTTTTCTGGTTAGTTTCGGACGTAAGCGATTTGTATCTGATTCAGCTCCGAATTTCTCCCGCCCTGAATGGGCCGTCAACAGGGCAAATATTGCAAAAGGCGATTAGAGATTTGAAAAGGCACCATTGGCAACACTTCCTTTCCTTTGAAGTTATTACTCACCCCCCCTCCCCTGGGATCGAACATTTTTTTATTTGGGGTTTTTTAAAGAAAAGTCTGCTGCAATTTTTCCAAATTTTTCCCTGTTCCTTTGTACTTTTTGCTATCTTTTTGGTTTGTATCAGTGTTCCCCTTTTTTCTTTATTCGTCCATTCCCAAGAAATTTTTTAAACTTATCATACTGAAAAAGCCATGTTTTTTCCATGCCCCCTGGAAAAATTGCTTATTTCTTCCTGTAACTTTTAGTTTTTTACCGATGTGACTTTCATATTTATTTTTGTTCATTGAAAATGATATACAAAAATTGATGGGGGTTTATTTCTATGCTTTTTTTCCTCGCTGATGCTAATTTTTTTTCTATTTACTAATATTTTAGTTTTTTGTGTTGGAACTGATAATCCATTTGCCTACAATCCTCGTAATGCTAGCCAAAATTTTGGCGAAAATTATCCCGATTACATATGTGTTTCCCTTTTTTAAAAACTTTTTATATACATTCCCGTGACCAGATCGCCTGCACTAAAAAGGGTTTGGGTTTGCTAATAGTTCTGTTTATGAAATTTTAATTGTGTTTAATTTCTTTTGAAATTATTTTTGATGTGGGAAATTTTGCGCCTAGCCTGTAATTTTTGTTAATTCTCTATGACTCCCTTTGAAAAGGAAAAAATATCTGCATCTTTTAAAGGGCTCCGGCATTCACCTATATCTAGGCTCCTCCCAAAAAAATACTGAGAGCTCTTGCTGGGCACTTTGCAATTTTTTAAAAACAAGGCATTCTATTTATCGTTCCCGGTGTGATTTGGGGGTATGATTTCAGTTTCTTTTCGAAATCAATGGGCTTGGTATTGATATCAGTAGCTGGTCTGTGCGGCCTTCCATTGGAGTGAAAAACGTTTCTGCATTCTGTACCTTGCCGTCATTTCGTGGATTGCTGAACACAGATTCATGCTGTTCTTTTAGAATTTCGTTCGTTTCCTGATCATCGTCAGTATACGAGTCTCTTCTCATTAATGGTCGAAGTCTTGGATTTTGCATATGAATAAAAATATTTTAAGTTTCTTGCAATACCCTGGATGTCCTTTCGTTTCCTTTGTGCTTCTTTGTTTGGTATGACATCCTAAGTTTTTGCTTAAAATAAGTGAACTCTCGGCTAAGACTATCTATCTCCGTTGCGACATGTTTATGATTCACAGCAATTCGGAAACCCGTTTTCTTTTTTGTACCATCTCCTTCCTACGCTCTCTTTCTCAATATCTATTCTTCTTTTGGGATTATAAATGGTATGTATTTATTACAGAGCTCGTATGCTTCTGTATTCAGCTTCTCCAGGCACTGGTGACGATTTAGAGTGTTCATGTCACTTTCCCAGGATATGTCTGATAGATCTTGTTTTATTTTGTCCCAGTCAGTTTTACATTTGTTAAAATTAAACATTCTGAACCTTCTTTCTCTTACATTATTGCTGTTATTCCCTAACACTGAGTTTATACTCGTTTGTACTTATCCGATGTTTTTGGTTGGGTAAATTGTTTTTGTAATTGTTAGGTCACTGAGTAGATCCTTGTTATTTGTGAATATGCAATATACAATAGAGTAATATAAAATACTGCTGGTTTAGGTTAATACACCAAAAAGGGAGGAGAATGAAATTGGTCCTCAGGTGCTTGGTTCTTGTAGGATTGTGTGGTTCTGTGGGCTAAGCGTCATGGGTTTTCGCTCACAACGAGGCGGGCCAAAGCAGTATGGGTTCGAATCCTTGGCTAGTCGCAGTGTTGTTATCGAAAAAACCACTTGTTCATGGTCACAGTAATATAAAATACTGCTCATTGAGACTAGTACATCAAACAGGGAGGAGAATGAAATTACCTCACAGGCACCAACATCACCGTATGTCCTTCAGGAAGAGTGCAATTCAGTGGTTTAGCGAGGTTAAAGGTACAGTTGACTCCCTGCTAATCAAGGTAAGAATATTCTGATTGTGGAGACTCTCAGGTAAGATATATGGACTGTGCATCTTGTGACAAAGATAAGAAGGTCAGACAGAGGGTGTGCCTCCAGGCGCTATTGTTGGTGACATAGTCATAGACATGTGAGGTAATGGGAAAAAAGCCATTATCTGTCTTAGTGCTGGTGGTAATGACATTGGGAAGGGCAGGAGACAGGAGCAGCTGAATAAGTACAGGTCAGCCATAGAAGTAGTCAGGTTAAGGGAGGGATCCAATCATATGTAGCATCTTGCCTAGAAAGGAAGTGGGCAGTGAATGGATGTCTAGGGTTGCTGGTTAGACTGGTACTGCAAGGAACTTGCAACCCAATTCATTGATAACTGGGACAAATTCTACGGCAAACGTGATTGAGGGGGTCATTTATGACATTTCTAGGAATTTAAACTGATAGATTATAGAGATATGGGTGTTTATGGGAAACAATCAGGCTGCAGCATTAGAGTTGAAAACAGAAGATATAACGAGGATACCTCAGGGATTTGTAGAGGGCAACGAGTGACTAGCCCCCTTAAGGTTTACCATACAAAGAGTGGGAGTCAAAGAAATAGATAGATAAGATTATATGCAAGTGCAGGTAATATAGATATTATTGCAATAACGGAGACTGGTTCAACCTAAAGATAGAGAATGCCTTCTGAATGAAACATAGAGGGTTAAAAACTACTTCATACTGATAGGGGTGGGGTCAACAGGAGAGGGGGTGGATTTGGTCGATGTATTTTAGAGATCATTTAAATTGTTGTGTTATACATGATGTAAGATTAGAAATATCGGACACAGAATCTTTTTGGCTACAGTTTTATCGAGGTTTGTGACAAATTAATTCTGGGTTTAATTTACAGGCCCCCAAACCTTGATAGGGAGTCCCAGTAACCTTTTAAATAGGACGGAATTCATAGAGCGTTTAGATATGAAAATGTGTTAAGGGGAGATTTTAACTTTAGACAATTGACTGGAACAAGGTGACAGGAATCTTTTCTAGTGACTTCTTGAAACGGTTTTAGGGTTGCTTTTAAAACAGTTTGTGACAGAACCAACTAGAGGAAACAATCTGCTTCATTGGTTCTTGCCAACAAAGAATCACTAATTAATAATATTGGGTTAATGATGAAACTTGGGGAAAAACGATCACAAATCACCTAGTTTCAATATATCATGAAATTTTCCAGATAACTGCAATCAAATCAAATTTTTTGCTTGGCCGATTTCATGGGGCTGAGAAATTACCTGGGGGGCTAAATTGGGATGACTGACTATGGGTCAGGTAGGTGGTCTTGGTTGCCAATTTGATGTTTTTCAGAGCTACCCAGACACCTTTTGTTACGAGTAAGGAAATTTAGTTCCAACAAAAATGATCCCAAATGGATGAACAATAGGTTAAAACATCTCATTGGTCAAAAGAGAGGAATATATAGGCATATCAAAATAGGGATGAGCAGTTAAGAAATCAGTATATTAAATTAAAGAGAGAAATAAAAAAAAAGAATAAGAAAAGCAAAAAGGGATTATGAGGATAAGTTGCAAGGGATTCGAAGATTAAACCAAAAAAGGGTTCTTTCAAGTATACAGAGTAAGATTAGGGACAAGATTGGCCACTTAAGAGTAACTCGGGGTCAGATCAGTGAAGTGATAAGGTTTGTGTGTGAAATTTTCAATACCTACTTCCTCTCAGTTTTTACCCAGGCAAATACTAGCGAAATTCCAGAAATAATAAAATATGAAGAACAGCACTAAAATAAAACTATGCACGATTGAGCTAACTAGTGACATGGTCTTCAGACAAATAGAGAAATCTCCAGGCCCTAGTGAATTGTTTGCAAGAGTTTTAAAGGGAGTGTAAAAAGGATTTAGCAAACCTTTGGCCTGGCATAGTGCCTGATAAGTGGAAAATGGCAATGTAATACCTATTTACAAGGCAGGTGACAGGTCCTTAGCTTCGAACTTTAGACTAATAAGCTTTCCCTCCATACTGGGAAAAATTTATGGAATCAATAATTACCTAAATAATTCGTAGCTATCTTGAAAGGCATAAATTGATTATGGAATCTCAACACGGTTTTACAAAGGGGCGTTCCTTTTCTTTTAATTTCCTAACTTTTTACACAAAGCTGTTTGAGGAGGTTTGTCAAAGGTAATGAATATGATATTGTGTATATGAACTTCAGTAAGGCTTTCGATAGAGTTCCACACCAGAGGCTATTGAGAAAATTAAAGCACACGGAATAGGAGGAGCAATTTTTTCCGGGGTGAGGCATGGTTGACAAATAGGCAACAGTGTTTGCAAAAATGGGGAGAAATCAGAATGCGGGCAAGTCAAAAGCGATGTTCCGCAGGGGTCAGTACTGGTACCGTTGTTGTTCACAATTTACATAAAAAAACATAGATGAGGGAAAAAATAACGACATGAAAAAATTTTTGTGGGGATAAAGGGTTTTAAAAAAAAACCGACAAGTTTAAGTTTGGGGACATTTAAATGCAAAATAGGGGAAATCTTTTTTAAGGAAAAGTTTCGCCCAAAGAAACTTCATCGCCCAAATAAAAATTCTAAAAGGAGGGAAAGAGGGAATTTTGAGGTAATCAGCCCCTCAGCCTGGAATCGATTTTGCCCTCAATCTTAAACCTTGTCGGTTTTTTAAACCTTTTAAACCCACAACTGTCAGCACTCCCAACATATGGGATCTTGTTTACAAAAATATTCACCTTGTAACCCTTTGGGGGGAAAGACCTACTTCAAACTAGGGGGAGGGGTTACCACTAGGGCCCCCCCCTCGGCTGGCCTCCCCGACTACAAAAAGAAGCCCCCGACAACGGCCCTTGATTTTACTTTCAAAAGATTGATGGGATGAACACTTTGATTAAAGGCTGAGGGATTTTTTTACCTCAAACTTCTCCCTCCTTAAAACCTTTCTTTTTTAAATTTGGGAACTGAGGAAACCATTTGTTGGCGAACTTTTCCTCAATAAAATTCCCATAGGGGTGCAAAAAGTGTCTCAATTTCAAAAAAAATTTTGCTGATGACAAAAAATCCCCCTGCCCAAACTTTTCAAAAGGGGACATTAGAGCACTAAAAGATGTTTTTAAAGGGGACGGGATGCATTGGTGGGGAAAACGGCGTTGCAGTTTAATATAGGAAAAATACAAATTTCTAATTGTTGGACAGGAAAAACCATCCCCACAAAAAAACCCAAAAAAAAATGAAAATTTTTAATCTACTGTTTTGCGAAAAGGTTTTTAGAAGACCCTTTTTTAGCACAATCTGAAACCAAGCAACATGCTTTAATTTTTTCGCAAAAAAAGCTAACAGAATTCTTGGCTTCAAACAAAAAGTATTAACAAAAAGAAGTCCTAAAGGTTTGGGTTTTTTCAACTCTATATTTCCTTTTAGGCCCCCATTTGGGTTTAATGCGAAAAAATTTTTGGTCCAAAATAAGAATGGAAAATATGTAAAGAAAAAGGGCCCACAAGTGCAACAAATGTGACATTTTTTGGGGCCCAACCCGTTTCCCTCTCCGGGAGTTTACCAAGTTTAAAAAAAGCTCCGGGAGAGCGAAAACTTTGGGCCACATAAATGTCAATTAGTTCCCCACTTGTGCCCTTTTTTACTTTACATTTTGTCGGTAATTTTTCCAATTTTATTACAGAATGGATATAAATGCCCCTGGAAAAAAGTACAGAGGGGGGAGACGAAGTAGAAACCCCCTGGATCCCCGAATCCACTCTCGAGAAAATTTCGTAGAATTAAGGGGGGGAAAGTTGAGGGTGTACGGGAAAACAGGAAAAAAAAAAAGGGGGTGTAATAGCGTCGAAAAATTTCCCCCCAAGCAGGAAATTTGCAGCATTGGGTTTTAAGTTTTGAAAAAACAATTCAGGGAAAGGGTATAGGAAAATACCCCGGGTTTGGGAATAGAGTTTTTAGGGTGAGTGGAAAAAAAACTCCCGAAAAACCCTTATAGAAGCGGAAAAATTTTCTTTTTAAAAAAAAGGTTAGATAAATACGTATGTGGGTGGATGATTTCCGTGCTCCTTCCTTAAGTGGGAAATGACCTGACTAGGTGGGGGTTTTTTGGTTTTAAAAACCGGGGGTTGACATGGCCCCCGCCTTTACATGGGGCAGTAGGGCGGGTGCAAATGTTCCTTTTTATTTCTTTTGTAAAAAATACCCACTTGGCTGGGGGGCTTACCCCTTGCAGGAAATTTTGGGGGGGAACGTCAAAAGGTTTTTTTCTCACCACAAGGGGACCAAAACAGCAGGGGTTAGAAAACCTTGGTTTGTTGCAGTGTTTTTTTGATCAATACCACTTTTTTGTGAACCAAAAAATTTTAAAATTCCCGCTTCTTTTAGGGGGTTTCACCCAACGGGGGGGAGAATGAATTTTCTCAGAGGCAACCCCACACCAACCCCCGGATCTCCTCAACCAAGGGGAAAAACTTTTGCTTGGCTGGGTTTCTTGGTTTTTGTAGGACGCAAAAGAAAAACAAAGGGACAATTAAATTTAAAAATCATGAATTTCCCCCCAGCCCAAATGTCATAAAAATACCTTTTGGGTGAAGGAACTCGAACCTACGAACCCTTTGGGGGCAAGGAAAAACGTGCTTTACCAAACTACCCACACTGGACAATACCTTTGGAAATCCCCGCCCGCCCCTAACATTGATCCAAGGGAGCCCGCTTTTAGGGAAAAAGGCTCCAGCCCTTTTCCCTCTCATCCCCCGCATTTCATCAGTCCCTTTCTAGAATTTTAACAAAGCAAGGGAAATTTGCAAGTGCAGGCGGAAAAAGTCACAAACACTGATCTCTGGGTGAAGGGGACTTTGAAAACCGCGAAAGCTTTGGAAAAAGGTACGCAGTGGGTTTAAACCCAAACTACCCACAGTGGCAATACCTTGGAGTCCAGCTGCGCTTTGACTTTTATCCAAGGGCCCGGGGGATGGGGGGGGGTGGGTTTTGGGGTTTTCCCCCAAAGTGTTTGGGTTTTGGGGGGGGTTTTTTGGTTCCTGTTGTTTAAAAACATAAGGTTTGATGCCCCCCCGGGGGGGGGGACAAAAGTGTAAGCCTTTTCCCCTTTTAAATTCCTTGGCAAAAATTAAATAAATTTTAAAAGGTTGTCCTTCCCGGGTGAGAGAAAGTTAAAGCCTTTCCGAAACCTTTTCCCTTACAAAAATTTAAACCCCTTACCCCAAAAATTTTTTCCCTTTGGGGAAAAATTTTTTAAAACCCGGGGCCTTGTTAATTCAAAAGGTTTTGAGTTTTCGTAATTTTTCTGTTTATTAAAAAATGTTTAACATAGACAATAAAAAAATGATTGCTGATTTTATGATGAAAAAATTGGTGTCCGGGCCCTAAGCGAAAAAAAAGCTAAGGGGTAGGGGGTTTTCAGGGGGGAAAAAAAATGGGATTAAATCGGAGTTTTGAGAAAATTTAGAGCAAAGGAAGGGGTAGCATAATTTAAATGATCAGTATGGAAGGAGAAAAGAGAATAGAATGTGTAAATTAAAGAATTATTGGAAAAAAGAAAGGGTTGGATGCGAAAAGGGGGTCATAAAAACGTGTTTTCACCTGGAAAGGAGGAAGTAAGGAGAGAAAGATTTGGGAGATGTTAAGTGAATGATAGGCCTTTAAACCCAATGAGAGAGAAATTTGTGGTAGGGGACCTGAAGCTAAAGAGGAGAAATTTTTGAAGGGTGGGGGTAAGTTTGGGGTGCCGGGTTTAAATGATAATGGGACCCCTTTTGATTGAATTTTGTATAAAAGGGGGTTTATTATGGGGAAATTTCATTTTTTAAAAAAAAGAGGATAAATAAGTAAAAAATTAGTGGGGCAAATGACATAGTTTGTTGGATTATGTATTGTAATTAAAAACTTTTTAGAAACCCTTCAGGATTACATTTTTATGGGGGGGGCCACAGATATTCAGTCACTTCTATTGTACTACACTGAATAAAAGGGAAAGGGATACAAGGAGAATAGAACATCAGGGAAGAAGAGGTAAGGTTTATAAACAAAAGAGGAGGGAGTTAGGGGAAGAAAAACACTATTGGAGGATAGATGGGTAATGAGACATAGCAATGGGGGGCAAGGGTTTGGGGGGAGGGTTTTAAAAATTAGTGTTAGGGTTTCACAGAAGTTTGTGGATACGGAAGTGGGGTGCAGGAGGGAAGAGGAGCGTTGGGGAAGAGATTAAAGAAGTAGAAAGGGGGAGAAAAAGTTAGCATATGAAAGTTTTACAAAGAAAAGTGTGAAAGGAGGAATTTTAATGGAAAAAAAGAGAGGGGTTAGGGAGTGGTGAAGAAATGTAAAAAGAGAGCAAATGAAGGTGGGTAGATGTTATAAACAAATTTTTTTGAAAATAAAAAAATTTTTGGGGAGTGAATAAAAAGGGTTAAAAAGCTAAAAAAACAAATGGATTTTCAGTTAAAAAAGGGGGGTTTTTTAAAAGGGAGATTTAGGGGTATTGGGAAGATGGGGGGAATTTTTGAGGAATTGTTAAATTTTTAATGAAGATAAATAAGAAAATTTCGTTGGGTTTTTAACCCCGGGGGGTTTAGCCACCCAGGATCCCCCAAAAAAAGTCATGCGTCCTCGGGGGATGTCAACTTTTTTCCCAAATTTGGGGCCTTTAAAAATTCTTGTCCCCCTGGATGGACCCACACCAGTCGACTAACACCCAGGTCCCTTTTTTGCTGCTATGAACAGGACAACTGTTGGAAACGTTTTGAATGTTTCCACCGCCGGGGAAACGAACCCGGGGCCCTCCGTGTGTGAACGGGGGCTTTAGCCCCAGGGCCCCGGGTGTGATTTGTGATAGGACAAGGGGGGAAAAAGTCTTGTAGGGGTGAGGGAAAAGCCACTGGAGTGGGGGAATTCGTGAGGCAGTAGGGAAATTGAAAGGAAAAGGCAGCCGGATTGTGGGGTAAAGAAAGAAATTTTAAAAGCAGGTGGGGGGGTATGTTTTTTGGGTGGTTGTGAAATTTTTTAATAAATGTAGGAAGAGGGTAAAGGGCCTGGGATTGGGAGCGAGCATGCATAGTTCCTTTTTATAAAGGCAAGGGGATAAAAGAGAGTGCAAAAAATTTTAGGGGGATAAGTCTTTGAGTATACCGGTAAAATGTATGGGAAGTTATTATTTAAAGAAATTTAAAAGAAGCGGAGAATAGGATTTTAGATAACAAGGAGGCTTTAGGAAAGGTAGGGGGTGTGTGGACCAGGGGTTTACAGTGAAACAATAATGAACTATTTAATAAGCTAAAGAGGCTTTGTGGCATTTTTGGGTTGGGAAAAAAACGTATGACAAGTGGGAAGGGGGCAATGTGCAGTGTTGAAATGTAGGTGTAAGGTAGGTTACTGAAAACAGGGAAAAGTTTTTCGGGATTGAGGCTCAATTAAGTATTAGGAAAGAGGAAAATATTTCCCCTAAAAGAGGGGCCCTTTAAAAGGGTGGTGGGTTTTACCGTGGTTGTTTAATTTTTATAGATGGGGTTGTAAGAGAATAAATGCGAGGGTCTTGCAAGAGGGGTGGAATTAAGAGATAAAGAATCACACCAAAAATGGGAGTTTTTTACAGCCTCTTTGTGATGCCTGTGGTCT
>NC_069404.1:27440842-27448342 GCF_026875155.1 Cherax quadricarinatus
CCAGGCGCCACAGCTTGGGAAAAAATAAAAAATTTTCCACACTGGGCCGGGCGGGGTCGTTTAACACTTACATAATGTGGAGTACAATTTTCCCATCTTCACTGGCCACCTGGCTTGGGAACTCCAACATTGATATTTACATAATCACCCATTAATTCTTTCCACCTGTTAACTCCTCAGGTAGGGCTCCATCCAAAGCACACTCAAGCCTCCATGCTTCTGGTATTAACAATTTCCCTCTTATTGTAAGGTAATGACACTAAGTCTATGCTCTCGGGGCTAAATTTGTTGGGCATACTGGAATTATGAGACTTTACAATAACAAGTCTCTCTCAGTACCCAAGTCAGCCCCAGCACATTACTGCATAAGGCACCAACTCCATGGCCATCCATATTTATTGAACCCTCAAAATGGACTAATTAGTGTTCCATTCTCTCAGGGCATAAGCCTGTGCTCCCTGGATTAATTTATTGGGCATACTGGAATTATGAGACTTTAACAATAACAAGTCTCTCTCAGTATCCCAAGTCAGCCCCAGCACATTACTGCATATAGGCACCAACTCCATGGCCATCCATATTTATTGAACCCTCAAAATGGACTAATTAGTGTTCCATTCTCTCAGGGGCATAAGCCTATGCTCCCTGGATTAATTTATTGGGCATACTGGAATTAATGAGACTTTAACAATAACAAGTCTCTCTCAGTATCCCAAGTCAGCCCCAGCACATTACTGCATATAGGCACCAACTCCATGGCCATCCATATTTATTGAACCCTCAAAATGGACTAATTAGTGTTCCATTCTCTCAGGGCATAAGCCTATGCTCCTGGATTAATTTATTGGGCATACTGGAATTATGAGACTTTAACAATAACAAGTCTCTCTCAGTATCCCAAGTCAGCCCCAGCACATTACTGCATATAGGCACCAACTCCATGGCCATCCATATTTATTGATCCCTCAAAATGGACTAATTAGTGTTCCATTCTCTCAAGGGCCTAAGCCTATGCTCCCTGGATTAATTTATTGGGCATCTGGAATTATGAACTTTAACAATAACAAGTCTCTCTCAGTATCCCAAGTCAACCCCAGCACATTAACTCCATTAGATCCAGTCATGGTTAGAGAATTATTAATCACTGATTATGCAGATTATACAACTTAAGTAGGCGCCTTATAAGAGTAATTCTTGCACTTCACTCTTGTATAAATCCTAGCCACACATGTGCTAGCAATTAATTGGGCTAATTATCATCCATCACACGATCGATTAAACTTGTGCACCCTACACCCACTTCCTTCAATCAGTCACTTAATTATTAAGTAATTAATTCAATTAATTTTTTTCACTGATTGCATCCGGTTCAGGAAGGACCAACGGGCAGATATGGAAAATTTTATAGGCTGCTTACCTGTATGTAACTCAACATTATATACATACCAGTAATCTCATTGGGAGACAACCATATTGTTTACCGTAGTCACCCCGTGTAGACATGTGAGAAAACTTAACCACCCCTGGTCACGGCAGGTGGTCCCTTCGACCTCACAATCTTATCCATATCTCTCCGAGACCAGTATGGATTGGATAGCACCCACAAGTACGGTGCTACTAATTAATTGTGGACTGTGTAGATTATATTAGTGTAACTGAATGAAGGGTGGGGGGTAGGTTACACATGGATATATCCATCAAGGAAAACCACTTGTACATAATCTCTCCACTTACCAGATATTCTCTGGTGGTCACTTGATGTAGCTGGATCACTCATAACGTATCCAATTACAACATACCTAACTGGCCAGTATCAGTCTGCTATAACTAGAAGGGTTACTTAACTGTGGGTGATTGATACTCCTCATTTCCTCTATTCACCATCTCATTTCGATGTTCTGCTACACCGACACGGTTCTCATTCCAGCAGGACGAGGCACCCGTCGGTTTGTCCCAGTTTAGAAGTCGTGCTTCCATAAAGCTTCCCTATCCTCGGTACGAGAATCACACATTCACTCGGAGCAGGGCGATCTATTTCACATCCCGCATTCTCTTAACTCAATGTTATTATCACTGATTACATTACCATTCACAAGACGATTTAACCTCTCATAATTATTATACACATTAGAGGTCACTCCATTAATAAGATCTGAGGCTGATGAGCGAGGATTAACACACGGGTATTTCCCCTGGACACACACCATGGCCGTGCACCAGTCACACCCCGTCAACCATTATTCACTAATTTTACCACCCTTTTATGGTGGTCCCGTAAATCACATTCCCTCACTCTTCACCAGGAACAGTTACGACACTTCCTATTATGAAATGAGGCCTATATTAATCCTTAGGCCACCGTGAATGCCAATTTCGTGGTTCCATGCTTTCCCAGCCTCCTCACCACATTCAAAACACTCCCGCCACCCCCATGGCCCGAGTCGCCCCAAACCCCCGCACATCCACGCATGCGCAAAGGGAACTCTTGGTTCTACCCTATTGTCAGATACATTTTGACTCACATCGACACATCAAACACCTACCAGGCGCCACAGCTTCGGAAAATCAAAAATTTTCCACAGGTGGCAAGAGGTGCGTACTAGGCCCCTAACGGTTTGGCGCTTTGAAATATTAATGATTTCAGGCTTCCTCTCGACTTTTTTTAACTACTAACTTTAGTTATCACGCGTAGGATTGTTCACTGACGTTGTCACTACCACTGATTACTGCTAGCAGTTACTGCATGCCTTAAAAACACTAAGGTTCTCGGAGCCTTGTCACCCACGTCTGCATGACTGTGTGACAGTGTGTGTATGTGTATGTGTACTCACCTAGTTGAGGTCGAAGGGGTCGAGTCCAAGCTCCTGTGTGTGTGTGTGTATGTGTGTGTGTGTGTGTGTGTGTGTGTGTGTGTGTGTGTGTGTGTGTGTGTGTGTGTGTATGTGTGTGTGTGTGTATGTGTGTGTGTAAGTGTGTATGTGTATGTGTATGTATGTGTTTGTGCGTGTGTGCATGCATATGTGTGTGTACTCACCTATTTGTGGATGCAGGGGTCGATTCATAACTCCTGGCCCCGCCTCTTCAGTGATCACTACTAGGTCCTCTCACTGCTCCATGAGCTTTGTCAAAGCTCGTCTTAAAACTATGTATGGTTCCTGCCACCAGTACGTTACTTGCCAGAGTATTCCACTTCATGACTACTCTATGACTAAATAAATGCATCTTAACATCCCTTTGACTCATCTGAGTCTTCAACTTTCAATTGTGACGCCTTATTTCTGTGTCCCATCTCTGGAACATCCTGTCTCTGTCCACCTTGTCAGTTCCTCGCAGTATTTTGAATGTCGTTATCACGTCTCCTCTATACCTCCTGTCCTCCCTGTCTTCAGGCGGATTTCTCTTAACCTTTTTTTGTAGCTCGATCGCTAGCCGCACTCAGCGCGCGCACTGAGATCCAGAGTTCGAATCTCCGGTACGGCTGGATAAGATTAGGACGTGTTTCCATAAGACACCTGTGACTATCTATATAGTAGTATGTTATTTCATGAAGCAATATAATTGTTTTTTTTTATTATACGAAATATAGAGCTCCTTAACTATAGTATATGCAATTAGAGACATAGACATATATACTTACATTTAAGACCCGGCGGATCAAATTATTGTCAGGAATCTCAATTCCTTCATTTTCCTTTACTGAGATAATCTGTTTAATGTCCTTCTTTGCCTGGATGTGCGCCTCTACATAGGCGTCATGACGGTTGTCAGTCTGGCGCAGCAATGTTTTCACTAGTTCTGTCTTCCCAGTAATAATAGCATTCTTTAACTGCGTATCAACATTCTGAGGAATAAAAAAAAACATCTAATAATCAGCGTTCTTAAACAGCACCTCAAGTTTAACTTTCAAAAAATATTCAAAATAAACTAAGCATAATGGTGAGTGTTAGTTACCATTTTAACCTAGGCACAGGTCGATTACACACCAAACCTTGTCTATATGCGTGCATGAATGTGTATGTGCATGTTTGTGTGAGTGTGTGTATGTGTGTGTGTGTACTCACCTAGTTGTACTCATCTAGTTGAGGTTGCAGGGGTCGAGTCCAAGCTGCTCCTGGCCCCGCCTCTTCACTGGTCGCTACTAGGTCACTCTCCCTGAACCATGAGCTTTATCATACCTCTGCTTAAAGCTATGTATGGATCCTGCCTCCACTATATCGCTTCCCAGACTATTCCACTTCCTGACTACTCTGTGGCTGAAGAAATGCTTCCTAACATCCCTGTGATTCATCTGTGTCTTCAACTTCCCGTTGTGTCCCCTTGTTGCTGTGTCCCATCTCTGGAACATCCTGTCTTTGTCCACCTTGTCAATTCCTCTCAGTATTTTGTATGTTGTTATCATGTCCCCCCTATCTCTCCTGTCCTCCAGTGTCGTCAGGTTGATTTCAGTTAACCTCTTCTCTAGGACATACCTCTTAGCTCTGGGACTAGTCTTGTTGCAAACCTTTGCACTCTCTCTAGTTTCTTTACGTGCTTGGCTAGATGTGGGTTCCAAACTGGTGCCGCATACTCCAACATGCACCTAACGTACACGGTGTACAGGGTCCTGAACGATTCCTCATTAAGATGTCGGAATGCTGTTCTGAGGTTTGCTAGGCGCCCATATGCTGCAGCAGTTATTTGGTTGATGCGTGCTTCAGGAGATGCGCCTGGTGTTATACTCACCCCAAGATCTTTTTCCTTGAGCGAGGTTTGTATTCTCTGGCCCCCCTAGACTGTACTCTGTCTGTGGTCTTCTTTGCCCTTCCCCAATCTTCATGACTTTGCACTTGGTGGGATTGAACTCCAGGAGCCAATTGCTGGACCAGGTTTGCAGCCTGTCCAGATCCCTTTGTAGTTCTGCCTGGTCTTCGATCGAATGAATTCTTCTCATCAACTTCACGTCATCTGCAAACAGGGACACCTTGGAGTCTATTCCTTCCGTCATGTCGTTCACAAATACCAGAAACAGCACTGGTCCTAGGACTGACCCCTGTGGGACCCCGCTGGTCACAGGTGCCCACTCCGACACCTCGCCACGTACCATGACTAGCTGCTGTCTTCCTGACAAATAATCCCTGATCCATTGTAGTGCCTTCCCTGTTATCCCTGCTTGGTCCTCCAGTTTTTGCACTAATCTCTTGTGTGGTACTGTGTCAAACGCCTTCTTGCAGTCCAAGAAAATATAATCCACCCACCCCTCTCTCTCTTGTCTAACTGCTGTCACCATGTCATAGAACTCAAGTAGGTTTGTGACACAGGATTTCCCGTTCCTGAAACCATGTTGGCTGCTGTTGATGTGATCATTCCTTTCTAGGTGTTCACCTATTTGTGGTTGCAAGGGTCGAGACTCAGCTCCTGGCCCCGCCGCTTCATTGATCGCTACAAGGTCATCTTTAACGGTATTATACTCACCTCAAAATCTTTCTCCTTGAGTGAGGTTTGCAGTCTCTAGCCACCTAGCCTATACTCTGTCTGTGGTCTTCTTTGCCTTTATCTGATCTTCATATAATTTGCATTTGCCGGGGTTAAACTCGAGTAGTCAGACGCTGGACCACTTGTCCAGTCTGTCCAGATCTCTTTGAATTCCTTCCTGATCCTCATCTCATTTAATTCTCCTCATTAACTTCACATCATCTGGGAACAGGGACACCTCTGAGTCTATCCCTTCCATCATGTCATTCACATATACCAGAAATAGCACTGGTCCTAGGACCGACCCCTGTGGGACCCCCCTCGTTAAAGGTGCCCACTGTGATACCTCATCCCGTACCATCACTCTTTGTTGCCTCCCTGTCAGATATTCTCTGATCCATTGCAGTGCCCTTCCTGTTATACACGGCTGATCCTCTAGTTTCTGCACTAGTCTCTTGTGAGGAACTGTGTGAAAACCCTTTTTGCAGTCCAAGAAAATGCAATCAACCCACCCCTCTCTCTCGTGTCGCACTTTTGTAACTTTGTCATAAAACTCCAGAAGGTATGTGACACAGGATTTGCCTTCCATGAATCCGTGCTGGTTATCGTTTATAATCTTGTTCCATTCCAGCTGCTCCACTACTCTCCTCCTGATAATCTTCTCAATGACTTTGCATACTATACACGTAAGTGACACCAGTCTGTAATTTAGTGCCTCTTTTCTTTCTCCTTTTTAAAAACGGCAACTACGTTTGTGGTCTTCCATTCCTCAGGTAGTTGCCCAGTGTATGTGTGTGTGTGTGTGTGTGCGTGTGTGTGTGTGTGTATTGGAGTGTATGTGTGTGTGTGTGTACTCTCACCTAATTGTACTCACCTAATTGTGGTTGCAGGGGTCGAGACTCAGCTCCTGGCCCCGCCTCTTCACTGATCGCTATTAGGTCCTCTCTCTCTCTCTGCTTCCTGAGCTTTATCATACCTCTTCTTAAAACTATGTATGGTTCCTGCCTCCACTACTTCACTTGCTAGGCTATTCCACTTCCTGACGACTCTATGACTGAAGAAATACCTCCTAACTTCCCTGTGACTCGTTTGAGTCTTCAGCTTCCAACTGTGACCCCTTGTTCCTCTGTCCCCTCTCTGGAACATCCTGTCTCTGTCCACCTTGTCTATTCCCCGCAGTATCTTGTATGTCGTTATCATGTCTCCCCTGACCCTTCTGTCCTCCAGTGTCGTCAGTCCAATTTCCCTTAACCTTTCCTCGTACGACATTCCCCTGAGCTCTGGAACTAGCCTTGTTGCAAACCTTTGTACTTTCTCTAACTTCTTGACGTGCTTGACCAGGTGTGGGTTCCAGACTGGTGCTGCATACTCCAGTATGGGCCTAACATGCACAGTGTACAGTGACTTGAACGATTCCTTATTAAGGTATCGGAACGCTATTCTCAGGTTTGTCAGGGGCCCGTATGCTGCAGCAGTTATTTGGTTGGTGTGTGCATCCGGTGACGTGCTCGGTGTTATGGTCACCCCAAGATCTTTCTCCCTAAGTGAGGTCTGTAGTCTTTTTCCACCTAGCCTATACTCGGCCTTCTGCGGTCTTCTTTGCCCCTCCCCAATCTTCATGACTTTGCATTTGGCAGGGTTGAATTCGAGAAGCCAGTTTCTGGACCACGTGTCCAGCCTGTCCAGGTCTCTTTGCAGTCCTGCCTCATCCTCATCCAATTTGATTCTTCTCATCAGCTTCACATCATCTGCGAACAGGGACACTTCAGAGTCTATTCCTTCCATCATGTCGTTCGCGTATATCAAAAATAGCGCTGGTCCTAGAACTGACCCCTGTGGGACCCCACTCGTCAAAGGCGCCCATTGTGATACCTCTCCACGTACCATGACTCGTTGTTGTGTCCCTGTCAGGTATTCCCTGATCCATTGCAGTGCCCTCCTTGTTATATGCGCCTGATCCTCCAGCTTCTGCACTAATCTCTTGTGAGGAACTGTGTCAAAGGCCTTCCTGCAGTCCAGGAAAATGCAATCAACCCGCCCCTCCCTCTC
>NC_069404.1:27453342-27518342 GCF_026875155.1 Cherax quadricarinatus
ATATGTAAAACTCTCAAAAACATTGATGAGAATACACAGTTTAACATTTAGCATTCTATTGAGAGGGGTGGGATGACACAGGGGTCATCCCACAGTCGCTAAAAACAGCAAACATAGTCCCACTCCACAAAGGGGGTAAGAAAAGCAATAGTTAAGATCTACAGACTGATAGCGCTAACATCCCATACCATAAAAATCTTCGAAAGGGTTCTAAAAAGCAAGATCGCCACTCTTCTAGATACCCATCAGTTACACAACCCAGGGCAACATGAGTCTAGACCAGGTCGCTCCTGCCTGTCTCAACTACTGCACTACTGTCACAAGGTCCTGAATTCTCTAGAAGACAAACAAAACGCAGATGTAGTATACACAGACTGCGAAAGCCTACGACATGTGTGACCATGCTTAGGGAGCATTGAAAAGATGTAAATTTAAGAGATGCAAGTTGCACTTTTCAGGCATTATTTGTATGGTCAAAGCAAACTTCTGTGCAAACTTCCAGAACATTTCATGCCCATTTACCCTGCAGCATTGCGATCGACTTTTCGTCAAATTATACACCATTGAAAGCAATTAGCTAATTATAAATTATTGGTTGTCTGGATAATAATCAAATGTACATGTTTTATGTCATTTTTGGTTGTGAAGATTGTATAATCAAATGTACATGGGTTATATCAATCATCAACTATTTAATTTTCAACTATTACAAGTTATGAGTGAGGTCTTTCTTGGCATGGGTGCAGCTTGATTTGGAACCACACTGGAGCACTGAACTTTAGAATCATAATGACGACTCTTTTCAGCTGCTGACTGGGTCTTGATGTTGCCACATATACCCTAAGGATCCTACTCCATGAAGTATTCCACCTTGATACACACAGTGGATCTGGGTCAAGAGCAGCTAAATCATCCTTTGCAAATTTTATACAAGTATTTCTGGTCCCTGGACAGATCCTCTGTCACCTTGTCATTCTGAGCAGGAAAATCAGTGAAAATGACTGACTGGAAATCAACAACTGGCAGCTCAGAAGAGGATCCTCGATTTGCTTGCCAGTGGGACCTCTCCAATGCTCTCGACCACTTGGTTTAAAGTCAGTGGTAGAAAACAGCCCGGAATGGCAGCTCATTTCCATGAAGCTGACAGATGAAATAATGGACCGGATGACCAAGCAACATTTCAAGACGATGAATGGCTTCATTGTCAGCTCCGACATTTACGTTTCGGTCACTTCACACTTCCAACACATGCAACAGCTGCCGACTTAGCTGCTGGGCATCCTTTCCATGGTCATGACCTGGGGTCCCATGATGAGATTAAGTGCCGTGCTCACCACATTGTGGATCATATTTTCATCACTTATCTTTGGACTCCATTTCTGTGGATTCTTATTACCATTCAAATACAGTGTGTATAGCATTTACATCAAATAATTTTATGGCTTTTTGAATTTTGCTACTAATTTTCATGCACTCTTTCGGTATTTATGACTGGATTATATCTTGGTGATCAATAAGTTAACATTTTACGTCTGGTGATAATGGCCACGTCCATTAAGGTGGCAGAGAAAGTGGAAGCTCTGCATAATCACTGCAGAAGTTAGTTAATGTCTGTAATAATGCAGCTGGATAGCTCAGTACATAAGAACAACTGCGCATGCGCTGCCATAATCGACTATTCAAAACTTTCAGTCGCAAATCCTGAGGACTAACCTTAACAATCATGTTAATTGGCACAAAATCACTAATGAGTATAAGGACCATGGTGTAATAGGTGCACAAAATGCTATAGAAAGTTTAACAGTGAAAGAGTTGAGGATTATAACTTCTAACAAATAGAACATAAAGAGTAGCAGTATATATATATATATATATATATTATATATATATATATATATATATATATATATATATATATATATTTTTATTTTTTTTTTTTTTTTTTTTTTTTTTTTTTTTTTTTTTTTTTTTTTTTTTTTTTATCACACTGGTCGATTCCACCAAGGCAGGGGCCCGAAACGACAAACTTCAGCCCAAAAAATAACTTTCACTCTTGCCAGAAGGTGCTTTACACTACAGTTTTTAACTAATTTTAAAACACCCCTCTTCAGAGTGCAGGCACTGTACTTCCCATCTCCAGGACTCAAGTCCGGCCTGCCGGTTTCCCTGAATCCCTTCATAAATGTTACTTTGCTCACACTCCAACAGCACGTCAAGTATTAAAAACCATTTGTCTCCATTCACTCCTATCAAACACGCTCACGCATGCCTGCTGGAAGTCCAAGCCCCTCGCACACAAAACCTCCTTTACCCCTCCCTCCAACCCTTCCTAGGCCGACCCCTACCCCGCCTTCCTTCCACTACAGACTGATACACTCTTGAAGTCATTCTGTTTCGCTCCATTCTCTCTACATGTCCGAACCACCTCAACAACCCTTCCTCAGCCCTCTGGACAACAGTTTTGGTAATCCCGCACCTCCTCCTAACTTCCAAACTACGAATTCTCTGCATTATATTCACACCACACATTGCCTCAGACATGACATCTCCACTGCCTCCAGCCTTCTCCTCGCTGCAACATTCATCACCCACGCTTCACACCCATATAAGAGCGTTGGTTAAAACTATACTCTCATACATTCCCCTCTTTGCCTCCAAGGACAAAGTTCTTTGTCTCCACAGACTCCTAAGTGCACCACTCACTCTTTTTCCCTCATCAATTCTATGATTCACCTCATCTTTCATAGACCCATCTGCTGACACGTCCACTCCCAAATATCTGAATACGTTCACCTCCTCCATACTCTCTCCCTCCAATCTGATATTCAATCTTTCATCACCTAATCTTTTTGTTATCCTCATAACCTTACTCTTTCCTGTATTCACCTTTAATTTTCTTCTTTTGCACACCCTACCAAATTCATCCACCAATCTCTGCAACTTCTCTTCAGAATCTCCCAAGAGCACAGTGTCATCAGCAAAGAGCAGCTGTGACAACTCCCACTTTGTGTGTGATTCTTTATCTTTTAACTCCACGCCTCTTGCCAAGACCCTCGCATTTACTTCTCTTACAACCCCATCTATAAATATATTAAACAACCACGGTGACATCACACATCCTTGTCTAAGGCCTACTTTTACTGGGAAAAAATTTCCCTCTTTCCTACATACTCTAACTTGAGCCTCACTATCCTCGTAAAAACTCTTCACTGCTTTCAGTAACCTACCTCCTACACCATACACTGCAACATCTGCCACATTACCCCCCTATCCACCCTGTCATACGCCTTTTCCAAATCCATAAATGCCACAAAGACCTCTTTAGCCTTATCTAAATACTGTTCACTTATATGTTTCACTGTAAACACCTGGTCCACACACCCCCTACCTTTCCTAAAGCCTCCTTGTTCATCTGCTATCCTATTCTCCGTCTTACTCTTAATTCTTTCAATTATAACTCTACCATACACTTTACCAGGTACACTCAACAGACTTATCCCCCTATAATTTTTGCACTCTCTTTTATCCCCTTTGCCTTTATACAAAGGAACTATGCATGCTCTCTGCCAATCCCTAGGTACCTTACCCTCTTCCATACATTTATTAAATAATTGCACCAACCACTCCAAAACTATATCCCCACCTGCTTTTAACATTTCTATCTTTATCCAATCAATCCCGGCTACCTTACCCCCTTTCATTTTACCTACTGCCTCACGAACTTCCCCCACACTCACAACTGGCTCTTCCTCACTCCTACAAGATGTTATTCCTCCTTGCCCTATACACGAAATCACAGCTTCCCTATCTTCATCAACATTTAACAATTCCTCAAAATATTCCTTCCATCTTCCCAATACCTCTAACTCTCCATTTAATAACTCTCCTCTCCTATTTTTAACTGACAAATCCATTTGTTCTCTAGGCTTTCTTAACTTGTTAATCTCACTCCAAAACTTTTTCTTATTTTCAACAAAATTTGTTGATAACATCTCACCCACTCTCTCATTTGCTCTCTTTTTACATTGCTTCACCACTCTCTTAACTTCTCTCTTTTTCTCCATATACTCTTCCCTCCTTGCATCACTTCTACTTTGTAAAAACTTCTCATATGCTAACTTTTTCTCCCTTACTACTCTCTTTACATCATCATTCCACCAATCGCTCCTCTTCCCTCCTGCACCCACTTTCCTGTAACCACAAACTTCTGCTGAACACTCTAACACTACATTTTTAAACCTACCCCATACCTCTTCGACCCCATTCAACTTGTCGGTTTTTCAAACCATTCATCACAACTGTCAGACACTGCAGCATCATTTGATCTTGTTACAAAGAATTTTTCAACACTTGTTCAACCTTTGGACGAAGACCTACTTCGACTAGTGGATGGTCCCACTATGACCCCGCCTGCTTCTGCTTCATGTCACCTCACTACAGTATATATATATATATATATATACTGTATATATATATATACTGTATATATATATATATTACTGTATATATATATATATATATATATATATATATATATATATATATATATATATATATATATATAACCATTGTCCATCTTCGCGGGAAAAAATGAATACACTCTCTAGCATGCTCTTAAGGAGAGAGAGTCATATTCCTTGAGTTTCGGACTGCTGAAGGACGGGGAGCATCCAAGGAAGTAGGAACTTTTTTGACTGACAGACATCTGGTGAGTAGGTAGAAGTCATCGTGTGTATTGATGTCTTCCATCCTGCCTTCCATCGTCCTGAGGTCTGAGATATCTTTTTCTGCGATCAGATTGATGACATTAGGACCAACAGGAGCACTAAGGAGAGTGCTGTTGGCTGGGTCAATGGCTCGTGCTCCTGGTAAAACAGGGCTAATATTAATATCATCTGTCGATTGTTAGAAACTATTTCACATTTTGTGGTGTTTAAAGATAGGCTCAGTCTCTGTCCCATGTCTTTATTTTTTCTGATGTCTTCTAGGAGAGATTCTGTAGTACCAGCTAGTGTACCATCATCCAAGAAAAAAAAGATATTGAGCTCACTGGAGAGGGCTTCTGTGGCTTCCTTTATGACCAGACAGAATAGAAAGGGGGCGAGAGGAGTCCCCCTGTTGCACACCCTCACTTGAGTCAGTTTCATAGTCCCCCAAACAATACTTTAGATGCCGCACTATAACACGATTCTATGAAGGGATAGAGGGAAGGGAAGTGTCTACAAACTGCCTGGAGAGCAGCATTCCTTCTGACTAAGTTGAAAGCGTTGGCAAAGTCCAACTTGATCAAGGCTTTTTCATTTGACATGTTGTTGATGTATACTCGTGCTGCGTGGGTAGTTGCTTCACAGCCTTGTTGAACACCAAAACCGAGCTGAGTTGGTTTCAACACTGAGGCAGCCTCCTGACTCGCCAATGATTCTGCAGCCTTGCCGCCTAGGCGCCGAATGGTGTTGCCCACTGCAATGGGCCTTATTCCTCCATCCTTCTTCCGTAGGGCACACAGTGAGGCTCCAAAGAAGAGGGGTCTAATGGCCTCTGGGACACTGTCAGTCAGGCACACACTGGAAAATTTGGTGAGTTCAGACCAAGTGCTGGACTGAGCATTTATTTCAAGTGTTGTGGCCTTAAACCGGTGAAACGTCTTGTTGAGCTCTGTGGAATTGACATAGTAGATTTATTCACATTAGCATCCTGTAAGGTTAAATGTTCTTCACCTGCTACAATGTCAAGGTGATCAATGTTGGTACTGGGAGCCCTGAGTGGATGTTTGTCCTTCAGGGCTTGTGCTGTAATGTCGTTCTTAGGAGAGATGGTATCCTCACTGGTTATATATATATATATATATATATATATATATATATATATATATATATATATATATAATATATATATATATATATATATATATATATATATATATATATATATATATATATTTATATATTTTCAACAAACCGGCCGTATCCCACCAAGGGAGGGTGGCCCAAAAAGAAAAACAAAAGTTTCTCTTTTTAACTTTATTAATATGTACAGGAGAAGGGGTTACTAGCCCCGTACTCTTGGCCTTTTAGTCGCCTCTTACGACACGCATGGCTTACGGAGGAAAAAATCTGTCATGCCAAATAGGTAAATCTTGCGATTTTGTTTAAACAGCATGCCGAATAAGGCATTCGAAACTTTGCGTATGCAATAATTTCTCAAAAATCATTCTGAATCTGACGTAAAAAAATTTCATTATGTCCGTTTAATATAAAATAACTGTAAACTTATCTAAAATATATTTTGTTGGATTAGGCTTAATTTAATTGCGCTTTTTTGAAATACCCAAGAAATGTAATTGACAAATCTTTTAAAAACGCTAGAAATACTTTTTACAATCCAAAAAAAGACAACCAACCTTATTCAACTAAAAATATGTTGGTTCTCCCATACCATGAAAACTTGGTTGATATGCCTTTCCTACTTCAGAATTTAAATATCAAAGTTGTATATAAAAATCTTCATAAAGTTAAAAACTTTTGACAAAAAATTCTCCATGAAATACTGAAGGTTGTGTCTGCAAGATTCCTTGTAAAATATATGATAAAGTTTATTACGGTGATACTGGTAAAAGTCATGAAATAAGATTAAAGCAACATAAATATAGCATTAGAAGTAGACAAAATTCTAATGCTCTGTTTATTTATTTAAGAGATTTTAACCATCTAACTGATTTTCAAAGGCTGAGAAAGTTGTATCTAGCAAGTTCATAATTGAGAGGAATATAATAAATTCAAGTTTCATTAAAAATACTTTTGATAATAATATAAATATTGCTTTTGGGTTATACAAATTGGATTCATTTAAAATAAATAAAATTTGGGAAGAATTCAAAATACATTAGACATGTTAAAATTCTTAATGCTTGGGTAGAACATAAGTTGTGTTTCACTTCCGCCATCATAAAAAATCAGGTGTTGTAAGGTAACTGTGAGGTGTAGTCTCATTCCTTATATGTCTTCCTTTTGATTTTTTTTTATTATTTGCAGTTCCTTGATAATGTGAGAAATCACAAAAGTGCTTGGAATTCCAGGAACTATCAGACATACCCTGGGAAACAAACATGAGCACTGTAAGTCCTCACCAGTGCCTGTAGAACCTGAATGCAGAAGCATACAATGTCGCAACAGAGGAAAGATAGTCTTAGCCCAGAGATCACTGATTTAGAGCAAAAACTTAGGCTGTCATACCAAACAGAAGAAACACAAAGGGAACAAAAGGCCATCCAGGATACTGCGACAAATTCAAAATATTTTTATTCATATGCATAATCCAATCTAAGAACTACCTGTAGAATAGGACCAGTAAATAATGAGAGGAGACTTTTATACTGACGATGAACATTAAATGAACGAAGTTCTGAAGGATCAGTATGAGTTGGCGTTCAGCAGTCCACGAAATGACATCAGGGTAGAGAATGCAGAAGCATTTTTCACTCAAACGGAAGGCTGCACAGACCAGCTAACTCATATCAGCACCAATTCCATAGATTTCGGAAGAGAAATTGATATCATACCAATCCACTCAGTACTTGGACCAGATCCATGGAATGCTTTATTTATAAAAAAAAGTGCGAAGTACAACAAACAAGAGCTCTCAGTATTGTTTGGAAAAAGAACCAAGATATAGGTAAATACAGCAGACTTGAAAAAAGTGCACATAAAGCTCCTTTGCATAAGAGAGTCAATAAAGCGTTAGCTAAAAATTACAGACCAGTAGCGCTAACTTCCCACTTCATAAAAATCTTCGAAAAAGTAATGAGACAGCCGATTACAAATTTCATGGAACAGCACAATCGGCATAACCCAAACCAGCATGATTTTTGAGCAGGACGATCATGCCTGTCATAGTAACTGAACCACTATGACAGAATTAAGGAGGCGTTGGAAGACATTTGAAGTGCAAATGAGATATAAATAGATTTTGCAAAGGCATTTGACAAAAGTGTTACTAAAGAACACGTGAAAGACTTGAGAATTAAGTCAGCAGAACTTTCTTTCAAAGAACATTGTAATATAAATATCACGACAGCCAGGAGTATGACGGGGTGGACAAGGAGAACATTCAAAGCAAGGGGGGAAATAATGCCAGTGGTGACACTTTTCAAATCTCTAGTGCTCCCTCATTTAGAATATCGCTTCGTGCTAACGGCGGCGTTCAAAGAAATTTACATAAACGACATAGATGAAGGAATAAACAGCGATATAAGCAAATTTACTGATGACACCAAAATAGGCCGTCCAATTCATTCTAATGAGGACATTAGAGCACTCCAGGATGATGTGAATAGACTGATGCAGTGATCGGAGAAGTGGCAGATGCAGTTTAATAGAGATAAATGCAAAGTGCTAAATGTTGTACAGGACAATAACCATGCCACATATAAACTAAATAATGTAGATCATAATATTACTAATTGTGGAAAGGATTTAGGAGTTCTGGTTAGCAGTAATCTGAAACCAAGACAAGAGTGCATGAGTTATCGCAATAAAGCTAACAGAATCCTTGGCGTCATATCGAGAAGTATAAATAATAGAAGTCCTCAGGTTGTTCTTCAACTTTATATATCTTTGGTTAGGTCTTATTCAGATTATGGATATAAATGCATTGGAAAACATGCAAAGGAGGATGACAATGTTGATCCTATGTTTCAGATATCTTCCCTATCAGGATAGACTGAGGGACCTGAATCTGCACTCCCTAGAAAGGCGTAGAATTAGGGAGGATATGATTGAGGAGTGTAAATTAAAAACAGGAATTAATAAAGGAGATGTAAAAAGCGTGCTGAAAATATCTAGCCTAGACAGGACTGGCAGCAATGGTTTTAAGTTGGAAAAATTCCGATTCAGGAAGGATGTATGAAAGCACTGGTTTGGTAATAGAGTTGTGGATGAGTGGAACAAACTCCCGAGTACCGTCATAGAAGCTAAGACCTTGTGTAGTTTTAAAAATAGGTTAAATAAATACATGAGTGTGTGTGGTGGGTGTGAGTTGGACTTGGCCGTGCTCTTTCCTTAGTGAATGGGACCTGACCTGACTACCTTAAGGCATTGGCTTGAACCGGTTGTATGGGCCAGTAGGCCTGTTGCTGTTGCAGTATTCCTACTTTCTTATGTTCTTATATTAGAGTTGGAACAAATACACAGATCGTTTACTGCACACACTGAGCCAGTAAAGCATTTAAATTGATGGGAACGCCTTTAAGTCTTAAATTACTACTCACTGTAAAGGAGAGAAAGATACATGATAATATATACCTGGAAAGTACTAGACACCCTTGTCCCAAATCTGCTCACCTATAAAGCAATATGTTGGAGCGAGAGATATGGGAGAAAGTGCAAATACGCCTAGTGAAAAGTAGGGCTGTAGAAGGCACAATAACGGAACACTGTATCAACATACGGGGCCCGGGATTATTCAACATCCTACTAGAATATATCAGAAACATTTGTGGAACAAGTGTAAAAGTCTTCAAGAGGAAGACGGACAAGTACCTACACTAGGTGACAGATCAACCAGACTGTGATGAATATGTAGGGCAGCGGTCCTCCTGCAGCACCAGCTTGGTTGACCTGGCTAGCACCAGAGGAGCCTGGCCCATGGTCGGGCTCCGGAAGTAAATATATTCTCGAAACTTATTAAAGATATATCAAGGGTAAAGGTGTATAATGTATATTTAAATTGTAATGAACGACTGTTGAATATAACACAATAGATAGTTTAACAGTTTAAAATATTAACAGAAGGTATTTCTGTGTCCCGTCAGTGTCGTGGCTACCGTCTGTACGGTTAACTGTCCTTTTTTCAGCCTCAGTACCTTTCTCAGTAAATTTTCCCTGACTCCTTGTAGGTATAGAGATGTTTTTAGTGTGTGAGTGATAGTGTGTGAGTGATGGTGTGTGAATTATACAGCAATTTCCTGGGAAAACCGTACTGTATTTGATATGTGTCATTTATTACAACACTTATGCAATACATATATCGGTGCCCAATTTCCTGGTGGCTAAAACTCTCGCATCACACGGCGAGGGTTTGGGTTTGATTCCCAGAGAGCGTAGAAACATTGGGCGTGTTTCTTTACACCGGTTGTCTATGTTCACCCATCAATAAAATAGGTACCTGGGAGTTAGTCGACTGATGTCGGTCGCATCCTGGGACAAAACTGACCTAATTTGCCCGAAATGCTCAGCATAACAAACGGCTTTCTGTATAGTAGTATATCATTGATGTCAGCTAGGACTGTATACTTTGTACATGTACTTGTAGTAAATAAAGATATTATTATTATTATTATATATTCAGATATTTGGGAGTGGACGTGTCAGCGGATGGGTCTATGAAAGATGAGGTGAATCATAGAATTGATGAGGGAAAAAGGGTGAGTGGTGCACTTAGGAGTCTGTGGAGACAAAGAACTTTTTCCTTGGAGGCAAAGAGGGGAATGTATGAGAGTATAGTTTTACCAACGCTCTTATATGGGTGTGAAGCATGGGTGATGAATGTTGCAGCGAGGAGAGGTTGGAGGCAGTGGAGATGTCATGTCTGAGGGCAATGTGTGGTGTGAATATAATGCAGAGAATTCGTAGTTTGGAAGTTAGGAGGAGGTGCGGGATTACCAAAACTGTTGTCCAGAGGGCTGAGGAAGGGTTGTTGAGGTGGTTCGGACATGTAGAGAGAATGGAGCGAAACAGAGTGACTTCAAGAGTGTAGGGGGTAAAGGAGGTTTTGTGTGCGAGGGGCTTGGACTTCCAGCAGGCATGCGAGAGCGTGTTTGATAGGAGTGAATGGAGACAAATGGTTTTTAATACTTGAAGTGCTGTTGGAGTGTGAGCAAAGTAACATTTATGAAGGGGTTCAGGGAAACTGGCAGGCCGGACTTGAGTCCTGGAGATGGGAAGTACAGTGCCTGCACTCTGAAGGAGGGGTGTTAATGTTGCAGTTTAAAAACTGTAGTGTAAAGCACCCTTCTGGCAAGACAGTGATGGAGTGAATGATGGTGAAAGTTTTTCTTTGTCGGGGCACCCTGCCTTGGTGGGAATCGGCCAGTGTGATAAAAAAATAAAAAATAATAATATACAGTAAAACTCAAAAACAAAATAGCGGCAACAAATAATGTAAATATATTACATACCATACAAAATAATGTAATTGTCATATAACACTGAGATAATTATCAAAGTAACTGCAGGATACCAAAGTTACCTGTAACTCATGTTGTTCCTGGAACATATCTGACAGTAGTTGCTGTCCAGCTGAATCTGAACTTTCAGTTTTCTTCTGGAACATAAAATATATGTATAAATTTATAATCAAATTTGCATCCAAGTTGAAATTTCATTGTTGATTTTTGTTACAAAAACACAAAGAGAAGTGTTATTATTAAATTATGAAGTAAATGTTTAGATAATATGATAAATATATGTTTGCAACATATATGAGAATATGATTATATATATTTGTGTGTGTTTGTATACTCACCTTATTATTCTCACCTAATTGTTTTTGCATGGGTTGAGTCATAGCTCTCGGCCCCGTCTCTTCACTGGTTCACTTGTATGTGTGTATGGTACTAAATAAGCCGAACTTGCCATATACACTGAGCACACATAAAAATTTACTTTCCCCTCCCCATAATTTTTTTTTACAGATTTATAGGTAATTTTTTTCTTAAACATAGAACCCTCTCCTAACCTCTCTAAAACTAAGACAACTTTTCTTGTTAAAGAATACTATGTATATATCATTGATCTACTTAAAAATATTTAAATTTTCATTAAGTCTATGATATATCATTTTCGTTATGTTCAGATCGATTTCCATTGATTTACGGCAAAAAAAAATTCATTCGGCTTATACGGCAATATGAACCCTTGATGAACAGGGCAAACTAGACGATTCGATTTATTAGGTAATACTTATATGTATATGTCTTACGGAAGAGATGAAACTTGCGATTTTGGCTTAAATAGTCAAAATTTTCGCTTGTCTTATTAACACATCGGCCGTCTCCCACCAAGGCAGGGTGGCCCGATAAAGAAAAACTTTCATCATCATTCACTCCATCACTGTCTTGCCAGAGGCGCGCTTACACTACAGTTATAAAACTGCAACATTAACACCCCTCCTTCAGGGTACAGACACTGTACTTCCCATCTCCAGGACTCAAGTCCGGCCTGCCGACTTCCCTGAATCCTTTCATAAATGTTACTTTGCTCACTCCAACAGCACGTCAAGGCCTACAAACCATTTGTCTCCATTCGCTCCAATCAAACACGGTCACACATGCTTGCTGGAAGTCCAAGCCCCTCTCACACAAAACCTCTTTAACCCAAACCCTCCAACCTTTCCTAAGCCGACCCCTACCCTGCCTTCCTTCCACTTCCCTACACTCTCGAAGACATTCTATTTTTTTCACCCTCTCCACACGTCCTAACTACCTCAACACCCCGTCCTCAGTCCTCTCCATAACACTGGTTTGTACAAGAATAGTATGCAGTACCGGCAAGAAGATATTTAAACACATGGGCAACATCTGAGTATCTTTATTGTAGACATATCGCCATTTATTAGCTTTATCAATACAAATTCTTGGAACATAATTTGAAGACAGTAGAGCTATATACAGAAAATGAGGTAATCAGTCCCTCAGCCTTGGAGCTGGTGTGGAGAGCACCGTAGTCGTGGACATTCTGGAGCAAAGGCAAGGAGGCTGGCGCTTATATACTAACGCCAGGTGGAAAGGGACATGTAAAAGGCGAGGGCTTAGTGACTGGTAAGCGGGATTCCCCAGTGGAAGTAGGTTGCAAAATGCTGGTTAAATCACAGTATAAAATTTTATTGAAGTTGGACCAAAAACAAAAACAAAAAAATTTTTTAATCACATCTAGGTACTTAAAGGCAAGAATCTATGTTGGCACTCAGATTCGGGAACTGATGAAGGACAAGCATTTTGATGAAGCATTAGCAGGTGTCGAGGTGAATGTCTGTTTTTCATTCAAGCAGATTGTCCACAACTTCCTGGGAAACAGACGCTCCCCAGAATATGAAAAAAATGATCCAAGACCTGATTTCAAGTTTCCAACAACTTGGGTCTAGAATGAGTGTGAAGATGCACGTTTTGCACTCACATCTTGACTATTTTCCCAACAATTGTGGAGACTACAGAGAGGAACAAGGAGAGCCATCAGGATATTTGCATCATGGAAACTCGATACCAGGCCAAATGGAATGTCAGCATGATGGATTACTGCTGGTCATAGAAACGTAATGATCTCGATGCACAGCACAAGCGAAAATTAGAGTGCTCCTCTTTCCTTTGATTCAGTGCGTAGGCTAACCATTAGGAGCATATGATTTTAATAAAATAATTTCATATGATTAATGTTGATGTGGAATTCAAATGTTCTTAAAACTAACAGACAGTGCTTTTCCATGATTACTTGCCTTATTTTAATAAATTAACAATTTATTAAAGATTCACATTTTTTATTATCATTAATTTGTATCTTATTCAAAATTCTTACGTGATAGAGCAAAATGATTTAGATATTTACATTCAGCAGCCAAAGAATATGTAAAATAGCAACCGTGAACAAAAATAAAAATTTAAAACATTCCATATGCAGACCAGTGTTGATAATCTCGCACCTCCTCCTAATTTCCAAACTATGAATTCTCTGCATAATATTCACACCACACATTGCCCTCAGACATGACATCTTCACTGCCTCCAGCCTTCTCCTCGTTGCAATATTCACCACCCATGTTTCACACCCATGTAAGGGCATTACTATAACTATACTCACACACATTCCCCTCTTTACTTCCGTGGACAAAGTTCTTTACCATACACTTTACCAGGTATACTCAACAGACTTATTTCCCTATAATTTTTGCACTATTTTGTCCCCTTTGCCTTTATACAGAGGAACCATGCATGCTCTCTGCTAATTCGTAGGTACCTTACCCTCTTCCATACATTTGTTAGAAAAAGCACCAACGTTTCCAAAACTATATTACCACCTGCTTTTAACATTTTTATCTTTCTCCAATCAATCCAAACTGCCTTACCCCCTTTCATTCTACCTACTGCCTCACGAAATTCTCGGACACCCAAAACTGGCTCTTCCTCACTCCCACATAAGTAGTATCAAGCAAGTCCATGGTCGATAGGAATATAATTGAATCTTGTTTTATAAAAAGCAGTTTTGACAATAATATGAATATTTCCTTCGGTTTATATAAATTAGATCCATTTATAATTAATAGAATCTGGGAAGAATTTAATAATAAATTGGACAAATAATAATTTTTTAAATTTCTTATTTCTTGGGTAGAATAGTTTGTTGGTTGGTTGTATGAAGGACCTGTCTAGCTCGGCCGGCGGGCCTGCTGTCTCGCGTCAGGTGTTTCGTTGTTGTGGGATCTGATAGTGAGGTGTGGGCTACCCTTCACATACCTTCCTTTGATGCTTTACTTTCATTGTTCCCTGATAATGTGAGTAGTCACGAAAGCGCTTGGAACTTCTTTATATTTTTCACAGTGGTTATTTTGCATATATATATTATAATATATATATATAAATATATATATATATATTAAATATATATATATATATTATATATATATATATATATATATATATATATTAATATATATATAATATTATATATTATTATATATATATATATTATAATATATATATAATATTTATATATAAATATATATATATATGTCGTGCCGAATATGTAAAACTGGTCAATTAACAAGAAACTCATTTAAAATTAACTCTTTTCTGAAATTTTCTCTTATACGTTTAAAAGATATATTTTTTTCAATAATGTTAATGTAAAAATTTTTAATTTTTACACCAAAACAATCTTAGAAAACTTACCTAACCTTATTATAACAAGAGTAATTTATTTTAGCCCTAACCCAAGAAATATATTTTAAATACGTTTACAGTAATTTAATACTAAACAAACACAATCAAATATAGTTTTTTCGTTAGGTTCAGAATATTTTGGCGGAATTATTGTATACACAAATTTTCACTTGTCCTATATGGCAAGATGAGCGTTGCTATTTAAGCAAGATCGCAAGTTCTGCCGAATAGGCAGAACTTGCGATCTTGGCTTAAATAGCAACGCTCATCTTGCCATATAGGACAATGTGAAAATTTGTGTATGCAATAATTTCGCCAAAATCATTCTGAACTAACGAAAAAAATATATTTCACTGTGTTCGTTTAATATTAAATTACTGTAAACAAATCTAAAATATATTTATTTTTTTGGCCCAAAAAAATTGCTCTTGTTAAATGAATAATTTAAGAAAGAAAATTTTGTTTTAAAAATTTCCCCAAATTTAAAATTTTTTTTTTAATTTCCCCCCTTAAATAAAAAAAAAAAATTATAAAAAAAAATTTTAAAAATTTTAAATTTTTTTTTCCCAGGGGATTTTTTTTGAAAAAATTTTAATTTTTGGAGACAAATAAATTTTTTATAAAAAGGTTATAATTTTATTTTTAAATTTTTTGGTAAAATTTTAAATTTTTTTATAAAAATTAAATAAAAAATATCTTTAATATAAAAAAATTTAAAAATTAATTATAATATTTTAATAATTTTTTTAATATTAGAATATATAAAATATATAAATATAAAATTTAAATTTTAAATTTTTTTAAAAAATAATTTAATAAAATAAAAATTTTGGTTATAAAATAATTTAAATATTCTGAAATAAAAAAAAAATTATATATATTTATTTTTTTATTATTAAATTTTTTAAAAAATTAAAATATATTTATTTTTTAAAAAAATTTTAAAAACTATTCCCTTGTAAAACCAAAGGTTTTATTCAAATTTTTCAAGATTTTTTTTTTTTGAAAATTTAAATTTTTTTTAATAATTAAAATAATAAAAAAATAAAAATTTAAATATAAAAAAAAATTAAAAATTAATTTAAATATTTTTAATTAAAATTTTACAAATTTAAAATATATATATAAAATATATTTTTAAAATTATATTTTAATAATATATATATAAAAATATATAATATAAATATTATATTTATATTATAAATTAAAATATAAAAAAATATATTTTATTTTATTAATATATTTTATATATATATATATATATAAATATATATAAAAATATAATATATAAATATATATATATAAATAAATATATAAATATATAAAAATATATATATAAATATATATATATAAAAATATATATATATAAATATAAAATATATATTTTAAAAAATATATAAATATAATATATATAAAATAAATATATAAATATAAAATAAAAAATATGTTAAATATAAAATTTTCCCCGTGCCAAAATGGGCAAAATTTTGCGATCTTGGTTTAAAAAACCAACACTCATCTTGCCATAAAAGGACAAGTAAAAATTTTGGGGTTTTGCAAAATTTGGGCCAAAAATTTCTGAAACCAAACAAAAAAAATTTTATTTCCCCTGTTTTTTGTTTAGAATAAATTTTTGTAACCAAACCTAAAATATTTTTAGGTGGGTTAGGCAAAAAATAAATTGCGCTGTTATAGTAAGGTTAGGTAATTTTTCAAATTTCCCTTTTGGTGAAAAATTAAAAAATTTTTTAAAATAAACTTTAAAAGAAAAAAATAAAACTTTAAACGTATAAAAATTTTTTTTTTAGAAAACAAAATTTTTAAATGAGTTTTTTGAAAATTGACCATTTTTTTAACAAAATTCGGCACGACATAATAAATATATATAAATTTTATATATATATATATATATTATAAATATATATAAAATTATATATATAAAAATTATATATTTTTAAAATATAAATATATATATATATATATAAAAATTTTTAAATATATATAATATTTATATAAATATATAATATAAAATTTTATAAATATATATAAAATATATAAATTTATTATATATAAAAATAATATTTTATATATAAATATATTATATAAAATATATATATATATAATATATATAAAATATAAAATATATATATAAAATATATATATATATATAAATATATATAAAAAAAATTATATGGCCCAAAAGAAAAACAAAGCTAAAGGGGGGTGGGGAGATTTTTCAGGGGGGGGAAATAAATGTGTTTCAAATCGGGAGTATTTTAGAGAGTTAGAGCAAAGGAAGGGGTAGCAGAAATTTAAAATGATCATTTTTAGGGAAAAGGAAAAAAAGAAAAAAGAATGTTTTAAATGCAAGAATTATTTTGGAATTAAAAATTGGTAAAGTTATGCGAAAAGTGGGTCATAAAAACTTTAAAGACCTGGAGAAAGAGGAACCCAAGAGGAGAAAAAGAGGTTTTTTGGAGATGTTAATTTAATTTTATGGGACCCTTTTAAACCCCCAAGTGGGGAGTAATTGTGGGGGGCCCCTTAATGCTAAAGTAGGAAAAATTTTTTAGAGGGGGTGTGGAAGGTAATTTTGGGGTTGCCCAGGTGAAATGATAATGGGACCCCTTTGATTGAATTTTGTATAGAAAGGGGTTTAGTTAAGGTAATACATATTTTAAAAAAAAAGGGGATAAATAAGTATACAAATATGATGTGGGGGCAAAATGACAGTAGTTTTTTGGAATTTATTGGTAAAAAAAAAAGACTGTTGAGTAGACTTCAGGATGTACATTTTTAAAATAGGGGGGCCCCACAGATATTCAAAAATAAAAACCCTTTTTATTTTGTAGCTACACAAAAGGTAAAAGGTAGAGGGGGAATACAAGGAAAATAGAAGAAACCGGAAAAAAAGGGGGAAAGGGTTTAAAAAACCTAAAAAAAGGGGGCAGTTGGGGAAAGATAAAAACCCAGCTATTGGGGGATAGAGGGCCCTAATGAAAAAAAGGGTTTTTTGGGGTCGAAGAGGTATGGGGTAGGTTTAAAAATGTATTTGTTTTAGAGGGGTTCAAAGAATTTGTGGTTACAGAAAGGGGGTGCAGGGGGGGAAAGGAGCTTTGGGGGAATGATGATGAAAGGGGAGAAGTAAGGGAGAAAAAGTTACAAATGAAAAGTTTTTACAAAGTAAAAGTGATCAAGGGGGGGGGGAAGAGTATAGGAGAAAAAGAGAGAGGTTAAAGAGTTTTTTGGAAGCAATGTAAAAAGAGGAAAATTAAAGAGTGGGTGAAATTTATCAAAAATTTTTTGGGTTGAAAATAAGAAAATTTTGGAGTGAGATTAAAATAAAAAAAGGGCCTAGAACAAATGGATTTGTCAGAAAAAAAATGGGAAAGAGGAGGGGTTATTAAATGGAGATTAGGGGGTTTTGGGGGAAGTTTGGAGGGAATATTTTGGGAATTTTTAAAATTTTTAATAAAGATAGAGAAGTTTGTGATTTCGTTTTATAGGGCAAGGGAATAAACTTGTAGGAGTGGGGAAAAGGCAGTTGTGAGGGGTGGGGGAATTTCGTGGGGCGAGGTAAAATAAAAAGGGGGTAAGGCACCCCCGGGTTTGGGAGGGGATAAAGATAAAAAATTTTAAAAAGCAGGGGGATATATTTTTGGGGATTTGGTTGGGGGCAATTATTTAAAAAATGTATAGAAAAGGGAAAGGGTACCTGGGGAAAGGCAGGGGAAAATGCATATTTCCCTTTTGAAAAAAAGGAAAAGGGGGATAAAAAAGTCCCAAAAAATTATAGGGGGATAAGTCTGTTGAGTATACCGGGGTAAAGTAAGGAAATTTTAAAAAAGAAAAATTTAAGGAAGCCGGAAAAATTAGGATAGCAGATGAACAAGGGGTTTTTGGAAAGGAAGGGGTTTTGGACCAGGTGTTTTCAGTGAAACATATAATGAACAGTTTTTAAGATAAGGCAAAAGGGGTCTTTGTGGCATTTAGGTTTTGGGAAAAAGGGCGATGACAGGGGGGAAAAAGGGGGGAAATTTTGGCAGATGTTGAAAGGGGTATGGGTAGGAGGAAGGTTACTAAAACCAGTGAAGATTTTTTAAACGAGATAGGGGGGCTCAAGAAAAGATTGTGGGAAAAGGGGGGAAAATTTTTTCCCAGAAAAGGGGGCCTTAAAACAAGGAGGGAGGATTTTTACCGTGGTTTTTTTAATATATTTAAAGATGGGGTTGTAAGAAAGTAAATGCGGGGGTCTTGGCAAGAGGCGTGGATTTAAAAGATAAAGAATTTACAAAAACAAAGTGGGAGTTGTCACAGCTGCTCTTTGCTGAAAACGGGGGCTCTTGGGGGATTTGAAGAGATGTTTTCAGAGATTTGGGGGATGAATTTTTTAGGGTTTCAAAAGAAGAAAAATTTAAAAGGGGAATACAGGGAAAAAGTAAGGTTTTTGAATAACCAAAAAATTAGGTGATGAAAGTTGATATCAATTGGGGGGAGAGAGTATGGAGGAGGTGAACGTATTCAGAATTTTGGGAGTGGACGGGTTTTCAGCGGGTGGGTTCGTGAAAGAAAGAGGGGAATCATAGAAAGAAAAGGGAAAAAAAGTGAGTGGGCACTTAGGAAATCTGTGGGGACCCAAAAAACTTTGTCCTTTGGGGGCAAAGGGGGAAATTTAATTTAGATATAGTTTTTTACCAAAGCTCTTTTATGGGTGTGAAGCGTGGGGAGAATGTTTTCAAGGCCCCAAAAAAGGAAAAAAGGCTGGAGGCAGTGGAGATTTTCATGTCTGAGGGCAATGGGTGGGTGAATATAATGCAGAGAATTCCAGTTTTGGGAAATTAGGAGGAAGTCGGGATTAAACCCAAAAAAGTTTCCCCGAGGGGTGAGGGGAAAGGGGTGTTTTAGGTGGGTTTGGCCCTTAGAGAGAAAAAAGCGGGAAAAAGAATGACTTTAAGAGTTAACAGTCTGTAGTGGAAGGAAGGCGGGGTAGGGGGCGGGCCCAGGAAAGGTTGGAAAGGGGGGGGTAAAGGAGGTTTTGTGTGCGGGGGGGCTTGGGCTTCCAGCAGGCATGCGTGAGCGGTTTGATAGGAGTGAATGGGGACAAAAAGGTTTTTTTTACTTGACGTGCTGTTGGAGTGTGAGCCCAAAATAACCCTTTATGAAAAGGGGGTTTAGGGAAAAAAGGCAGGGCCGGGCTTGAGTCCTGGAGATGGAAGGGACAGTGCCGCCAAATCTGAAAGGGGGGGTGTTAAATTTGCAGTTTTAAAAAAAAAGTGTAAAGCAACCCCTTCCCGGGAAGAAAAGTGGGTGGAGTGAATGATGGTGAAAGTTTTTCCTTTTTTTGGGCCACCCTGCCCTTGGGGGGAATCGGCCATTTTGATGATAAAAAAAAAATAAAAATATATATATACATAAAAATATATAAATATATATAAAAAAAAATATTTTATATAAAATTATAAAAAAATAAAAAATATATATATATATAATATATTAATATAAAATATAAAATATAAAATATAAAAATAATATATACAATGGGGGATTCTAAAAAAATTAAAAAAGGCTAGTGGAAGAGTTTGAGAATGTGTTAAAAAGGGAGAAAGTTTTAAAGTGAAAAATAGAAAAGAGTAAAAGGGGATGAGGGTAAACAAAAGATTTAAAATAAAGAAAAATTGGGTACCCCAAAATTGGGGGGGAGAGTAATGGAAAAGTGAAAAGTTTTTAGATACTTGGGGGTTGACGTGTCCGGGGGATGGGGTTTATGAAGGGTGAGTTTTAATTTATAGAATTGATGAGGGAAAAAAGGTAGTGGTGGGGTTTAGGTATATGTGGAGGCAAAAAACGTTTTTTTTAAAGGAGGGAAAGAAGGGGAAAGTATGAAAGTATAGTAGTACCAAAACTCTTTTTATGGAAAATTTTAAGCTTGGGTGGTAAATGAAGGGAGCAAGGAGAGGTTGGAGGGAGTGGGGGAAGTCCGTCCCAAGGGAAAAGGTGGTGTTTAAAAAAATTATGCAGAAAATTTCGGGGTTGGGGGAAAAATTTTGGAAAAAGGTGGGAGTTTAAAAAAAGCAATTTGTCAGAGGGGAGAAGAGGGGGTTTTTGAAAGGGGGTTTGGGCCCTTTAGAGAGAATGGATTTAAAATTTTGAAAAGACAGGGGAAAACCCTATAAAACCCAAAGGAAGGAGGGGTAGGGGTTTGTCCTCGAAAGGGTTGGAAAAAAGGGGGGAAAGGAGGTTTTTGGGGGGGAGGGGGTTGGATTTTTCCACAAGCGGGGCATGAGCGTGTTAGATAGGATGAATGGAGACGAAAAGATCTTGGGGCCTACATCTTTTTTAAATGGGGAGCAGGTTTAAAAATTTTTTGAAGGGGTTCAGGGGAAAAACCGGTTTTTTTCAATAGTCGGACTTGAGGGCCTGGAAATGGGAATACAATGCCTGCAAATTTAAAAGGAGGGGGTTTTTGGGGTTTTTGGGGAGTTTTGGGGGGGATATGTTTGTATCTTTTTACGTATATGCTTCTAAACTGGTTTTAAAAATGAGCACCCCTGGGAAAAACAATGATAATGTTTTATGTGGTGAAAGGTTTAAGATGATGAAAGGGATTTTTTTTTTTGGGGATTTTTTTTCTTTTTTTGGGGCACCCTGCCCCGGTGGAAAACGGGCCGACTTGTTTGAAAAAAAAAAAAAAGAAAAAAAAAAATACATAATATATGTCGTGCCGAATAGGCAGAACTTGCAATCTTGGCTTAAATAGCAACGTTCATCTTGCCATATAGAACAAGTGAAAATTTGTGTATGCAATAATTTCGCCAAAATCATTCTGAACCTAACGAAAAAAATATATTTCACTGCGTTTGTTTAGTATTAAATTGCTGTAAACAAATCATAAAATATATTTAGTTGGGTTAGGCTAAAATAAATTGCTCTTTTTATAATAAGGTTAGGTAAGTTTTCTAAGTTCCTTTTGGTGCAAAACTATAAATTTTTACATGAACATTAATGAAAAAAATATATCTTTAAACATAATAAGAGAAAATTTTAGAAAGGACTTAATTTAAATGAGTTTCTTGCTAATTGACCAGTTTTACATATTCGGGCACGACATATATTTATATATATATATATATATATATATATATATAAATAATATATAATATATATATAATATATATATATAATATAATATATATATAAATATATATATAATAATAAATATATATATAATATAAATATATATATATATATATATTATATAATAATATATATATATATAAATATAATATAATATGTATATAGTATATATTTATCACACTGGCCTATTCCCACCAAGGCAGGGTGGCCCGAAAAAGAAAAACTTTCACCATCATTCACTCCATCACTGTCTTGCCAGAAGGGTGCTTTACACTACAGTTTTTTAAACTGCAACATTAACACACCCTCCTTCAGAGTGCAGGCACTGTACTTCCCATCTCCAGGACTCCAAGTCCGGCCTGTCGGTTTCCCTGAACCCCTTCATAAATGTTACTTTGCTCAAACTCCAACAGCACGTCAAGTATTAAAAACCATTTGTCTCCATTCACTCCTATCAAACACGCTCACGCATGCCTGCTGGAAGTCCAAGCCCCTCGCACACAAAACCTCCTTACCCCCTCCCTCCAACCTTTCCTAGGCCGACCCCTACCCCCCGCCTTCCTTCCACTACAGACTGATTCACTCTTGAAGTTCTTCTGTTTTCGCTCCATTCTCTCCACAATGTCCGAACCACCTCAACAACCCTTCCTCAGCCCTCTGGACAACAGTTTTTGGTAATCCCGCACCTCCTCCTATCTTCCAACTACTAATTCTCCTGCATTATATCACACCACACATTGCTCTCAGACATGACATCTCCACTGCCTCCAGCCTTCTCCTCGCTGCAACATTCATCACCCATGCTTCACACCCATATAAGAGCGTTGGTAAAACTATACTCTCATACATTCCCCTCTTTGCCTAAAAGGACAAAGTTCTTTGTCTCCATAGACTCCTAAGTGCACCACTCACCCTTTTCCCCTCATCAATTCTATGATTCACCTCATCTTTCATAGACCCATCCGCTGACACGTCCACTCCCAAATATCTGAATACATTCACCTCCTCCATACTCTCTCCCTCCAGTCTGATATCCAATCTTTCATCACCTAAACTTTTTGTTATCCTCATAACCTTATTCTTTCCTGTATTCACTTTCAATTTTCTTCTTTTGCACACCCTTCCAAATTCATCCACCAATCTCTGCAACTTCTCTTCAGAATCTCCCGAGAGCACAGTGTCATCAGCAAAGAGCAACTGTGACAACTCCCACTTTATGTGTGATTCTTTATCTTTTAACTCCACGCCTCTTGCCAAGACCCTCGCATTTACTTCTCTTACAACCCCACTATAAATATATTAAACAAACCACGGTGACATCACACATCCTTGCTAAGCTTACTTTTCCCCGGGGAAAAATTTCCCCCTTTCCCCACATACTCTAAATTGAGCCTCAGCGCTTGGAATTTCTCTATTCTTTCAGTTAGTGTTTTTTTTGAATCTATACATACATGTAGCACATTACATGTACAGAGTATATGTATATAACACCCCATGCGTGTTGTTTGAGGCGATAAAATGCCGGCTAGTGCAGTGTTGTTGTTTTTTTTTTTTTACACAGGATTTGACAAGGTTAGGGTTAAGGATCCCAAGCTTTTTTGACAAGCTATTTACAGGTTATTGGCAAGCAGAGTGTTACCAGCTTCAGCTCATTTGAACAGCATTTTTATTGTTATGAGGACATTCATGTATGGAACTGGATGAAGTTGAAGACATCTGCGAGGCCAGCATTTTCATTTGATCAACTGAATTTATCTCGTTGACATCATTGTTGCTGTACGATGTGTTCCATACTCGAGTCATCCTCAGGTCTATATATGATCTCAGGATGGAAGTGGATGTTCTGGAGAAGGGTTACAGCCAGAGTGAAGTTGCTGCTTTCTTGCCCGTATTGTGGCCATAAAAGCTTGTTTCAAGTTGTCTCGATGTGGACCAGTGTGGTTTTTTGACAATTTTGCCTTGACATAACAGTATGGTCACCCACATCCCTCCTGTGTTGATGGCTCTGCTGGAAGTGACAGATCTATCCAGGATGGGTACTGGCCGAGTGATGAGACGTCTTGCTTGTTCTCTACTCTGTCAAGCAGTCGCAGGATGAGAGGGGGGGGCCAGTGAAAAACCAAGAAAGTGGTAGAATCTCTGGGTCATGTGATTAAGTGAGCGTACTTGTGCCTAGTACAGGATCTTGCAATCCCTACTGTCAAGCAGTGATGCGAGTGTTGGGAGAAGTGCTGTAAGCTTCATGGCTGCCTTGGTTTGCAAGGAAGATTTACAGCATTGTTCTTCATGGTTAGTTTGGAGTCAATTTCACCCTCAGGTCACGCAACCTTCTTCTCTCAGGTGCCACACCCTCCATTCATCCTTTACTAACTGCACCTGCATTACCATCATGGTGCTAGAGACGATCATTATTTGAGTTTTCTCAGGTGCTAATGTTACTTGCACATCTATTTCCCCAAGCTGATATAGCTCTTCAGCTTAGTGCTTGATGTAGCTTAGAGCAGCTGGCATATCTTTTCTTGTTATGTGATTGTCAGTGTGCAGACGTCTGCATATGCATGTGATTCTGGATGACTTGAAGAAGGTCGTTGAAGTAGACATTCCATAATCAATAGTCCAGTACGCTTTCGTTGTGGAACACAGGCCCCCCAATAGGATGTCTTGCTGATTCGTTTCCATTGAGAACTACACGTCTTTAGAGATTCTTCCATGGAGGTAAATCACTGAGGAGACGTAGTGTGTAAGAGCCTACAAATTCCCAGTGCTTGAGTTTTCGATAAGAGGCCCTGGTGCCACACCTGTCGAAAGCACCAGCAATGTCCAGTGTCTACCACACAGCGACTTTGGATTCATCCAGTGGATGGTGCCACTTAGTGGAGAGGTTTAACTACAGCTCAGCAGCATTTTAACCTTTCATGAAGCCATATTGGACGATCACAAAGTAGTTGAGTGGTAGTCAAAAAACTCTGTCATTTGTCTTGAAATTATTGTCTCTCAAGGATCCTTACCAGTGTACAGGAGTCGGACACTGGTCTGTAGTTGCTGATTTCTGCTCTGCACTTCTTTTTGTGAAACTGGGGACTATTTGCCTCTTTTCCATAGAGAGGGGGCCATTTACGCTGTACAAGGCAGCTGTGATGAAAGATGGCGATAGTAAGAGGTGGCTGATAGCTGGTCTGCACATCTTCTCAGCAATCTTAGGGCTCAACTTGTTGGGCCCACAGCCTTTTCTTGGTCAAGCGATTTAAGAAGGAAATGCTCCCTTCATCTGCCTTACTTGTCCACCACTGAGTGTTTTGCAGCTAGCCAAGGTGGGTCCCTCTTGCGATCAGGAACTTGGCATTATGGTACCAAAGTGTTCAGCAAGAGAGGTCCGCCTTTCTCTTGATACTAGTTGAGGTGGTCCCATCCTGTCGATTTTTAAGGTGGAATGAGTTCAACGGCAGGATAACCTTGTCTTGTCCTTGACAGGGACCACAAGGTTATGGAGCCTACCCTACCTGTGCTAGCTTTCTTTTTGTGTCCTCCTCCCATTTAGCAATAGGCCCCTTTTGAACATCACAATATGCCTTCAGGCTTGCCTGTGCAAGTTCCTGTTATACGGTTGGTAAGGATGTCTCTTATACCTTCGCCATGCTTTTGTGACTTAGCATGTAGCTGCCTTTACAACGAAAGCCAAACCACGGCTGATATGTAGGCTTCGCACAATTTTGCCGGTTGAGGAAATGTGTTCTTGTTGTAGTTAAGGATGTGTCAGTGAAGGGCTATCTCTTGGTTGCCATCTTCCCCCTTGGAGAAAGTAGAGCATTCCAATCGGTCGTCAGGTGGCGAGCTCTGAGCAAAAAGGGTGGCCAATTACCTCTTTCCCATCTAAGACTCTTGAGTTGTGAGTTGTGTGTGACTCCTCACCTCGTTCTGTTGCGATCTTAAGAGTCGTAAAAAACAGCCTTGTGGTCAGACGAATCAACGTAGCCGAGGGGTTGTACCACCTCGTTCGTGGTCACATAATATAAAATACTGCTCGTTGAACTAGTACACCACCTGAGACTAGAATGAAATTAGCTAGTGTCATCCACACTATCGTGTCGCCCTTAGATAGCGAGTACATAACATTCAGTTCACTGGATGCACTACTCTTAAGGATCGTAGTTGTTTATAGTCCAGTGGATTAGGGCGTCATGTGTGTCGCCCACATTGCAGTCAGGCCAAAAGCAGCATGGGTTCGAAGGTCCTTGGCTAGTGCAGTATTGCTGTTGCCTTACTACCACTCATTTGTGGTCACAATAATATAAAATACTGCTCGTTGAACTAGTACACCAAATGAGACTAGAATGAATTGAGCCTGAGTCATCCACCACTATAGTGTGCCCTTAGATAGCGATGTACAACATTTCAGTTCCACTGGATGCATATCTTAAGATCGTATGGTCCAAGCGAATTAAGAGCCGTCATGTGTGTTCGCCCACCATGAGGCATGCCAAAGCCAGCATGGCGGTGAGTCCTTGGCTAGTGTTGTATTGTTATTGATCAATACACTCGTTCGTCAAAAATTTAAAATACTGGCTCGTTGAACTAGTTCACCAACAGGGACTACAATGAGTTAGCCTAATGTCAATCCACACCTTCGTGTGATTCCTTGATAGACGTGAGTACAACATTCAGTTCCACTGGGTTCACTACTCTTATAGGATCGTATGGTCCAGTGGATTAGGTGTAATTGTCGTGTCGCCACCTTGAGGCAGGCAAAGCAGCATGGGTTCGAGTCCTTGGCTAGTGCAGTGTTGTTATTGATCAATACCAATATATATATATAATATATATATATTATATATATTTATATATATATATATATATAGAGATATATTATTATATTTATTTATATATATATATATATTATATATATATAAAATATATAGTTTATTATATATATATATATTTATATTACACATATATATTTATATATATATCATATATTATATATATATTTTTATATAATATATATATATATATATATATATTTATATTTATATATTAAATATATTATATTATTATATATATATAATATAAATATATATATATTTTATTATAATATCATATACTATATATAGATATATATATTATTATTTATATATAATATATATATAAATTATATATGTCATGCGAATATGTAAAACTGGTCAATTAGCAAGAACCTCATTTAAAATCAAATTCTTTCTGAATTTTCTTTTACACGTTTTAAAGGTATATTTTTTTCATTAATGTTAATGAAAATAAATTTAATTTTGCCCAAAATAATCTTAGTAAAACTTACTTAACCTTAATATAACAAGAACCAATTTATTTTAGCCTAACCCAACTATATTATTTAGATTTGTTTCAATAAAATAATGTTAAAACAAACAAGTGAAATTATATCCTTTTTCGTTAGGCTCAGTACTGATTTTGGCGAAATTATTGCATAAAAAAATTTTCGCTAGTCCTATATTGCAAGATAGGCGTTGCTATTTAAGCAAGATCGCAAGTTCTGCCTATTCGGAACGACACATATATTTATGTTGTTTTAATCTTTTTCGAGTCTTTACCAGTTTTGACCGTAATTAAACTTTATCGCAAATTTTACAAGGATTCTTATAGAGACATCCGTCAGCATTTTGGGTGGAATTGATTATCAAAAGTTTTTTACTGTATCAAGATTTTTAAATACAACGTCGATATTAAAAATCTTAAGAAATGAAGGCATATCAACCAAGTTTTCTTGCGTAAGGAGAACCAACATATTTTTAGTTGAATAGGCTGGTTGTCCATTTTTGGATGTAAAAAGTATTTCTAGCAATTTTAAAAGATTCAAATCAATTACGTTTCTTGGGTATTTCAATTTCATTACCTATTTCATATAATTTTGTATATTTCCTCATCTACGAAATCTGGACTACAAATACGTAAACTCTTAGAAACATTGATGAGAAAAGAGACATGTTTTACTCTATCTTGTTGTGAAGAATAATAGTGACATAGGCGACAGTTATTTGTAGGTTTTCTGTAAATTTTAAATTTGAATTCATTATTACCTTAAATTAAACTTCTAGAAAAGGCAATGAGTTATTTTCTTCAACTAACAGTAAAGGTTATAGGAAAATTTTCTAATTTATCCACTGATGAATTATATTTAGTAATGGGACTGATATATAGCTCTATGTTAAAACCTAACATACCCAAGTGCCTCTAAAGATTCTTTAAGTTTATGATACACTTAATTGCAATTAAAAATTTTGCGCCTTACTAAAGTTGACAAAATTAAATGGCAATACTTAATTATGAAAGAAATGATTACAAGAAAAAAGGATAATTCTTAGTTGTACTGAAACCTATTTATACTTAGAAAAAAATTAACCAGGAACGTCAACAGCAATTTCAATTAAAAACAAAAAACTTCTACTGAAAGGCAAAAAGATGAATTAGTTAAACAATTACTTCCACTAATCCATTCTTTACCTTTACATGTATGTGGACTAATAAAAACACACAAACCAGGGAAATCAGTCAGGACCAATTATTAGCTCCATAGGTTCTGTTTCATATAAAGTTCGATGTGGAATTGTAGATATTTTAAGCCCAAATGTTGGCCAAAATTTCTAGCTTTATGTTAATAACAACATAGATTTAGTTGAAAAAATAAGCTCCTGACTGACGTAAATGATTTTACATGACAAGGTAGTTTTGATGTTACTTCCTTGTTTACAGATTTAGTTCCTGTTGATGTTTTGATTAAGTTTCTTATCTGAAGATCTCGTTAATCTTTATGATTTACCATTGCACTGTTACTTCTATCTTTAAATTTGCATTGGTGATGCAAAAGTGGTATTTAATGTTTAGTTTACACTCAGATATTTGTATGACAATGGGATATCCTCTTTACATGTCTTAGCTAACTATACATGGAATTTTTGAAAACAAGCTGCTTAACACAATCCTCCCTAACAGAGCTAATTGGTTCAGATTTGTTGAATGTATTGTGTTGTGTGTCTTACGAGAGAATGTAGATATACACCATTTCCTTTGGAAAATAAATGGCTTAGCAATTATTTTTAACTCTTACTGTTGAGTTTGAAGAAACTAACTCATTGCCTTTTTCTAGATGTTTTAATTATTAAGGGTAATATGAATTCAAATTTAAAAATTTACAGAAAACCTACAAATAATGTTCCTGTGTCCACTATTATTCTTCACATCAAGTTAGAGTTCAACTACGTCTTCTTTTCTCATCAATGTTTTAAGAGCTTTACGTATTTGTAGTCCAGAGTTCATAGATTGTGGAAATATACAAAATTCTATGAAATAGTAATGATTTGAATTACCCAAGAAACGTAATTGATAAATCTTTAAAATTGCTAGAAATACTTTTTACAATCCAAAATGGGTAAAACAAGCTTATTTCAACTAAAATATGTTGGTCTCCCTTACCATCGAAAACTTGGTGTGATATGCCTTCTCTTCTTAAGACTTTTAATATCAAAGTTGCATCTAAAATTTGATACAGTAAAAAAAACTTTTGATAAAGATTTCCACCCACAAATGCTAATCGGATGTGTTTCCTTTAGATTCCTTTGTTAAATTTGCGATAAAAGTTTATTCAGGTTTTTTTAAACTGGTAAAAAATCTCGAACTAAGATTTAAAACAACATAAAATAATATAGCATTAGAAATGGACAAGATTACAATGCTTATTCATTCATGTGAGAGATTTTAACCATCCAATTGGATTTTCTCAAAAAAGTTGGAGAAAGGTTTGTATCAAGGCAGTCCATGGTCGACAGGAATATAATTGAATCTTGTTTTCATAAAAAACAGTTTTGCAAATAATATGAATATGTCCTTTGGTTTATATAAATTAGATCCATTATAATTAATAGAATTTGGAAGAATTTAATAAACATTGAAGAAATATAAATTTTAAAATTCTAATTCTGAGTTAGAATTAGTTTGGTTGGTGGGTTGGTGTGAAAGGGACCTGTCTAGTTGGGCCAGCGGGCCTGCTCAGTGTCCCCTTCTCTTATGGGTAGATCGTCAGGTGTTGCTTTGTTGTGGAATGTGATAGTGAGGCTGTGGGCTAGACATTCTATATGCCTTCCTTTGTTGCTCTACTTTCATTGTGTTCCTTTTAATGTGAGTAGTCACGAAGCACTTGGAATTTATTCATTCTTTCAACAGTGGTTGTTTTGCATAGTTCTGAAATCACCTCCGTTACTGGGATCTTATTGCATATATTATTTATAATATATATATATATATATATATATATATATATATATACTTATATATATATCATATGTTTATATTTATATTTATATTTACATATTTATATATTATATATTATATATATATATATATATATATTTATATATATTATATATATATAATATAACTATATATAAATATATAATATTTATATATATATATATATACATATAAATATATTATATTATATATTTATATATATATTACTATATATATATATTATATATATATCATATTATATTTATATATATATGTGTGTGTGTGTGTGTGTATATACATATATTTTTATTTAAATATATATAATATATATATTTATATATATTATATATATTATATATATATTATATATACATGATATGTGTATATATAAAAAATATATATATATACTATATTTATATATATATATATATATATATATATATATATATATATATATATATATATTTTATATATATTTATATGTATAGTGATATAATATATATGAATAGTATTGTATATATATATATATTTATATAGATATATATAATATATATATATATATATATTATATATATATATATATAAATTTTTATATATATATTTATATATATATATATATTATGACAGATCTTGACAAATTAGACAAAAATGAGCGCAATAATGGGTGTGATATAAAATTCTCGGTTGAAGGTTGCTTTCAGAATTCTTAGTTGCTTCATCAGTTGGTAAATAATGTTGCAAGAGTTGCAAAACAGAAGTTATAAGATGGAAATTTTCTAAGAGTTAGGGTAAACGTGTTATGCAAACCCATTCCACTCAGGAATGGTCAGAGACACACGCACCATTATTTGTTACCTACTCATCCAATTTGGTTCAGTTGGAGTGGAGAGAACATTCTGAGGTTTAGGTAAGAAGGTAAAAACAGAGCAGGTGATTTAACAGCCAGCACTAAGCTGGATCTAATCGCAGTCAGCAAGTCATGCGGTTTTTAGAGAATAAGTTGAGTAAGTAGATAGTACACATACAAAACAATTGAAATTATAAGTAAGCCTTATAATTTATATAAGAATCCAAAGTCCGCATTTTTGTCATCCTAAAATAACTAACGTCCATGGATGGTTTAGTTGGTTCTTGGTGTGCTTGGAAGAATCTTTTCATAACATTCCTACATACGCCTTGAGTGTCAATTATTATTAATGTTCCTTGGTTTTACCAGGAGTTTTCCTGAGAGAGTTCCGGGGGTCAACGCCCCCGCGGCCCGGTCTGTGACAGGCCTCCATTAATAAAAATAATACCTTGCTCACACTCCATACAACCCTATGACAGACTTAGCCACTTGCTTATTAAACTACATACCGTATTAACAACACTCATCTCATGCTGCACCTATCTCTAAACCTCAAGCACACAAAATCTTTTTTACCCCCTCCTACGATCTTTTCTCTAGGAAGGACTTCTAATCTGATATCCAATCTTTCATTTACTTAAAATTTTTTATTTTATAAGCATCCTATGTTCACTTTTAAGTTTTTATTTTACCACCTTCCAAATTCGTCCACTAACCTTTTGATTGAAACTCCTTTTTGGTAATCATAGAAATAGCAGTGTTATCAGCAGAGAGCAACTGTGACAATTCCATTTTGCATTAGATTCTTTATCTTTTAATCCCAACTCCCGTGCATATCACTTCTCTTACTTCCCAATCTATAAATTATTGAACACCATGGTTACATCCACACATCCTGTGTAAGACTCACTTTACATACTCTAACCGCTGTGTCTCACTCTCCTCATAAAAAGCTCTGAACTGCTTTCTGTACCTTCCACGTATTCATTACTTGCAACCTCTGCCTTGTTGCTTCCTGTCTCCACCCTATCTCTATATGGACTGTTCCGATTACATGAATGCATCAAAAACTTACTTTTCTCCTATCTAATACTATTACTTACAATGCTTCAGTGTAAAATACTTGGCCTACACGTCCCCTACCCTTAATAAAGTTCTCCTTGTTCATTTGTTGAACTTGTTGTCCATCTACTTTCAATTTTTTCTTCAGTATTAATTACTTCTTAGACCTTACCATGTATACTCAACAAGAGTTATCCCTTCCATAATTCATTATACTCTATTTAGTGTCCATTACCATTATACAAGGAACTACGTATACTCTCTGAGAAATCCTTGGGTACCTTCCCCGCTTCAAATATTTTACTAAATGGGAAAGCACAAATATTCCAACAGCCTTACAACACATCCAACACGCAGACATCTATCTCTTCCCTCACTCCTAAAAGGACGTCATACCGCCCTAACCAATGAACGATATAAGAGAATCAATGTTTTACAGCAATATCTAATAGTTCTCTAAATATTCTCTCCATCTTTCCGATTACCTCCCAATCCCTATCTAATAACTATCACTCTTCTTTTTAAACTGTTCAAATCCATTTGAATCCCTAGGTTCTCTCATCTATTAATATCACTCCAAAACTTTTTTCCATATTCTCAACAACATTTGTTGACACATTCTCAACCACTCCGGGCATCTGCTCCCCTTTTCTTCCACCCACCATTCTCTTAAACTCCTTTTTTTCTCATATACTCCTACCTCAAAGATCCCCTCCCTCCTGCAAAAAAAAACTCTCCCTCTTATATCCACATACTTCTGTAAACGTTCTTTCTAACATTCTTCTTAAATCTACCCTATTATATCTGAAAACGTCTTTGTCTATACTCTCCTCTAGCCCATCCTTTCTATACATAGTTTCTTATATCTTACCTAACTGCCTCATACTTAGTTTATTAGCCTTCGCCTCTCTTCACTTTCTTGTGTGAAACCCATTCCTCCTTGAACCCCATGTCTCTTTTACTCTCACTGTAAACTTCAGATAATAAAATGGTATGATGAATCCGTTTGCTGTCTAAAAACATGCATATCCTAACCAGATGGTGTAGCACTTGATTTTACCCATGCTAAGTCCAAGTAAGGTTCACCAGGTAATAACCTGTTCACCTGTCAAGAGTCTACACCTGCTGACTTCACTTATGCAGTATCCATAAATAAGTTAACTACAAGCCCCACACTCACTTGTCACAATCTTTATGTTAGGCAACTGGATATCCAGAGGAAACTCAGGACTGCACTTCCAAGAAACTGCTGAAATTAGTGTCTTAGATAAAATATGTTTCCCAAACTCTGAGTTTAATTATAGGTTCAAGAATAAATGTTCAGCTGATGATCATCTCTGATTACAGCGTTATCCAGGAAAGGAAATTTGATGTGTTTTATATTTTATTTTCAATTTCATATTCTGCAAATCAACATCATATAACTTTTCCAAGAGGAGGATCCCACGAGGCATGTTAGCGCATTATTTCTGAGAAGAGGAAGGAGAATACCACATTATATGAATTTCAAGAAATATCCAACAGTTACATAAATCTTGTTTTCTTAATGCGGAAGACTTGAAGATACTGAAAACGTCAGTAACATTGTCATTATAATCGGTGATAGAATACATAGAAACTGCTCTCTGATTTTTCATGAAAAGTCTACCGAGGTGGTAACTACCTAAAATTCACAGTTTTCAAGATTTTCTTCCAGCATGAAATATATTTAAGATTTCTCATTAGCAGCGATGTTGACGACCCAACAAAAAAGAATATGCTATGGTCTAAATTTGTTCTGATTGTAGTGAGAGCATCATGATATGCATGACTCTGTAGTGTTCTTATCATATTTACCTCATTGTAAAGATACACAGCTTCAACATTGAGAAGAATTGCAAAAAGTAACGAGGTGGATGTTAGTGGCTGTGGTAGAGGTTTTTGATATTTTTTGTCATTATGAGTCACGTTCAACCAAAGTAGATAGACCATCCCATCCCAGTTTGTAGTGTAGTGTCTCCCAACGTGAGTCTGGTTTGTGAGGCCAAGTGTGTTGGATACGTTACATGCGTAGTGACCCCCCCCCCCCCCGGTGAGGCGAGGCCAGTGGCACTGTCACTGCACGGCCCCTCAGCCACAATTCCACCCCAAAACACATCTGCAAAATATGTGCATTTATTATGATATAATTTAACTTCGCTTTTTTAAATCGTTTCATTTAGAAAAAATACTATTCGCAAGCATAAGAAATATTAATCAGGAATTATGAAAAATATAATATAGAGTAGCAGAAATTGAACTGAGAAACTTCTCCCTTGGAGAATTATTCCATTTTATCCACATTTTTCTTGCATAATACTCAGTAAAATAGTTGAGTAATTGACTAACACAATAACAACTACGATCAGATTGAATTTCTCAGTAGGCAAAAATACATTTTCTCTTTGATATTTTGGAAGTAAACACCCATACATATATATATATAAATATTTATATATATATTATATATATATATTATATATATATATATATATATTTATATATATATATATTATACATATATATATTTTTATATATATATATATATATACTATATATATATATTATATATTATATTTATATATGCAATAAGATCACAGATAAACAGGTGATTTCAAAAATATGCAAAACAACCACTCTGAAAGAATAGAGAAATTCCAATAAGATAATGTGAGTAGTCTCGAAATGCGTTGGAATTTCTCTATTCTTCAGAGTGTTTTGTTTTGCATATATATATATATATATATATATATATATATATAAACTATATATATTTATATATATATTTTTATATTTATATATATATATATATATTATATATTTATTATATTTATATATATATATATTTATTTATGTATATATGTCGTGCTGAATAGGTCGAACTGCGATCTTGGCTTAAATAGCAACGCTATTCTTGCCATATAGGACTAGTGAAAATTTGGTATGAATAATTTAGCCAAATCATTCTAAACTAACGAAAAAAAATATAGTTCACTCTGTTTTGTTTAGTATTTAAATTATCGTAAACAAATCTAAAATATATTTTGTTGGGTTAGCTAAAATAAATTGTTCTTGTTATTATAAAGGTTTAGTGTAAGGTTTTCTAAGATTTCTTTCTGGTGCAAAATTAAAATTTTTACATCAACATTAATGAAAAAAATAAATTAACAAACGTATAGAGAAAATTTTTAGAAAGGACTTAATTTTAAAATTATTCTTGCTCAATTAACAGGTTTTACATATTCGTCACGACATATTTATATATATATATTTATCTATATATTAATATATATTTATATATATATATATAAATCATAATATATATATATTTGTATATTTATATATTTATATATATATATATATTTATATTGATATATTTATATATATATTTTATATATATATATTAATAATATATTTATTTTATATATATATATATGAATATATTTATATATATATAATATATATATATCTATATATATATATATATATATTTATGTATATATATATATATTATATATATTTGTATATATATTGATTTTATTTATTTATTATCACACTGACCGATTCCCACCAAGGCAGGGTGCCCGAAAAAGGAAAAACTTTCACATCATTCACTACATCATGTCTTGCCAGAAGGGTGCTTTACACTGAAAGTTTTTAAAACACACATTAACACCCCTCCTTCAGTAAGTGCAGGCACTGTACTTCCCACCTTCAGGACTAAAGTCTGGCCTGCCGGTTTCCCTGAAACACCCTCATAAATGTTACTTTGATCACTCTAACTGACGTCAAGTATTAAAAACCATTGGTCTCCATTCACTTCTATTCAAACACGCTCACGCATGCCTGCTGCGAAGTTCAAGCCCCTCGCACACAAAAACCTCCTTTTCCCTCTCCTCCAAACCTTTCCTAGGACGACCCTTACCCGTACTTCCTTCACTACAGATGATACACTCTTGAAGTCATTCTGTTTCACTCCATTACTCTTACATGTTATATATATATATTATATACTATATATATATAGACTATATATATATATATATATATATTTATATATATATATTATATATATATATATATATGTCGTGCGAATAGGCAGGAACTGCGATCTTGGCTTAATAGCAACGCTCATCTTGACATATAGGACAAGCGAAAATTGTAGTATGCAATAATTTCGCCAAAATCATATGGAACCCCCACCCCCCCTGCCCCCATAATTATATTTCACTGTGTTTGTTTGTATTAAATTATTGTAAACAACATCTAAAATATATTTAGTTGGGTTTAGGCAAATTAAATTGTTCTTGTTATATTAGGTTAGGTAAGTTTTCTAAGATACTTTTCTAGCAAAATAAAAAAATTTACATTAACATTAATGAAAAAAATATATCTTTAAAACGTATAAGAAAAAATTTTAGAAAGAACTTATTTTTAAATGAGTTCTTGCTAACTTGACCAGTTTTACATATTCGGGCCTCGATTTTTATATTATATTGATATTTATATATATATATATATTATATTTTTATATATATATTTATATATATTTTTATATATATATATATATATATAAACAATTTATACCCCGGTCGGGATTGAAACCGCGGTCAGAGGTCTCAAAACTTCACGGACTGGAGTTTTGAGACTCTCTGACGCGGGGTTCATTCCCGTGTCGGGGGTATTGGTTTGTTTGCAATCGTGTCATTACGATATATATACTCTTTTAATATATATATATATATATATATTAATATATATTAATATATATTAATATATATATATCTATATATGTATATTTTTATAGATATATAATATATATATATATATTTTTATTTATATATATATATATATATATATATTATATATATATATATATATATATTTATTTTTATATATATGTATATATATATATATATTTATATATATAAATATATATAATATATACATATTTATATATCGGTTTATATAAATATTATATATATATATATATATATATATACATATTTATGACGTACCGAATAGGCACAATTTGCGATCTTGGCTTAAATACATCGCTTCATCTTGCATATAGGAAAAGTGAAATTGTGTATGAACAAGAATTTCCGCCAAAATCATCTGAACATAACTAAAAAACATATATTTCACTGTGGTTTGTTTAGTTTAAATTATTGTAAACAAAATCTAAAATAAATTTAGTTGCGGGTTAGGCTAAAATAAAATTGTTCTTGTTATATAAGGTTATGAAGCTTTCTAAGATTCTTTTGGTGCATAATCAAACTTTTTACATTATCATTATTGAAAAAAAGTTATCTTTTAAAAGTACATGAGAAAAAATTTCAGAAAGGACTAATTTTAATTGAGTCCTTGGTTAATTCGTGAATATATTTAGATATTATTATCATATTATTTTATATTTATATATTATATATATACTTTATATATATATTTATATATATATATATAGTTATATATATATATATTTTTTATATATATGTATTATATATTTTTCAAATATAATTTATATATTTTTTTATATTTATATATATTATATTTATATATATATATATTTATATATACCACATATAATATATATATATTTATTTATATTTATATATATATATATATAAATATATATTATATATATATTTATAATATATATTTTTATATATTTATTATATTATATTATATATAATAAGCAAAACATCCACTCTGAATGAATAGAGAAATTCCAAGCGCTTTCGTGATACTCACAATTTCAAGGAACTATGAAAGTGAAGAATCCTAGAGGAAGCTTTTTTAAGGGGTCGGCCAGCACCTCACTATCTGGATCCACAAACGGTTTAACATCGTGCTCGACGCAGTGCGAGGCCTAACGTGGCAGGTCCTTTGCAAAACTCACCCCTTGCTTTTTATTTGTCATGTGTTTTATTTTTATTTACACCATAAATTTCTGTGTTGGTGTTTATGGATCTAATTTATATAAACCAAAGGAAATTTTCATATTATTGTCAAACTGCTTTTTATGAAACAACGATTCAATTATATTTCCTGTCGACCATGACTTGCTTGTTACTACTTCTCAACTTTTTGCAAAATAAATTGGATGGTTAAAATCTCATACATGAATAAATAGGAGAGCATTGGATTCTTGTCCAGTTCTAATGCTATATTTTATGTTGTTTTAATTTAGTTCGTGATTTTTACAGTTGACCGTAATAAACTTTATCGCAAATTTTACAAGGAATCTTTAGACACATCCATCAGCATTTTGGCGGGGAATCTTATCAAAAGTTTTTTTACTGTATCATGATTTTTGATTACAAACTTTATTATTAAATGTGAAGAAGAGAGGCATATCAACCAAGTTATCATGGTAAGGAGAACCATCATATTTTTTGTGAATAAAGGCTGGTTGCCTTTTTTATGGTTTATAAAAAGTGTTCCCTAGCTAACTTTAATAGATTGATCTATTACATTTCTAGGGTATTTTATTTCATTGCCTATTTCATAAATTTTGGATATTTCCTCATCTATGAACTTCAGGACTACAAATCGTAAGCTCTCAAAAAAACATTGTTTGAGAAAACAGACAGTTTTGACTCTATCTTGATGCGAGGAAAAATAGTGGACTTAGAACAGTTATTTGAGGTTTTCTGCTATAATTTTAATTGAATTCATTATTACCCTTAAATAATTAAAACATCTAGAAAAGGCAATGAGTTATTTTCTTCAAACTCAACAGTAAAGTTTATAGAATGGGCTAAGCTATTTAATTTTCCAAGAAAATGGTTGTATTATCTACATTTTTGGGCATAAGACACAAAATATCATCAACTATCAGAAACCATTTAGCTCTATAGGGTGGATTGTTGTTAAGCAACCCTTGTTTCAAAAAATTCCTTGTATAGGTTACTAAGACAGCGTGAAAGAGGATTTCCCATTGCCATACCAAACTTCTGAGTGTAAAAACTTATCATTGTTGGTTCTGATAGTGAGGTGCTGGCGAACCCTTATTAGCTTCATTGATGCTTCACTTTCATAGTTCCTTGATTAATGTGAGTAGTCACGAAAAGCGCTTGGAATTTCTCTATTCTTTCAGAGGGGTTTGTTTTGCATATTTTGAAATCACCTATTTACTGTGATCTTATTGCATATATATATTTATATATATATATATATATTTATATATATATATATATATATATATAGATATATATAATATATATATATATTATATTATATATATATATATATATATATATATATATACATATATTATAGATTTATATATAATATATATTTTATTATATATATATATATTATTTTTTCTTTATATATATTATATATATATAAATTATATATATATATAGTAAGTTGGTAGTCAGCAACCACCCAGGGAGTATTACCATTCTTGCCATACATACATCTTACATGCAATAAGATCACAGTAAACAGGTGATTCAGAAATATGCAAAACAACCACTCTGAAAGAATAAGAGAATTCCAAGCGCTTCGTGACTACTCAATTATCAAGGAACTATTATAGTTCGTTCATTGATATGTGAGTAGTCACGTAGCGCTTGGAATTTCTCTATTCTTTCAGTTAGTGTTTTTTTTGAATCTATACATACATGTAGCACATTACATGTACAGAGTATATGTATATAACACCCCATGCGTGTTGTTTGAGGCGATAAAATGCCGGCTAGTGCAGTGTTGTTGTTTTTTTTTTTTTACACAGGATTTGACAAGGTTAGGGTTAAGGATCCCAAGCTTTTTTGACAAGCTATTTACAGGTTATTGGCAAGCAGAGTGTTACCAGCTTCAGCTCATTTGAACAGCATTTTTATTGTTATGAGGACATTCATGTATGGAACTGGATGAAGTTGAAGACATCTGCGAGGCCAGCATTTTCATTTGATCAACTGAATTTATCTCGTTGACATCATTGTTGCTGTACGATGTGTTCCATACTCGAGTCATCCTCAGGTCTATATATGATCTCAGGATGGAAGTGGATGTTCTGGAGAAGGGTTACAGCCAGAGTGAAGTTGCTGCTTTCTTGCCCGTATTGTGGCCATAAAAGCTTGTTTCAAGTTGTCTCGATGTGGACCAGTGTGGTTTTTTGACAATTTTGCCTTGACATAACAGTATGGTCACCCACATCCCTCCTGTGTTGATGGCTCTGCTGGAAGTGACAGATCTATCCAGGATGGGTACTGGCCGAGTGATGAGACGTCTTGCTTGTTCTCTACTCTGTCAAGCAGTCGCAGGATGAGAGGGGGGGGCCAGTGAAAAACCAAGAAAGTGGTAGAATCTCTGGGTCATGTGATTAAGTGAGCGTACTTGTGCCTAGTACAGGATCTTGCAATCCCTACTGTCAAGCAGTGATGCGAGTGTTGGGAGAAGTGCTGTAAGCTTCATGGCTGCCTTGGTTTGCAAGGAAGATTTACAGCATTGTTCTTCATGGTTAGTTTGGAGTCAATTTCACCCTCAGGTCACGCAACCTTCTTCTCTCAGGTGCCACACCCTCCATTCATCCTTTACTAACTGCACCTGCATTACCATCATGGTGCTAGAGACGATCATTATTTGAGTTTTCTCAGGTGCTAATGTTACTTGCACATCTATTTCCCCAAGCTGATATAGCTCTTCAGCTTAGTGCTTGATGTAGCTTAGAGCAGCTGGCATATCTTTTCTTGTTATGTGATTGTCAGTGTGCAGACGTCTGCATATGCATGTGATTCTGGATGACTTGAAGAAGGTCGTTGAAGTAGACATTCCATAATCAATAGTCCAGTACGCTTTCGTTGTGGAACACAGGCCCCCCAATAGGATGTCTTGCTGATTCGTTTCCATTGAGAACTACACGTCTTTAGAGATTCTTCCATGGAGGTAAATCACTGAGGAGACGTAGTGTGTAAGAGCCTACAAATTCCCAGTGCTTGAGTTTTCGATAAGAGGCCCTGGTGCCACACCTGTCGAAAGCACCAGCAATGTCCAGTGTCTACCACACAGCGACTTTGGATTCATCCAGTGGATGGTGCCACTTAGTGGAGAGGTTTAACTACAGCTCAGCAGCATTTTAACCTTTCATGAAGCCATATTGGACGATCACAAAGTAGTTGAGTGGTAGTCAAAAAACTCTGTCATTTGTCTTGAAATTATTGTCTCTCAAGGATCCTTACCAGTGTACAGGAGTCGGACACTGGTCTGTAGTTGCTGATTTCTGCTCTGCACTTCTTTTTGTGAAACTGGGGACTATTTGCCTCTTTTCCATAGAGAGGGGGCCATTTACGCTGTACAAGGCAGCTGTGATGAAAGATGGCGATAGTAAGAGGTGGCTGATAGCTGGTCTGCACATCTTCTCAGCAATCTTAGGGCTCAACTTGTTGGGCCCACAGCCTTTTCTTGGTCAAGCGATTTAAGAAGGAAATGCTCCCTTCATCTGCCTTACTTGTCCACCACTGAGTGTTTTGCAGCTAGCCAAGGTGGGTCCCTCTTGCGATCAGGAACTTGGCATTATGGTACCAAAGTGTTCAGCAAGAGAGGTCCGCCTTTCTCTTGATACTAGTTGAGGTGGTCCCATCCTGTCGATTTTTAAGGTGGAATGAGTTCAACGGCAGGATAACCTTGTCTTGTCCTTGACAGGGACCACAAGGTTATGGAGCCTACCCTACCTGTGCTAGCTTTCTTTTTGTGTCCTCCTCCCATTTAGCAATAGGCCCCTTTTGAACATCACAATATGCCTTCAGGCTTGCCTGTGCAAGTTCCTGTTATACGGTTGGTAAGGATGTCTCTTATACCTTCGCCATGCTTTTGTGACTTAGCATGTAGCTGCCTTTACAACGAAAGCCAAACCACGGCTGATATGTAGGCTTCGCACAATTTTGCCGGTTGAGGAAATGTGTTCTTGTTGTAGTTAAGGATGTGTCAGTGAAGGGCTATCTCTTGGTTGCCATCTTCCCCCTTGGAGAAAGTAGAGCATTCCAATCGGTCGTCAGGTGGCGAGCTCTGAGCAAAAAGGGTGGCCAATTACCTCTTTCCCATCTAAGACTCTTGAGTTGTGAGTTGTGTGTGACTCCTCACCTCGTTCTGTTGCGATCTTAAGAGTCGTAAAAAACAGCCTTGTGGTCAGACGAATCAACGTAGCCGAGGGGTTGTACCACCTCGTTCGTGGTCACATAATATAAAATACTGCTCGTTGAACTAGTACACCACCTGAGACTAGAATGAAATTAGCTAGTGTCATCCACACTATCGTGTCGCCCTTAGATAGCGAGTACATAACATTCAGTTCACTGGATGCACTACTCTTAAGGATCGTAGTTGTTTATAGTCCAGTGGATTAGGGCGTCATGTGTGTCGCCCACATTGCAGTCAGGCCAAAAGCAGCATGGGTTCGAAGGTCCTTGGCTAGTGCAGTATTGCTGTTGATTAATACCACTCATTTGTGGTCACAATAATATAAAATACTGCTCGTTGAACTAGTACACCAAATGAGACTAGAATGAATTGAGCCTGAGTCATCCACCACTATAGTGTGCCCTTAGATAGCGATGTACAACATTTCAGTTCCACTGGATGCATATCTTAAGATCGTATGGTCCAAGCGAATTAAGAGCCGTCATGTGTGTTCGCCCACCATGAGGCATGCCAAAGCCAGCATGGCGGTGAGTCCTTGGCTAGTGTTGTATTGTTATTGATCAATACACTCGTTCGTCAAAAATTTAAAATACTGGCTCGTTGAACTAGTTCACCAACAGGGACTACAATGAGTTAGCCTAATGTCAATCCACACCTTCGTGTGATTCCTTGATAGACGTGAGTACAACATTCAGTTCCACTGGGTTCACTACTCTTATAGGATCGTATGGTCCAGTGGATTAGGTGTAATTGTCGTGTCGCCACCTTGAGGCAGGCAAAGCAGCATGGGTTCGAGTCCTTGGCTAGTGCAGTGTTGTTATTGATCAATACCAATATATATATATAATATATATATATTATATATATTTATATATATATATATATATAGAGATATATTATTATATTTATTTATATATATATATATATTATATATATATAAAATATATAGTTTATTATATATATATATATTTATATTACACATATATATTTATATATATATCATATATTATATATATATTTTTATATAATATATATATATATATATATATATTTATATTTATATATTAAATATATTATATTATTATATATATATAATATAAATATATATATATTTTATTATAATATCATATACTATATATAGATATATATATTATTATTTATATATAATATATATATAAATTATATATGTCATGCGAATATGTAAAACTGGTCAATTAGCAAGAACCTCATTTAAAATCAAATTCTTTCTGAATTTTCTTTTACACGTTTTAAAGGTATATTTTTTTCATTAATGTTAATGAAAATAAATTTAATTTTGCCCAAAATAATCTTAGTAAAACTTACTTAACCTTAATATAACAAGAACCAATTTATTTTAGCCTAACCCAACTATATTATTTAGATTTGTTTCAATAAAATAATGTTAAAACAAACAAGTGAAATTATATCCTTTTTCGTTAGGCTCAGTACTGATTTTGGCGAAATTATTGCATAAAAAAATTTTCGCTAGTCCTATATTGCAAGATAGGCGTTGCTATTTAAGCAAGATCGCAAGTTCTGCCTATTCGGAACGACACATATATTTATGTTGTTTTAATCTTTTTCGAGTCTTTACCAGTTTTGACCGTAATTAAACTTTATCGCAAATTTTACAAGGATTCTTATAGAGACATCCGTCAGCATTTTGGGTGGAATTGATTATCAAAAGTTTTTTACTGTATCAAGATTTTTAAATACAACGTCGATATTAAAAATCTTAAGAAATGAAGGCATATCAACCAAGTTTTCTTGCGTAAGGAGAACCAACATATTTTTAGTTGAATAGGCTGGTTGTCCATTTTTGGATGTAAAAAGTATTTCTAGCAATTTTAAAAGATTCAAATCAATTACGTTTCTTGGGTATTTCAATTTCATTACCTATTTCATATAATTTTGTATATTTCCTCATCTACGAAATCTGGACTACAAATACGTAAACTCTTAGAAACATTGATGAGAAAAGAGACATGTTTTACTCTATCTTGTTGTGAAGAATAATAGTGACATAGGCGACAGTTATTTGTAGGTTTTCTGTAAATTTTAAATTTGAATTCATTATTACCTTAAATTAAACTTCTAGAAAAGGCAATGAGTTATTTTCTTCAACTAACAGTAAAGGTTATAGGAAAATTTTCTAATTTATCCACTGATGAATTATATTTAGTAATGGGACTGATATATAGCTCTATGTTAAAACCTAACATACCCAAGTGCCTCTAAAGATTCTTTAAGTTTATGATACACTTAATTGCAATTAAAAATTTTGCGCCTTACTAAAGTTGACAAAATTAAATGGCAATACTTAATTATGAAAGAAATGATTACAAGAAAAAAGGATAATTCTTAGTTGTACTGAAACCTATTTATACTTAGAAAAAAATTAACCAGGAACGTCAACAGCAATTTCAATTAAAAACAAAAAACTTCTACTGAAAGGCAAAAAGATGAATTAGTTAAACAATTACTTCCACTAATCCATTCTTTACCTTTACATGTATGTGGACTAATAAAAACACACAAACCAGGGAAATCAGTCAGGACCAATTATTAGCTCCATAGGTTCTGTTTCATATAAAGTTCGATGTGGAATTGTAGATATTTTAAGCCCAAATGTTGGCCAAAATTTCTAGCTTTATGTTAATAACAACATAGATTTAGTTGAAAAAATAAGCTCCTGACTGACGTAAATGATTTTACATGACAAGGTAGTTTTGATGTTACTTCCTTGTTTACAGATTTAGTTCCTGTTGATGTTTTGATTAAGTTTCTTATCTGAAGATCTCGTTAATCTTTATGATTTACCATTGCACTGTTACTTCTATCTTTAAATTTGCATTGGTGATGCAAAAGTGGTATTTAATGTTTAGTTTACACTCAGATATTTGTATGACAATGGGATATCCTCTTTACATGTCTTAGCTAACTATACATGGAATTTTTGAAAACAAGCTGCTTAACACAATCCTCCCTAACAGAGCTAATTGGTTCAGATTTGTTGAATGTATTGTGTTGTGTGTCTTACGAGAGAATGTAGATATACACCATTTCCTTTGGAAAATAAATGGCTTAGCAATTATTTTTAACTCTTACTGTTGAGTTTGAAGAAACTAACTCATTGCCTTTTTCTAGATGTTTTAATTATTAAGGGTAATATGAATTCAAATTTAAAAATTTACAGAAAACCTACAAATAATGTTCCTGTGTCCACTATTATTCTTCACATCAAGTTAGAGTTCAACTACGTCTTCTTTTCTCATCAATGTTTTAAGAGCTTTACGTATTTGTAGTCCAGAGTTCATAGATTGTGGAAATATACAAAATTCTATGAAATAGTAATGATTTGAATTACCCAAGAAACGTAATTGATAAATCTTTAAAATTGCTAGAAATACTTTTTACAATCCAAAATGGGTAAAACAAGCTTATTTCAACTAAAATATGTTGGTCTCCCTTACCATCGAAAACTTGGTGTGATATGCCTTCTCTTCTTAAGACTTTTAATATCAAAGTTGCATCTAAAATTTGATACAGTAAAAAAAACTTTTGATAAAGATTTCCACCCACAAATGCTAATCGGATGTGTTTCCTTTAGATTCCTTTGTTAAATTTGCGATAAAAGTTTATTCAGGTTTTTTTAAACTGGTAAAAAATCTCGAACTAAGATTTAAAACAACATAAAATAATATAGCATTAGAAATGGACAAGATTACAATGCTTATTCATTCATGTGAGAGATTTTAACCATCCAATTGGATTTTCTCAAAAAAGTTGGAGAAAGGTTTGTATCAAGGCAGTCCATGGTCGACAGGAATATAATTGAATCTTGTTTTCATAAAAAACAGTTTTGCAAATAATATGAATATGTCCTTTGGTTTATATAAATTAGATCCATTATAATTAATAGAATTTGGAAGAATTTAATAAACATTGAAGAAATATAAATTTTAAAATTCTAATTCTGAGTTAGAATTAGTTTGGTTGGTGGGTTGGTGTGAAAGGGACCTGTCTAGTTGGGCCAGCGGGCCTGCTCAGTGTCCCCTTCTCTTATGGGTAGATCGTCAGGTGTTGCTTTGTTGTGGAATGTGATAGTGAGGCTGTGGGCTAGACATTCTATATGCCTTCCTTTGTTGCTCTACTTTCATTGTGTTCCTTTTAATGTGAGTAGTCACGAAGCACTTGGAATTTATTCATTCTTTCAACAGTGGTTGTTTTGCATAGTTCTGAAATCACCTCCGTTACTGGGATCTTATTGCATATATTATTTATAATATATATATATATATATATATATATATATATATATACTTATATATATATCATATGTTTATATTTATATTTATATTTACATATTTATATATTATATATTATATATATATATATATATATATTTATATATATTATATATATATAATATAACTATATATAAATATATAATATTTATATATATATATATATACATATAAATATATTATATTATATATTTATATATATATTACTATATATATATATTATATATATATCATATTATATTTATATATATATGTGTGTGTGTGTGTGTGTATATACATATATTTTTATTTAAATATATATAATATATATATTTATATATATTATATATATTATATATATATTATATATACATGATATGTGTATATATAAAAAATATATATATATACTATATTTATATATATATATATATATATATATATATATATATATATATATATATATATTTTATATATATTTATATGTATAGTGATATAATATATATGAATAGTATTGTATATATATATATATTTATATAGATATATATAATATATATATATATATATATTATATATATATATATATAAATTTTTATATATATATTTATATATATATATATATTATGACAGATCTTGACAAATTAGACAAAAATGAGCGCAATAATGGGTGTGATATAAAATTCTCGGTTGAAGGTTGCTTTCAGAATTCTTAGTTGCTTCATCAGTTGGTAAATAATGTTGCAAGAGTTGCAAAACAGAAGTTATAAGATGGAAATTTTCTAAGAGTTAGGGTAAACGTGTTATGCAAACCCATTCCACTCAGGAATGGTCAGAGACACACGCACCATTATTTGTTACCTACTCATCCAATTTGGTTCAGTTGGAGTGGAGAGAACATTCTGAGGTTTAGGTAAGAAGGTAAAAACAGAGCAGGTGATTTAACAGCCAGCACTAAGCTGGATCTAATCGCAGTCAGCAAGTCATGCGGTTTTTAGAGAATAAGTTGAGTAAGTAGATAGTACACATACAAAACAATTGAAATTATAAGTAAGCCTTATAATTTATATAAGAATCCAAAGTCCGCATTTTTGTCATCCTAAAATAACTAACGTCCATGGATGGTTTAGTTGGTTCTTGGTGTGCTTGGAAGAATCTTTTCATAACATTCCTACATACGCCTTGAGTGTCAATTATTATTAATGTTCCTTGGTTTTACCAGGAGTTTTCCTGAGAGAGTTCCGGGGGTCAACGCCCCCGCGGCCCGGTCTGTGACAGGCCTCCATTAATAAAAATAATACCTTGCTCACACTCCATACAACCCTATGACAGACTTAGCCACTTGCTTATTAAACTACATACCGTATTAACAACACTCATCTCATGCTGCACCTATCTCTAAACCTCAAGCACACAAAATCTTTTTTACCCCCTCCTACGATCTTTTCTCTAGGAAGGACTTCTAATCTGATATCCAATCTTTCATTTACTTAAAATTTTTTATTTTATAAGCATCCTATGTTCACTTTTAAGTTTTTATTTTACCACCTTCCAAATTCGTCCACTAACCTTTTGATTGAAACTCCTTTTTGGTAATCATAGAAATAGCAGTGTTATCAGCAGAGAGCAACTGTGACAATTCCATTTTGCATTAGATTCTTTATCTTTTAATCCCAACTCCCGTGCATATCACTTCTCTTACTTCCCAATCTATAAATTATTGAACACCATGGTTACATCCACACATCCTGTGTAAGACTCACTTTACATACTCTAACCGCTGTGTCTCACTCTCCTCATAAAAAGCTCTGAACTGCTTTCTGTACCTTCCACGTATTCATTACTTGCAACCTCTGCCTTGTTGCTTCCTGTCTCCACCCTATCTCTATATGGACTGTTCCGATTACATGAATGCATCAAAAACTTACTTTTCTCCTATCTAATACTATTACTTACAATGCTTCAGTGTAAAATACTTGGCCTACACGTCCCCTACCCTTAATAAAGTTCTCCTTGTTCATTTGTTGAACTTGTTGTCCATCTACTTTCAATTTTTTCTTCAGTATTAATTACTTCTTAGACCTTACCATGTATACTCAACAAGAGTTATCCCTTCCATAATTCATTATACTCTATTTAGTGTCCATTACCATTATACAAGGAACTACGTATACTCTCTGAGAAATCCTTGGGTACCTTCCCCGCTTCAAATATTTTACTAAATGGGAAAGCACAAATATTCCAACAGCCTTACAACACATCCAACACGCAGACATCTATCTCTTCCCTCACTCCTAAAAGGACGTCATACCGCCCTAACCAATGAACGATATAAGAGAATCAATGTTTTACAGCAATATCTAATAGTTCTCTAAATATTCTCTCCATCTTTCCGATTACCTCCCAATCCCTATCTAATAACTATCACTCTTCTTTTTAAACTGTTCAAATCCATTTGAATCCCTAGGTTCTCTCATCTATTAATATCACTCCAAAACTTTTTTCCATATTCTCAACAACATTTGTTGACACATTCTCAACCACTCCGGGCATCTGCTCCCCTTTTCTTCCACCCACCATTCTCTTAAACTCCTTTTTTTCTCATATACTCCTACCTCAAAGATCCCCTCCCTCCTGCAAAAAAAAACTCTCCCTCTTATATCCACATACTTCTGTAAACGTTCTTTCTAACATTCTTCTTAAATCTACCCTATTATATCTGAAAACGTCTTTGTCTATACTCTCCTCTAGCCCATCCTTTCTATACATAGTTTCTTATATCTTACCTAACTGCCTCATACTTAGTTTATTAGCCTTCGCCTCTCTTCACTTTCTTGTGTGAAACCCATTCCTCCTTGAACCCCATGTCTCTTTTACTCTCACTGTAAACTTCAGATAATAAAATGGTATGATGAATCCGTTTGCTGTCTAAAAACATGCATATCCTAACCAGATGGTGTAGCACTTGATTTTACCCATGCTAAGTCCAAGTAAGGTTCACCAGGTAATAACCTGTTCACCTGTCAAGAGTCTACACCTGCTGACTTCACTTATGCAGTATCCATAAATAAGTTAACTACAAGCCCCACACTCACTTGTCACAATCTTTATGTTAGGCAACTGGATATCCAGAGGAAACTCAGGACTGCACTTCCAAGAAACTGCTGAAATTAGTGTCTTAGATAAAATATGTTTCCCAAACTCTGAGTTTAATTATAGGTTCAAGAATAAATGTTCAGCTGATGATCATCTCTGATTACAGCGTTATCCAGGAAAGGAAATTTGATGTGTTTTATATTTTATTTTCAATTTCATATTCTGCAAATCAACATCATATAACTTTTCCAAGAGGAGGATCCCACGAGGCATGTTAGCGCATTATTTCTGAGAAGAGGAAGGAGAATACCACATTATATGAATTTCAAGAAATATCCAACAGTTACATAAATCTTGTTTTCTTAATGCGGAAGACTTGAAGATACTGAAAACGTCAGTAACATTGTCATTATAATCGGTGATAGAATACATAGAAACTGCTCTCTGATTTTTCATGAAAAGTCTACCGAGGTGGTAACTACCTAAAATTCACAGTTTTCAAGATTTTCTTCCAGCATGAAATATATTTAAGATTTCTCATTAGCAGCGATGTTGACGACCCAACAAAAAAGAATATGCTATGGTCTAAATTTGTTCTGATTGTAGTGAGAGCATCATGATATGCATGACTCTGTAGTGTTCTTATCATATTTACCTCATTGTAAAGATACACAGCTTCAACATTGAGAAGAATTGCAAAAAGTAACGAGGTGGATGTTAGTGGCTGTGGTAGAGGTTTTTGATATTTTTTGTCATTATGAGTCACGTTCAACCAAAGTAGATAGACCATCCCATCCCAGTTTGTAGTGTAGTGTCTCCCAACGTGAGTCTGGTTTGTGAGGCCAAGTGTGTTGGATACGTTACATGCGTAGTGACCCCCCCCCCCCCCGGTGAGGCGAGGCCAGTGGCACTGTCACTGCACGGCCCCTCAGCCACAATTCCACCCCAAAACACATCTGCAAAATATGTGCATTTATTATGATATAATTTAACTTCGCTTTTTTAAATCGTTTCATTTAGAAAAAATACTATTCGCAAGCATAAGAAATATTAATCAGGAATTATGAAAAATATAATATAGAGTAGCAGAAATTGAACTGAGAAACTTCTCCCTTGGAGAATTATTCCATTTTATCCACATTTTTCTTGCATAATACTCAGTAAAATAGTTGAGTAATTGACTAACACAATAACAACTACGATCAGATTGAATTTCTCAGTAGGCAAAAATACATTTTCTCTTTGATATTTTGGAAGTAAACACCCATACATATATATATATAAATATTTATATATATATTATATATATATATTATATATATATATATATATATTTATATATATATATATTATACATATATATATTTTTATATATATATATATATATACTATATATATATATTATATATTATATTTATATATGCAATAAGATCACAGATAAACAGGTGATTTCAAAAATATGCAAAACAACCACTCTGAAAGAATAGAGAAATTCCAATAAGATAATGTGAGTAGTCTCGAAATGCGTTGGAATTTCTCTATTCTTCAGAGTGTTTTGTTTTGCATATATATATATATATATATATATATATATATATAAACTATATATATTTATATATATATTTTTATATTTATATATATATATATATATTATATATTTATTATATTTATATATATATATATTTATTTATGTATATATGTCGTGCTGAATAGGTCGAACTGCGATCTTGGCTTAAATAGCAACGCTATTCTTGCCATATAGGACTAGTGAAAATTTGGTATGAATAATTTAGCCAAATCATTCTAAACTAACGAAAAAAAATATAGTTCACTCTGTTTTGTTTAGTATTTAAATTATCGTAAACAAATCTAAAATATATTTTGTTGGGTTAGCTAAAATAAATTGTTCTTGTTATTATAAAGGTTTAGTGTAAGGTTTTCTAAGATTTCTTTCTGGTGCAAAATTAAAATTTTTACATCAACATTAATGAAAAAAATAAATTAACAAACGTATAGAGAAAATTTTTAGAAAGGACTTAATTTTAAAATTATTCTTGCTCAATTAACAGGTTTTACATATTCGTCACGACATATTTATATATATATATTTATCTATATATTAATATATATTTATATATATATATATAAATCATAATATATATATATTTGTATATTTATATATTTATATATATATATATATTTATATTGATATATTTATATATATATTTTATATATATATATTAATAATATATTTATTTTATATATATATATATGAATATATTTATATATATATAATATATATATATCTATATATATATATATATATATTTATGTATATATATATATATTATATATATTTGTATATATATTGATTTTATTTATTTATTATCACACTGACCGATTCCCACCAAGGCAGGGTGCCCGAAAAAGGAAAAACTTTCACATCATTCACTACATCATGTCTTGCCAGAAGGGTGCTTTACACTGAAAGTTTTTAAAACACACATTAACACCCCTCCTTCAGTAAGTGCAGGCACTGTACTTCCCACCTTCAGGACTAAAGTCTGGCCTGCCGGTTTCCCTGAAACACCCTCATAAATGTTACTTTGATCACTCTAACTGACGTCAAGTATTAAAAACCATTGGTCTCCATTCACTTCTATTCAAACACGCTCACGCATGCCTGCTGCGAAGTTCAAGCCCCTCGCACACAAAAACCTCCTTTTCCCTCTCCTCCAAACCTTTCCTAGGACGACCCTTACCCGTACTTCCTTCACTACAGATGATACACTCTTGAAGTCATTCTGTTTCACTCCATTACCCTTTGTTATGATTAAGGCACCCACCCCTTTTCCCCCATCAATTCTTGATTCCCCATCTTTATAGACCCATCCGCTGCACGTCCACCCCCCAAATATTAAATACATTCACCTCCTCCTACTCTCTCCTCCATTTCTGATATCAATCTTCATCACTAAACTTTTTGTTATCCTCATAACCTTATTCTTGCCTGTTTCACTTTCAATTTTCTTCTTTTGCACACCCTTCCAAATTCATCCACCAATCTCTGCAACTTCTCTTCAGAATCTCCCGAGAGCACAGTGTCATCAGCAAAGAGCAACTGTGACAACTCCCACTTTATGTGTGATTCTTTATCTTTTAACTCCACGCCTCTTGCCAAGACCCTCGCATTTACTTCTCTTACAACCCCATCTATAAATATATTAAACAACACGGTGACATCACACATCCTTGTCTAAGGCTTACTTTTACTGGGAAATAATTTCCCTCTTTCCTACATACTCTAACTTGAGCCTCACTATCCTCGTTAAAAACTCTTCACTGCTTTCAGTAACCTACCTCCTACACCATACACCTGCAACATCTGCCACATTACCCCCCTATCCACCCTGTCATACACCTTTTCCAAATCCATAAATGCCACAAGACCTCTTTAGCCTTATCTAAATACTGTTCACTTATATGTTTCACTGTAAACACCTGGTCCACACACCCCCTACCTTTCCTGAAGCCTCCTTGTTCATCTGCTATCCTATTCTCCGTCTTACTCTTAATTCTTTCAATAATAACTCTACCATACACTTTGCCAGGTATACTCAACAGACTTATCCCCCTATAATTTTGCACTCTCTTTTATTCCCTTTGCCTTTATACAAAGGAACTATGCATGCTCTCTGCCAATCCCTTGGTACCTTACCCTCTTCCATACATTTATTAAATAATTGCACCAACCACTCCAAAACTATATCCCCACCTGCTTTTAACATTTCTATCTTTATCCCATCAATCCCAGCTGCCTTACCCCCTTTCATTTTACCTACTGCCTCACGAAATTCCGAACTGCCGAATAGGCAGAACTTGCGATCTTGGCTTAAATAGCAACGCCCATCTTGCCATATAGGACAAGCTAAAATTTGTGTATGCAATAATTTCGCCAAAATCATTCTTAAGCTAACGAAAAAAATATATTTCATTGTGTTTGTTTAGTATTAAATTATTGTAAACAAATCTAAAATATATTTAGTTGGGTTAGGCTTAAATAAATTGCTCTTGTTATAATATGGTTAGGTAAGTTTTCTAAGATTCTTTTGTTGCAAAATTAATAATTTTTACATTAATATTAATGAAAAAAATATATCTTTAAACATATAAGAGAAAATTTTAGAAAGAACTTAATTTTAAATGAGTTCTTGCTAATTGACCAGATTTACATATTCGGCACGACATATATACATATATATGTATATATATATATTTAATATTGTCCCAAATTGGAAAAAAATGGCAAGTTTGGCTTAATCGCAACACTCTTCTTGCCAAACAAGGCAAGCGAAATTTTGTGTATGTAATAATTTCGCAAAAATCATTCTGAACCTAACGAAAAAAAATATATTTCTTTGTGTTTGTTTATTATTAAATTATTGTAAACTTATCTAAAATATATTTAGTTGGATTAGGCAAAATTAAATTGCACTTGTTATAATAAGGTTACATAAGTTTTTAATTAAGACATTAAAAAATGGCTATTTAGTGAACATTCATCAATAAACTTCCTGGGAAAAGCTAGAACAATTTAATTAAAAATGGAAAAGGTTTGTATCTTTAGTTTTGTGCAATAGGCATAAAATATCATCAATATGTCTTTGCCACTTTACTTTATCGTGAAGGATTCCATTAAGCAATCTTTTTTAAAAATATTCCATTTATAGTTCGGCAAAGATTGATGAGATAGGATATAGAAATTGTCTTACCAAAATTCTGAGTTTGAAACTCACTATTGAACGCAAGTTTTGCAGTAGTAGAATAAAGTTGAATAAACTCAGTTATTGTTGGTACAGGCAATGGTAAATTGTAATTACCGAGGACTTCTGGTAAGAAACTTATTTTAAGTCATCAACTGAAGTTGATGTGACATCCAAATTATTCTGCAATTATTTCAATCATTCATTGTGTTTAATTCATCAACTAAATCAATGTTTTTTTTACATTAAAGTTAGAGACTGCCATCAATTGTGTTCAACGTATCTAGTAGCCTTTAAGATAATTTATAGGAAACTAAACCTACGAGGTAATTATGGATCTGACTGGATTAACTGGTTTGTGTATACAGATTTTTTCGTACATATATGATAAAGATGGATTGTTGATGATGAATTTTTAAATTAGTTCATCTTTGCCTGTCTTCAACAATGTTATTTTTTCCTTGTTTGGAATAAGTATCTGCATCAGTTTTAAAATTACTTGTGAATTTATTTTGTCTGTTTTAATTTTATGCGAATTTTTAAAAAGATTTTCATATGTTTTAAAAAACACTGAGGACAATTGATATTATTTTGTTTCATAATAAACCATCTCCTTATTTATAATAATTTGTGTAGATTTTTCCAAGTTACAAAAATCTTTTGTAATTTTCACTTTATTAAACTTTCTAGAAGTTGCAAAACTTTGATCAAAATCTTGAACGGCGGTTGTTTTCTTATTTAGTGTTTAATGTAACATGTTAATTAAATTCTTATTAATATGTTTAGTTCTGTAATTTTCTAATTAAATTGTCTAACTTTCAATTTAGTTTGTTTTTGAGTTTATTACAAATTCTTCTCAGCTTGTTATAACTATAAAATAATATACTTTGTTTTTATTTTAATGAAATAGCCTGAATAAAATATATATTTCTGGATCTCAATATTTTGAATGCCTCATTTTCTTCTATTTTAGTATTTTTAACAGGATTCTAAAAAATAATTCTCAACAAATTATCAAAGTGTGAACTTTGATATCAAGAAATCTGTTACAAAATAATTTGAGTAAAACTTGTTTATTTATTTTTCTCTTCTAAATTTGTCCTAAGGTTAAATATTGACTTGATTTATGTAGAAGATTATTGTGAAACATAAAAAGTACGATAATAAAAGTTAACAAGAATATTCAAAGTGTCGTGAGATATCCACTGATACAATATAAATAACAAAGTTGTACAAGCTTATAAGACTGAGATATCAAGTAACAAGTCACGTGACTCCTGACACAATAATACTGAGATATCAAGTAACAAGTCACGTGACTCCTGACCCAATAAGACTGAGATATCAAGTAACAAGTCACGTGACTCCTGACACAATAAGACTGAGATATCAAGTAACAAGTCACGTGACTCCTGACACAATAAGACTGAGATATCAAGTAACAAGTCACGTGACTCCTGAACCAATAAGACTGAGATATCAAGTAACAAGTCACGTGACTCCTGACCCAATAAGACTGAGATATCAAGTAACAAGTCACGTGACTCCTGACACAATAAGACTGAGATATCAAGTAACAAGTCACGTGACTCCTGAGACAATAAGACTGAGATATCAAGTAACAAGTCACGTGACTCCTGACACAATAAGACTGAGATATCAAGTAACAAGTCACGTGACTCCTGACCCAATAAGACTGAGATATCAAGTAACAAGTCACGTGACTCCTGACCCAATAAGACTGAGATATCAAGTAACAAGTCACGTGACTCCTGACACAATAAGACTGAGATATCAAGTAACAAGTCACGTGACTCCTGAGACAATAATACTGAGATATCAAGTAACAAGTCACGTGACTCCTCACACAATAAGACTGAGATATCAAGTAACAAGTCACGTGACTCCTCACACAATAAGACTGAGATATCAAGTAACAAGTCACGTGACTCCTGACACAATAATACTGAGATATCAAGTAACAAGTCACGTGACTCCTGACACAATAAGACTGAGATATCAAGTAACAAGTCACGTGACTCCTGACACAATAAGACTGAGATATCAAGTAACAAGTCACGTGACTCCTCACACAATAAGACTGAGATATCAAGTAACAAGTCACGTGACTCCTCACACAATAAGACTGAGATATCAAGTAACAAGTCACGTGACTCCTGACACAATAAGACTGAGATATCAAGTAACAAGTCACGTGACTCCTGACCCAATAAGACTGAGATATCAAGTAACAAGTCACGTGACTCCTCACACAATAATACTGAGATATCAAGTAACAAGTCACGTGACTCATGACCACAATAAGACTGAGATATCAAGTAACAAGTCACGTGACTCCTACACAATAATACTGAGATATAAGTCAACAAGTCACGTGATCTAACAATAAGACTGAGATATCAAGTAACAAGTCACGTGACTCCTGACACAATAAGACTGAGATATCAAGTAACAAGTCACGTGACTCCTGACACAATAATACTGAGATATCAACAAGTCACGTGACTCCTGAGACAATAATACTGAGATATCAAGTAACAAGTCACGTGACTCCTCACCCAATAAGACTGAGATATCAAGTAACAAGTCACGTGACTCCTGAGACAATAATACTGAGATATCAAGTAACAAGTTACGTGACTCCTGACCCAATAAGACTGAGATATCAAGTAACAAGTCACGTGACCTGACCAATAATCTGAGATATCAAAAGTCACGTGATCTGAGCATATACTGGATATAGTAACAAGTCACGTGACTCCTCACCCAATAAGACTGAGATATCAAGTAACAAGTCACGTGACTCCTCACACAATAAGACTGAGATATCAAGTAACAAGTCACGTGACTCCTCACCCAAAAGACTGAGATATCAAGTAACAAGTCACGTGACTCCTCACACCAATAAGACTGAGATATCAAGTAACAAGTCACGTGACTCCTCACCAATAAGACTGAGATATCAAGTAACAAGTCACGTGACTCCTCACCCAATAAGACTGAGATATCAAGTAACAAGTCACGTGACTCCTCACACAATAAGACTGAGATATCAAGTAACAAGTCACGTGACTCCTCACCCAATAAGACTGAGATATCAAGTAACAAGTCACGTGACACCTCACACAATAAGACTGAGATATCAAGTAACAAGTCACGTGACTCCTCGAGACAATAATACTGAGATATCAAGTAACAAGTCACGTGACTCCTGACACAATAAGACTGAGATATCAAGTAACAAGTCACGTGACTCCTCAGACAATAAAACTGAGATATCAAGTAACAAGTCACGTGACTCCTCACCCAATAAGACTGAGATATCAAGTAACAAGTCACGTGACTCCTGACCCAATAAGACTGAGATATCAAGTAACAAGTCACGTGACTCCTCACCCAATAAACTGAGATATCAAGTAACAAGTCACGTGACTCCTCACCCAATAAGACTGAGATATCAAGTAACAAGTCACGTGACTCCTGAGACAATAAGACTGAGATTTAAGTAACAAGTCACGTGATCCACCATATAAGACTTAAGTTCAAGTAACAAGTACGTAAATCCTCATCCAATAAGACGGATATCAAGTACTTCAAGTCACGTGATCCTACCAATAAGACTGAGATATCAAGTAACAAGTACGTGACTCCTAAAACCAAATAAGAGAGATATCAAGTAACAAGTCACGTGATCTCAACCAATAAGACTGAGATACAAGTCAACAAGTCATCGTGACTCCACCCAATAAGACTGAGATACAAGTAGCAAGTCACGTGACTCTCAACCATACAGAGTCTGAGATATCAAGTAACAAGTTCACGTGATTACCTCACCAATAGACTGAAAAATCAAGTAGCAAGTCACGTGATTCTAACAAAATAAGACTGAGATATCAAGTTAAACAAGTCACGTGACCTTCCTACCAATTCTGAGATTCAAGATAACAATCACTGACTCTTCACACAATAGACTGAATATCAAGTAAACAAGTCACGTGATCCTCACCCAGATAATCTGAGATTCAGAGTAAAAGTACTGACTCTCACGACAATAAGACTGAGATATCAAGTAAACAGTTTACGGGGACTCCCACATAATCAAATCGACATTTTTAAAAAATTATTGATGCATATTATAAAAAGTTTAATCAGGAAGCTTAAAATCTCCTAAATCAATCTTCTCTATAGTAATCATAAATGACATTAATTTTAAAACAATTAAATAAAACAAATAAAAACTTGGAAGATATTTTAGATAGCTATGACCTGAGTGAAGTAACGCCGAGTGAAGACTACAAGACAGCGAGAACAAAGACAAGCACAGCCAGCAATCACTGACAGAATTATTCATTGCTGTGTTTTGTTACGTCGTTTTGAAAATCACTACACTGATTATTTATTCATAATAAATAAGAAAAATGAGGATAATGTATAAAGAAGTATACAACTTTACCTACAATTTATGTACAAGAAATAAAAATCATCTAATTTCATTTTACATTTTTATAAATAATTTATGACAACAACAAGCACGGAGTGATGATAACTCTGCTTTCAGAAGGCTTGCAAATGTTGCAGAAGAAAGATGAAATACAAGCAAATACGTTTAGAGGGTACCAAGATAATATGTTTTGTGAAAGAGCCCTATTTAATGCATAATGCAATTCTCTATTATAATATATATATATATATATATTATATATATATATTATTTATAAAATATATTTATATATTATATATATATATATATATATATATATATATATATATGTAATTTATAAATGAATTATTTTTAAATGAGTTCTTGATTATAGTTTTACATATTCGCACGACATATATATATATATATATATATATATATATATATATGTAATATGTCGTGCCGAATATGTAAAAATGGTCAATTAGCAAGAACTCAATTAAAATTAGTCCTTTCTAAAATTTTTCTTATACGTTTTAAAGATATATTTTTTTCATTAATGTTAATGTAAAAATTTATAATTTTGCACCTAAAGGAACTTAGAAAACTTACCTAACCTTATTATAACAAGAGCAATTTATTTTAGCCTAAGCCAACTAAATATATTTTAGATTTGTTTACAATAATTTAATACTAAACAAACACAGTGAAATATATTTTTTTCGTTAGGTTCAGAATGATTTTGACGAAATTATTGCATTCACAAATTTTCACTTGTCCTATGTGGCAAGATGAGCGTTGCTATTTAAGCCAAGATCGCAAGTTCTGCCTATTCGCCACGACATATATATATATATATATATATATATATATATATTTATATATATATATATATATATATATATATATATATATATATATATATATATATTATATAAATATATATATATATATATATATATATATATATATATATATATATATATATATATATATATATATATATATATATATATATTATATATATATATATATATATATATATATAATACATAAACTCTCCCCTCTCTACGTTAGGGTTTTCTCTTGTCATTTAAATAATATAAATGCCAGTGATTCCTACGTTGCAGACAATATTTATATACATTTTTAAAGTTATTGTTGTCATGGCGGAATATGACTGAATTTATTATTATTGCTACGGTAATTTCGTTTAGGTTACAATATCAATGCTTTTATGATTTTTCTAATGCTATAATATTCATTGTTCTGGCTGTTGTGCCTATGGGCACTCCCGCTACCTTCTCTTCTCTCCCTCTCTCCCTCTCTCCCTTTATCCCTCTCTCCCTCTCTCCCTCTCTCCCTCTCTCACTTTCTCACTCCAGTGAATGTGGTCCTCTGGGAACATATTCGCGTAGAAACCCTAATCTTTTCTGCAATTTTGCAACCTCATGATGATGTGTTGATTGCAATACGAAAGGCCTAGAGCTATCATTAAACCCCCACGATGGTTGCGATATTTGCTTAATATGAATACCACTTGCCAAATCTTACCCCAATTCTCTAGACTTTTTCCTTCCTCTTCCTTTGCTGTTTCCTCTTACAAATCTCTACTTCTTAAAGGCCCACAAAGCGTCCTTAAACTTAGTACTTTTACAAAAGTGCCTCAGTGAACAGTTATTACCGAAATCGCTTCTACAAAACAGGTTGGTTAATTTGTCATCGACTCCATTTGATCAACTCCACAGGTCAATGATTACTAAGAATACTGATCTGTTTAAACACGAAAGGAAAATGTTGTTTATTGCAGTTAGAAAAGCCAAAGAAAAGTTTTTCAACATGGCACCACCTGAGTGGCAAGATCATTTACTAGATTACATATGTAGGGAATTGAGAATAATGAAACGGAAACTAAACAATCTCATAGCACAAAGTGGCTGGTCTCAGCATGGGATCCCGGAGTTCGCTATCAACCTGTCGAGTGTTGAACTTACTCGTGACCAGCAGACAACATTGGGATGTGGGTTAAGTTTCTCACCTACTAATGGGGAACTAATTTTATTGACCTTGCCAATTTTTTTTTGCAATTTGAAAAAACAAGGGGACCTATCTCCTGAAACGTTCAACATCTGCAAAGGCATGGTATATGGAGCTTTGCGTAGACCTGTGGAACCGAATTGTCCTCAAATATTTATTTAGTCGTACCATGAAATAAAGAAAGATCCTAGACTTCACCTGACAAAGCAAATCTGTTAGTTATTATGGACATAGTAGACCTGAAGTTTACCTAGAGACGGTTCCTGGGGTCAAAGTGTAGGGGAAAAATGAACGCATTATCAGAAGAAAGGGATAGTTACGTACCCGTTAATAAGAACCCATTGGATCAGGTTAACAGTAAGTTTAATAAATAACTTAGAACCTTACTGAGAAGTAATGAAGAATTTAAACAGTTATCGGCGAGATCTGCGACACTCCCTTACATGTAGTTTGATTAAAACCCAGAAGCCCGGTTTTCCAGCCAGACCTATTATTATTTCTGTAGGGCCGGCTTTATGTGCCTTGTGAAAATAGTTGATAAAAAATATTAAATCCTTTGTTTGGCAACATTTCTGTAGCTCACTTAAGAAAACAATGTTGATCTCATCAATAAATTGCAAAATATTAATATGTGTAATGATTACACACTTGTTACTTAGGATGTTCAGTGTTGTTGAGGAGAGTCCCTGTTCTCGACTAGCTATCTTTTTTGGAAGAAGAATTAGATGAGTTCGCTATGCCTTTTGATGAAAATACCATTACTGAATTGATTAAAGCGGTGTGTAGCTGATTGCAAGTTTGAGTTTGAGTTGAAATATTGTGCTCAAAAACAGGGAATGACTATGAGTAATCCGTTGTCCTCTTTAATCAGCAATGTGTATATGGAATTTTTCGAGACTAGACTGTTGAAAGATATCATGCCATGTAGAGCTAAATGGTTCAAATATGTGGATGACATCTTGTGTCTTTGGCCTAATGATATGGCCCTGGATACATTTTCACCAAGAATTAACTCCTTAGTCCCGTCTATTAAATTCACCGTGGAGAAAGAGGTAGATTGTAAACTTCCATTCTTAGATGTGCTGATACACCTGGTTGATAAAAAGTATATGTTTGCAGCATACAGGAAGGCCACCAATGTGTGCTCATGCATTCACTATTATTCCAACCATGAGACTAGAGTTAAAAGGAGTGTATTTCTTGCAATGTTTCTGAGAGCCTATAGAGTGTGCAGTCCGGAGTTCCTAGATGAAGAAATTAGGAAAATATTTGACACTGGCACGAAAATGCGATATCCATAGGTGTTTGTAAATCTGCCTTGCAGGCAGCTAAGAAAACTTATTATAGAACAGAAGCTAGGATAACACCTCAGACAAAGAATGTGCTGGTCCTCCCATATAACGAGAATTTATCTATCGTGCTGAATGCTATTGGAATATTTAATATACAATTGTATTTAAAAACTGTTAGAAGCATTCTGATAAAGAATTCACCCCAACAACGAGTTGGTGGTGTCTACAGAGTTGGTTTCAACAGTTGCAGTCTCTCCTTTGTGGGACAAAAAAGAAAATCATTAGAGGTCAGAATTTCCCAACTCTGTCACTCGATACGTATAGCACAGGTGACGAACGTGAGATTCAACCACATTAGATCGTGTAATAACCTGGCAAATTGACGGGAAGCAAGAGTCATCTTCCATTGTTCCTCTTGGATTGAAAGGAATATTGTAGAATTGGCAATTATTAAGCATGATAGGCATTCATAATACAATATCACTGACGGGTTGTTCAAATTAGATGCATTTTTCAGTTGAGGCAAAAGTGCACAGTCTAAAATTGGGCTCTTATATGAATGCATTAGATTGTCTTAAATGTAGTGCCACACCGAGGAATTAAGGCATATTTTTCCTGTAGTGTCTGAAGGTTGAATCAGAGTTTCCCTCAGAATTATGTGGGTTGAATAAATGTGGCCATCTTGCTTGTTATTATCTACATTCTTAGGCATAAGACACAAAACATCATCAACATATCTGAACCATTTAGCTCTATAAGGGGTGATTTAAGTAGTCTTGTTTCAAAAAATTCCATGTATAGGTTACTAAGAACAGGTGAAAGAGGATTTCCCATTGCCATGCCAAACTTCTAAGTGTAAAACTTATCATTAAATGCAAATTTTGCATCAACAATGCAAAGTTTAATAAGTTTAATGATAGTAGGAACTGGCAATGGTAAATCATAATTAACAATTTCTTCAGATAAGAAACTTAATTAGTCATCAACTGGAACTTCCGTAAGCAAGGAAGTAATATCAAAACTAACCATGTTAAAATAATTTAAGTCAGTTATGGAGCTTACTAATAACAATGCTAATAACAATTTTGTAATTAAATTATTAGATGAAATATTAGATAAAAATACAACGGCTGCTCTAGGTTTTGGGCTAAGGTTTTGCCAGTTCTTACTATCATTAAATTTATTAAACTTTGTATTGTTGATGCAAAATTTGTATTTAATGATAAGTTTTACACTCAGAAGTTTGGTATGGCAATGGGAAATCCTCTTTCACCTGTTCTTAGTAACCTATACATGAAATTTTTTGAAACAAGATTGCTTAACACAATCCTCCCTAACAGAGCTAAATGGTTCAGATATGTTGATGATATTTTGTGACTTATGCCTAAGAATGTAGATATACACCATTTCCTTGTTAAATTAAATAACTTAGCCCATTCTATAAAAATAAATGTTGAGTTTGAGGAAAATAACTCATTGCCTTTTTTAGATGTTTTAATTATTAAGAGTAATAACGAATTCAAATTTAAAATTTACAGAAAACATACAGATAACTGTTCCTATGTACACTATTACTATTCACATCAAGACAGAGCTAAACTGTCTGTTTTCTCATCAATGTTTTTGAGAGCTTTGCGTATATGCAGTCCAGAGTTCATAGATGAAGAAATATCCAAAATTTATGAAATAGGTAATGATTTAAAATACCCAAGAAACGTAATTGATAAATCTTATAAAATTGATTGAAATAATTTTTTAAAACCCAAAAAGGGACAACCAACCTTAATCAACTAAAAATATGTTGGTTCTCCCTTACCATGAAAACTTGGTTGATATGCCTTCTCTTCTTAAGACTTTTAATATCAAAGTTGTATTTAAAAATCTTGATACAGTAAAAAAAAACTTTTGATGAAGAATTCCCCCCAAAATGTTGATGGATGTGTCTATAAGATTCCTTGTAAAATTTGAGATAACATTAGAATTGGACAAGATTCCAATTCTCTATTTATTCATGTGAGAGATTATAACCATCCAACTGATTTTCAAAAAACTGAGAAAGTTGCATCAAGCAAGTCCATGGTCAACAGAGATATAATTGAATCTTGTTTCATAAAAAGCAGTTTTGAAAATAATGTGAATATTTCCTTTGGTTTATATAAATTATATCCATTTATAATTAACAAAATTTGGGAAGAATATAAAAATACATTGAACAAATAATAAATCTTAATTATTAGGAAGAATATTTTGATAGTGGGATGTCGTGAAGGACCTGTATAGTTGGGCCAGCGGGCCTGCTGCAGTGTTCCTCCTTTCTTATGACTCTGGTATCGTTGCACGTCAGGTTTTGCTTTGTTGTGAGATGTGATGGGAAGGTGTGGTCTAGACCCTTTATAAGCCTTCCTTTAATGAATTTCTTTTTTAGTTCCTTAATAATGTGAGAAGTCACGAAAGCGGCTGGAATTTCACTATTCTTTCACAGTTGTTGTTATATATGTATATATATATTATATATTATATATTAAATATATATATATATATATATATATATATATATATATATATATATATAATATATATATATATATATTATATATATATGTCGTGCCGAATAGGCAGAACTTGCGATCTTGGCTTAAATAGCAACGCTCATCTTGCCA
>NC_069404.1:27523342-27530842 GCF_026875155.1 Cherax quadricarinatus
TGTCACCACTGAGAGTTTTGCAGCTAGCCAAGGAGGGTCCCTTGCTGGATCAGGAACTTGCATTTTGGTACCAAAGTGTTCAGCAAAGAGGTCCGCCTTCTCTTGACTACTAGTTGAGGTGGTCCCATCCTGTCGATTTAGAGGTGGAATGAGTTCATCAGGCAGATAACCTTGTCTGTCCTTGACCAGGGACCACCAGGTTTTGGAGCCTACCCTACCTGATGCTAGCTTTCTTTTAGTGTCCACCTCCCATTTAGCAATGGCCCACTTTTGAACATCACCAATATGCCTACAGGCTTGCCTGTGCAAGTTCCTGTTATAGGTTGTAGGATGTCTCTTATACCTTCGCCATGCTTTGTACTTAGCAGTAGCAGCCTCTCTACAACGAAAGCCAAACCACGGCTGATCTGTAGGCTTCGTCACATATTGCCGGTGAGGAATGTGTTCTTGTTGTAGATTAAGGATGTGTCCAGTGAAGGCTATCACTTGGTTGCCATCATCCCCTTGGAGAAGAGCATTCCAATCGGTGGTGGCGAGCTCAGAGCAAAAAAGGGCTGGCCAATTACCTCTTTCCCATAGCCAGGTTGTGCGTGTGGACTCCTCACCTCGTTCTGTTGGGATCTTAAGAGTCGTAAAAACAGCCTTGTGGTCAGACGATCCAACGTAGCCGAGGGGTTGTACCACTCGTTCGTGGTCACATAATATAAAATACTGCTCGTTGAACTAGTACACCAACCTGAGACTAGAATGAAATTAGCCTAGAGTCATCCACACTATCGTGTGCCCTTAGATAGCGAGTACAACATTCAGTTCCACTGGATGCACTACTCTTAAGGATCGTAGTCCAGTGGATTAGGGCGTCATGTGTGTCGCCCACCATGAGTCAGGCCAAAGCAGCATGGGTTCGAGTCCTTGTAGTGCAGTATTGTGTTGATTATAATACACTCATTTTGTAAATAATATAAAATACTGCTGTTGAACTAGTACACCAACTGAGATAGAATAAATTACTAGATACATCACACTATGTCCCTTATGATACTATTACAACATTAGTTCCATATGATATATATTATATAAATCGTATGGCAGGGATATATAAGATAGTATATAGTATTATTCCACATGAAATGCATAATCATGTCATCTATGATATGTAGTATTTTATTATCAATACACTCGTTTAAAAATATAAAAATACTGTCATCGCGAATAGTAAAAACAGGGATCAATTAGCAAGAAACCTTTATTTAATAATACAAATTCAGTTCTGGATTTCCTTTTAGCACGTTAAAGGTATCAGTTATTTTTTTAATGTTGACATGAAAAAAATTTAATTTTGGCAGTGCAAATATGTTAGTAAACCTTACTTATATTATATATATATAATAATAATTTATATTAGCCTAACCATACTATACATATTTTAGATTTGTTTACAATAAATAATGTTAAAATACATAAAATATATTATTTTATATATAAAATATTTGCAAATATATTCATAATAAATTATATTATATATTAATATATATTAATATATATTATATAATATTATATATATATATATAATTATATATATATATATTATATTATATATATATATATATATTATATATATATATATATATATATATATAATATATATATATATATATATATTATATATAATATATATGTCATGCCGAATATGTAAAACTGGTCAATTAGCAAGAACTCATTTAAAATCAAATTCTTTCTGAAATTTTCTTTTACACGTTTAAAGGTATATTTTTTTCATTAATGTTAATGAAAATAAATTTAATTTTGCACCAAAATAATCTTAGTAAACTTACTTAACCTTAATATAACAAGAACAATTTATTTTAGCCTAACCCAACTATACATATTTTAGATTTGTTTACAATAAATAATGTTAAACAAACACAGTGAAATATATCTTTTTCGTTAGGCTCAGAATGATTTTGGCGAAATTATTGCATAAAAAAATTTTCGCTTGTCCTATATTGCAAGATAAGCGTTGCTATTTAAGCCAAGATCGCAAGTTCTGCCTATTCGGAACGACACATATATTTATGTTGTTTTAATCTTAGTTCGAGATTTTTACCAGTTTGACCGTAATAAACTTTATCGCAAATTTTACAAGGAATCTTATAGAGACATCCGTCAGCATTTTGGGTGGAATTCTTATCAAAAGTTTTTTTACTGTATCAAGATTTTTAAATACAACTTCGATATTAAAAGTCTTAAGAAATGAAGGCATATCAACCAAGTTTTCATGGTAAGGGAGAACCAACATATTTTTAGTTGAATAAGGCTGGTTGTCCATTTTTGGATTGTAAAAAGTATTTCTAGCAATTTTAAAAGATTCATCAATTACGTTTCTTGGGTATTTCAAATCATTACCTATTTCATAAATTTTGTATATTTCCTCATCTACGAAATCTGGACTACAAATACGTAAAGCTCTTAGAAACATTGATGAGAAAAGAGACAGTTTAACTCTATCTTGATGTGAAGAATAATAGTGGACATAGGGACAGTTATTTGTAGGTTTTCTGTAAATTTTAAATTTGAATTCATTATTACCCTTAATAATTAAAACATCTAGAAAAGGCAATGAGTTATTTTCTTCAAACTCAACAGTAAAGGTTATAGAAAAAATTTCTAATTTATCCACTGATGAAATTAATATTAGTAAGGGAATGATATATAGCTCTATGTTAAAACCAAACATACCCAATTGCCCTCAAAGATTCTTTAAGTCTTATGATACACTTAATAGCAATAAAAATTTGCGCCTTACTAAAGTAGACAAAATAAATGCAATACTAATTATGAAAGAAAATGATTACCAAGAAAAAATGAATAATCTCTTAGATGATACTGAAACCTATTCTAAACTTAGAAAAAATCCCCTAGAAACCGTCAACAGCAATTTCAATAAAACAATAAAACTTCTACTGAAAGGCAAAGATGAATTAGTTAAACAATTTACTTCCACTAATCCATCTTTACCTTACATGTATGGACTAATAAAAACACACAAACCAGGGAATCCAGTCAGACCAATTATTAGCTCCATAGGATCAGTTTCATATAAATTATCGAAGTGGATTGTTGATATTTTAAGCCCAATTGTTGGCAAAATTTCTAACTTTAATGTTAAAAACAACATAGATTTAGTTGATAAAATAAGCTCCTTGACTGACTTAAATGATTTTAACATGGTTAGTTTTGATGTTACTTCCTTGTTTACGAAAGTTCCTGTTGATGATTTATTAAGTTTCTTATCTGAAGAACTCGTTAATTATGATTTACCATTGCCAGTTCCTACTATCATTAAACTTTGCATTGGTGATGCAAAATTTGTATTTAATGATAAGTTTTACACTCAGAAGTTTGGTATGACAATGGGATATCCTCTTTCACCTGTTCTTAGCAACCTATACATGGAATTTTTTGAAACAAGGCTGCTTAACACAATCCTCCCTAACAGAGCTAAATGGTTCAGATATGTTGATGATATTTTGTGTCTTACGACCGAGAATGTAGATATACACCATTTCCTTGGAAAATTAAATGGCTTAGCCAATTCTATAAACTTTACTGTTGAGTTTGAAGAAAATAACTCATTGCCTTTTCTAGATGTTTTAATTATTAAGGGTAATAATGAATTCAAATTTAAAATTTACAGAAAACCTACAAATAACTGTTCCTGTGTCCACTATTATTCTTCACATCAAGATAGAGTTAAACTGTCTCTTTTCTCATCAATGTTTTTAAGAGCTTTACGTATTTGTAGTCCAGAGTTCATAGATGAGGAAATATACAAAATTTATGAAATAGGTAATGATTTGAAATACCCAAGAAACGTAATTGATAAATCTTTTAAAATTGCTAGAAATATTTTTTACAATCCAAAAAGGGCAACCCCTTATTCAAAAAAAATAGTTGGTTCCCCCTTTACCATGAAACTTGGTTGATATGCCTCTTTTTTAAGCTTTTAATATCAAAGTTGCATTTAAAATCTTGATACAGTAAAAAAAACTTTTGTAAAGAATTCCCCCAAAAGCTAACGGATGGTCCCCTAAGATTCCTGTAAAATTTGCGATAAAGTTTATTACGGTTAAAATGGTAAAAAACTCGAACTAAGATTAAAAAAACTAAATTGCCCTTAGAAATGGACAAGTTCCCAAACTTATTCATTATGTGGGGTTTTAAACCCTCCAATTGATTTTCAAAAAGTTTTAGAAAGTTGTTTAAGCAAGTCCCTGGTCGACAGGAAAATAAAAGAATCTTGTTTCATAAAAAAACATTTTGACAATAATATGAATTTTTTTCCCTTTTGGGTTTTTTAATTAGTCCTTTTAATTATAGAATTTGGAAGAATTTAAAATCATTGAACAAATAATAAATTTTAAAATTCTTAAATTTTGGTAGAAATTTTGTTTTTTTGGGGGGTTGTGTGAAGGACCTGTTAGTTGGGCAGCGGGCCCTGCTGCAGTGTCCCCTTTCTTATGAGTAGCTCGTCAGGTGTTGCTTTGTTGTGGAATGGTAGTGAGGGTGGGCTAGACCCTTTATATGCCTTCCTTTTATGCTTCTTTCATTGTTTCCCGATAATGTGAGTAGTCACGAAAGCACTTGGGAAATTTTTCATTCTTTTTCAGTGGTTTTTTTGCATTTTCTGAAATCACCTTTTATGGGGTTTATGATATATATATTTTAAAAAATATTTATATTTTATATATATATAAAATTTATTATATATATATATAATATAAATATTTTATTTTTATATATAAAATAAAAAATTTATATATATATTTTTATATAATATATATATTTATATATATTATATATATATATATATATATTATATATATATATATTTTTATAAATATATATAATATAATTTTTTATATATATATATAATATTATATATATTTATATATATATATATATAATATATATAATATTATATAGGGGGGGGGGATATCTTTTTATATAAAAAATATATAATAATATATATATATATATATAATTATTTATATTTTATATATTAAATTTGGTTTTTATATAATTTATATATATATAAAATATATTATATTATATATTATATATATAAAAAATATATATAATATATATATAATATATATATATATTATATATATATAAAATAATATATAATATATATATATATATATATATATAATATATAAATATAAAATATATATATATATATATAAAGATATATATATATAATAAAGACAATCTTACAAAATTAGACAAAAACAATAATGGTTGATAAAAATCTTCAGTTGAAGATCTTTCAGAATTCTTCGTGCTTCATCAGTTGGTACATAATGTTGCAAGAGTAGCAACAGAAGTTATAAGATGGAATTTTCTAAGAGTTAGGTAACGGTTAAGCAAACCCATTCCACTCAGGAAGGGTCAGGACCCACGCACCTTTTTGTTACCTACCATCCAATTTGGTTCAGTTGGTGGAGAGAACATCTGAGGTTTAGGTAAGCAGGAAACAGAGCAGGAGATTTAACAGCCAGCACTAAGCTGTATCTAATCGCCGTCAGCAAGTCATGCGGCTTTAGAGAATACGTTGCGTAAGTAGATAGTACACATACAAAACAATGAAATTATAAGTAAGCCTTCTAATTAATATAAGAATCCAAAGCGCTATTTGTCATCCTAAAATACCTTACGTCCCGGATGGTTCTAGTAGGTTCTAGGTAGTGCTCGGAAGAATCTTTTCATACATTCCTACATACTGCCTTGAGTGTCAATTATTATTATTGTTCCTTGGTTATTACCTGGAGTTTACCTGGAGAGAGTTCCGGGGGTCAACGCCCCCGCGGCCCGGTCTGTGACCAGGCCTCCATTAATAAAAATAATACCTTGCTCACACTCCAACAACACCTCATGACAAGTTAGCCACTTGCTTAAACTCATACGTATCTAACACACTCATATATGCTGCACCTATCTCTAAACCTCAAGCACACAAAATCTTTTTTACCCCCTCCCTACGATCTTTCCTAGGAAGACTTCTAATCTGATATCCAATCTTTCATTTCTTAAATTTTATTTTATCATCATCCTATGTTCACTTTTAAGTTTCTTATTTTACACACCTTCCCAAATTCGTCCACTAACCTTTGAAACTCCTTTTTGGAATCATAGAAAAGCAGTGTTATCAGCAGAAAGCAACTGTGACAATTCCCATTTTGCATTAGATTCTTTATCTTTTAATCCCAACTCCCGAGCATTCACTTCTCTTACTACCCCATCTATAAATATATTGAACCACCATGGTTACATCACACATCCCTGTGTAAGACTCACTTTTACATACTCTAACCTGTGTCTCACTCTCCTCATAAAAAGCTCTGAACTGCTTTCTGTAACCTTCCACGTATTCCATAAACTTGCAACCTCTGCCTTGTTGCTTCCCTGTCCACCCTATCATATGACTGTTCCGAATACATGAATGCATCAAAAACTTCTTTACTCCTATCTAAATACTATTTACTTACATGCTTCAGTGTAAATACTTGGCCTACACGTCCCCTACCCTTAATAAAGTCTCCTTGTTCATTTGTGAACTTGTTGTCCATCTTACTTTCAATTTTTCTTCAGTATTAATCCTATCATAGACCTTACCATGTATACTCAACAGAGTTATCCCTTCATAATTCTTATACTCTATTTAGTGTCCATTACCATTATACAAAGGAACTACGTATACTCTCTGAGAATCCTTGGGTACCTTCCCCGCTTTCAAATATTTACTAAATGAAAGCACCAACTATTCCAACAGCCTTACACACCTCCAACACGCAGACATCTATCTCTTCCTCACTCCTAAAAGACGTCATACCTCCCTAACCAATGCACGAAATAAGAGAATCAATGTTTACATCAATATCTAATAGTTCCTCAAAATATTCTCACCATCTTTCCGATACCTCCAACTCCCTATCTAATAACTATCCTCTTCTATTTTAAACTGTCAAATCCATTTGATCCCTAGGCTTCCTCAATCTATTAATCTCACTCCAAAACTTTTTCATATTCTCAACAAAATTTGTTGACAGCATCTCAACCACTCCGGCATCTGCTCCCCTTTTACATTCCACCACCATTCTCTTAACCTCCTTTTTTTTCTCCATATACTCCTACCTCCAAAGATCCCTCCCTCCTGCACTCACCCTCTTATATCCACATACTTCTGCTAAACGTTCTAACACTTCATTCTTAAATCTACCCTATATATCTTGAACGTCTTTGTCTATACTCTCTCTGCCCATCTTTCTATAAATAGTTCTTATATCTTACCTAACTGCCTCCTACTTTAGTTTTTTTACCCCTTCGCCTCTCTCTCACTTTCTGAAACCATTCTCCTTGAACCCCATGTCTCTTTTACTCTCACTGTAACTTCAGATAATAAAAATGGTATGATGAATCCGTTGCCTGTCTAAAAAC
>NC_069404.1:27533342-27583866 GCF_026875155.1 Cherax quadricarinatus
TCCCCCAAGCAGGGGGGCCCGAAAAAAAAAATTTCACCATCAATTCACACATCACTGTCTTGCCAGAAGGGGGCTTTACACTGAAGTTTTTAAACTACAACATTAACACCCCTCCTTCAGAGTGCAGGCACTGTACTTCCACCTTCGGGACTCAAGTCTGGCCTGCCGGTTTCCCTGAACCCCTCATAAATGTTACTTTGCTCACACTCCAACAGCACGTCAAGTATTAAAAACCTTTTTGTCTCATTCACTTCTATCAAACACGCTCACGCATGCCTGCTGGGAAGTTCAAGCCCCTCGCACCAAAAACCTCCTTTTCCCCCCCCTCCAACCTTTCCTAGGCCGACCCCTACCCGTCTTCCTTCCACACAGACTGATACACTCTTGAAGTCATTCGGTTTCACTCCATTCTCTTACATGTCCGAACCACCTCAACAACCCTTCCTCAACCTCTGGGCAAACGTTTTGGTAATCCCGCACCTCCTCCTAACTTTCAAACTACGAATTCTCTGCATTATATTCATACCACACATTGCCCTTAGACATGACATCTCCACTGCCTCCAGCCTTCTCCTCGCTGCAACATTCATCACCCATGCTTCACACCATATAAGAGCGTTGGTAAAACTTTACTCTCATACATTTCCCCTCTTTGCCTCCCAAAGGGCAAAGTTCTTTGTCCCACAGACTCCTAAGTGCACCCCTTTACCTTTTCCCCTCATCAATTCTATGATTCACCCCATCTTTCTAGACCCATTCGCTGACACGTCCACTCCCAAATATCTGAATACATTACCTCCTTCATACTCTCTCCCTCCAATCTGATATCCTATCTTTCATCACCCAATCTTTTTGTCATCCTCATAAACCTTATTTTCCTGTATCCACTTTTAATTTTCTTCTTTTGATACCTTTTCCAAATTCATCCACCAATCTCTGCAATTCTCTTTAGAATCTCCCAAGAGCACAGTGTCATCAGCAAAGAGCAAATGTGACAACTCCCACTTTATGTGTGATTCTTTATCTTTTAACTCCACGCCTCTTGCAAAGACCCTCGCATTTACTTCTCTTACAACCCAATCTATAAATATATTAAACAACCACGGTGGGCATCACACATCCTTGTCTAAGGCCTACTTTTACTGGGAAATAATTTCCCTCTTTCCTACATTACTCTAACTTGAGCCTCACTATCCTCGTAAAACTCTTCATGCTTTCAGTAACCTACCTCCTACACCATACACCTGCAACTGCCACATTGCCCCCTATCCACCCTTCATATCCCTTTTTCCCAAATCCATAAATGCCACAAAGACCTCTTTAGCCTTATCTAAATATGTTTACTTGTATGTTTCACTGTAAACACCTGGTCCAAAACACCCCTCCCTTTTCCCTAAACCCCTCCTTGTTTCATCTGCTATCCTATTCTCAGTTTTACTCTTAATTTTCAATAATAACCCCTACCATTCACTTTACCAGGTATACTCAACAGACTTATCCCCCTATAATTTTTGCACTCTCTTTTGTCCCCTTTGCCTTTTATACAAAGGAATTATGCATGCTCTCTGCCAATCCCTAGGTACCTTACCCTCTTCCATACATTATTAAATAATTGCACCAACCACTCCAAAACTACATCCCCACCTGCTTTTAACATTTCTATCTTTATCCCATCAATCCCCGGCTGCCTTACCCCCTTTCATTTTAACCTACTGCATCGCGAACTTCCCCCACACTCACAACTGGCTCTTCCTCACTCCTACAAGATGTTATTCCTCTTGCCCTATACCGAAATCCCAGCTTACCTATCTTCATCAACATTTAACAATTTCCTCAAAATATTCCCTCCATCTTCCCAATACCTCTAACTCTCCATTTAATAACTCTCCTCTCCTATTTTTAACTGACAATCCATTTGTTCTCTAGGCTTCCTTAACTTGTTAATCTCACTCTAAAACTTTTTCTTATTTTCAACAAATTTTTGATAACATCTCACCCACTCTCTCATTTGCTCTCTTTTTACATTGCTTCACCACTCTCTTAACCTCTCCTTTTTCTTCATATACTCTTCCCTCCTTGCATCACTTCTACTTTGCAAAAACTTCTCATATGCTAACTTTTTTCTCCCTTACTACTCTCTTTACATCATCATTCCACCAATCGTCCTCTTCCCTGCTGCACCCACTTTCCTGTAACCACAAACTTCTGCTGAACACTCTAACACTACATTTTTAAACCTTCCCCATACCTCTTCGACCCCATTGCCTATGCTCTCATTAGCCCATCTATCCTCCAATAGCTGTTTATATCTTACCCTAACTGCCTCCTCTTTTAGTTTATAAACCTTCACCTCTCTCTTCCCTGATGCTTCTATTGTCCTTGTATTCCATCTACCTTTTATTCTCAGTGTAGCTACAACTAGAAAGTGATCTGATATATCTGTGGCCCCTCTATAAACATGTACATCCTGAAGTCTACTCAACAGTCTTTTATCTACCAATACATAATCCAACAAACTACTGTCATTTCGCCCTACATCATATCTTGTATACTTATTTATCCTCTTTTTCTTAAAATATGTATTACCTATAACTAAACCCCTTTCTATACAAAGTTCAATCAAAGGGCTCCCATTATCATTTACCCCTGGCACCCCAAACTTACCTACCACACCCTCTCTAAAAGTTTCTCCTACTTTAGCATTCAGGTCCCCTATCACAATTACTCTCTCACTTGGTTCAAAGGCTCCTATACATTCACTTAACATCTCCCAAAATCTCTCTCTCTCCTCTACATTCCTCTCTTCTCCAGGTGCATACACGCTTATTATGACCCACTTTTCGCATCCAACCTTTACTTTAATCCACATAATTCTTGAATTTACACATTCATATTCTCTTTTCTCCTTCCATAACTGATCCTTCAACATTACTGCTACCCCTTCCTTTGCTCTAACTCTCTCAGATACTCCAGATTTAATCCCATTTATTTCCCCCCACCGAAACTCCCCTACCCACTTCAGCTTTGTTTCGCTCAGGGCCAGGACATCCAACTTCTTTTCATTCATAACATCAGCAATCATCTGTTTCTTGTCATCCGCACTTCATCCACGCACATTCAAGCATCCCAGTTTTATAAAGTTTTTCTTCTTCTCTTTTTTAGTAAATGTCTACAGGAGAAAGGGTTACTAGCCCATTGGTCTCGGCATTTTAGTCGCCTCATACGACACGCATGGCTTACGGAGGAAAGATTCTTTTCCACTTCCCCATGGACAATGGAAGAAATAAAGAAGAACAAGAGCTATTTAGAAAAAGGAGAAAAACCTAGATGAATGTATATATATATGCATGTACGTGTCTGTGAAGTGTGATCAAAGTGTAAGTTGGAGTAGCAAGATATCCCTGTTATCTAGCGTTTTTATGAGACAGAAAAAGAAACCAGCAATCCTACCATCATGCAAAACAGTTACAGGTTTCTGTTTCACAGTCATCTGGCAGGACGGTAGTACTTCCATGGGTGGGTGCTGTCTACCAACCTACTACCTTATATGTATATATATAATATATATATATATATATATATATATATATTTTTATATATAATATATATATATATATATTAAAAAATATATATACAGTGGTCCCTCAATAATCGTCCGGCCTGAAAGTCGACCATTTCGGAAATCAATCGGTTTTTTCGACAAAATATTGACTCGGAAATTGACCGAAATTCGTTTATCGACCCGTCTCGACCCGTCGTCCCAGACGCGTATGCACGAGGTAAGCGGGCCTCGACCCGCCTCAGCCTTCCTTCCCAGCCAGTTTGGGGCTGACCCTGATGAGCCTATGTCAGTTTTGAACTCTATTGTGGCACTGGGGAGTTCCATGGGGTTGGATGTGAGTTTGGAGGATGTGGAAGAGTTGGTGGAGGACCACAACGAAGAGCTAACCACTGAGGAGCTGCAAGAGCTTCAGCAGGAAGAGCAACAGATCGCAGCTCAGAATCTTGCTGCAGAGGAGGAGGAAGAGAGATGGAAGAAGGTGCCTTCTTCAGAAATTAAGGAGATTTTTACTATGTGGGGTAAGATGGAAAGATTTATGGAGAAACATCACCCAGAGAAGGATGTTGCAAGCCATATCGGCAACTTGTACAGTGACAGAGTCTTGGCCCATTTTAGGGAAGTTTTAAAGAGACGCCAGAAACAGAGCTCTCTGCACAGTTATTTTGCGAGACAGGACTCCAGTGACTCTCAAGCTGGTCCTAGTGGCATTAAGAAACAGAGAAAAGAAGCAACCCCAGAAAAGCAAATGGTACCTGAGGTGTTGCTGGAAGGGGATTCCCCTTCCAAACTATAAACAATCCACTCTCTCCTCCTCCTCCAGTCTCCCATACACTAAGAAGAATCTCCAATAAAGGTAAGTGTTATGCTGTTAATGTTTCATTCATCATTTCCCATTGTATTGTTTATGTACTACATGAATATTTCATGTAAAAATTTTTTTTGTTTTAATACTTCTGGGTGTCAGGAACGGATTAATTGAATTTACATTATTTCTTATGGGGAAAATTGATTCGTAAATCGACCATTTCGATAATCGACCGGCTTCCAGGAACGGATTACCGTCGATAATCGAGGGACCACTGTATATATACGTATATATGTCCTACAGCTAAGAGATTAGAAAGGATTTTTAACCCAGGAGGGTTATCCACCCAGGATAACCTAAGAAAGTCAGTGCTTCATCCAGGAGTGTCTAATTAGTTTCCATTGAGGTCCTCAATCTTTTCCCCCAGGATGCGACCCTCACCAGTCTACTAACACCAGGTACCTATTTGCTGCTAGGTGAACAGGTCAACAGGTGTAAGGAAACACGTCGAAATGTTTCCACCCGCCAGGAATCGAACCCGGGCCCTCCGTGTGTGAAGCGGGAGCTTTAACCAGCCGGGTCCAGGGTAAGTTCCACTCCCGAAAGGTTTATTTTCCAGCATGTAAACATTTAGTTTTCCATCTCACTATTCTACCCCCGCCCCTTCCTATATATATGTAATCTAATATATGATCTTGCCGCTCCAGTGACAGTTGAAGAACATTTGTTTTGGTTTTCTCGCTTCAGTCAATATCGTTTTCCTCTCATGTTTTAGCAGACTAATATTCTTGGTAAGAACTAACCTGTGCAGTTGGTCAAACGGCGACCAAGACAAATTAACCAACCTGTTCTGAAGAAGCGAGTTCGGTAATATCTGTTCACTGAGGTGCTTTCTTAAAAAAAACACTAATTTTAATGTTGCTTTATGGGCTTTAAGAACAGATTTACAAGGGAAAACAGTAAAGGGAGAAGAAGGGAGAAAATCTAGAGAATTGGGATAATCTGCTCTCTATGGCACTGTTTTCCAGGCACACACTGGCAAGTATGGTATTTTCTTCACATCTTTATTGTAATAATATTTGTAGAATTACCGACAAATTGTTGACTAAGACGACACATGTGCTATTAATGAGACATTTAATTGCAGTATCGTTTTTTTTCTCCACAATCTTTCTCAAGACAATAACTTGACAAAACTCAAGGGGAGCGAAAATGTACCGTAACTCAGTGTTTCATGTGTTGCACATGTGTCCTTATTTTTAGTAAATTTTTGCTCACTTCTTTACGATTTCTCAATGATGTCAAGTTATTTTAAAATACTTTAAAGGTCTTTTAACGTTCGACACAATCTGATGCTCTATGTAAGATGCTGTAATTTAATTATTTGCCAAAAAAATACACATATTTAAAAAATTAATTTATAATTAAAGTTATTTGTGCATAGGCTCAGAATTTAATTAATATCTTTTTACAAAGGCTGAAATATCATTGACTGTTAGAGAACACATGATGTGCAGCTTCTATAACTCCAGTAATGTCGATAGGCTTTAAACCCAGGGAACTAAATCAAAATACTTACTGTGATGGCAACCGACCGTGATATTGCTGCCATCTATATTGAGATTGGCAATGGTCATATCAGCGGATAATGACACAAGTTTCGTATGTGGTAGGAGCCACAACTCTGTGAGCGATGTTGATGATAGGTTAAATGTTACCCAGCCAACAGGCAGAGGTTGTGGCAGAGACAGCTCACTCTTGTTCGGGTTACCATTCCTGAAACGAATTATTTCCACTTGGTGGCGGCTCATACGGACGACATATAGTCATAGGGCGTGATGAGCCAATTGGTTCCATAGTGAAGGTCAAGAGTGACTGCTCTGGGTCAGTCATTACACTTTCTTCTGTGACCCACACTGTCATCCCCACATGGGATCCTTCCCACCTTTCTACTCCACTTTCTCTCTGGCAGACACTCTGTAAACAAAAGATGGAATATGTTATTGCATCTGTGCTGAACGTTTTAAAACAACTTTCCATATTACTCCCTACAAGTGTTCAGTGATTTTTAAGAGCAAGACAATAACAGTACAGGTGTTTATTATATAGGAACATGTTTCATATATACAGATATGTATATCATTGCACATACACAGAGAAGTTACTTTAAATCCACAATTTAGATTTTAATTATTACACATTTACTATATACAAGTGAAACGAAGTCTTAATGATCTCCAAGCAGTGGACAGTGGTAATACATCCAGAGATATAATCAGAAGATTCACCAGTATATTTTATTCAGAATTATTTTTTTTTTCTTACATTTTGCTACATATAATTTTTTTGCCATTTTACATTTAAATTTTTTTGACAAAAAATCCTGTATATTTTTATTTGCCAAAAGCTTAATTTAATCTTAATAAAGTTCCCTCAAACAGAGAAATCTCACGTGGCTTTTCATTCAGGTGTCAAAAGTAACGTTTACAGTAAAAGCATTATTTCTAGATAATCTAACAGATACATGAAAAACAACTAAAAAATAAAAAAGAGAGAGCCTTTGGTACTAGCTAGTAACATATGACAAACAAACATCTGAATGTGTAGCTCAAAATAACGAAACCAACACAATGTTATTGTTAAAATCTTAAAATCTTGAGTACGCACCGTAAGCTAGCAGAGCGTCACAGTAATAAACAAAATTCAACAACTGCCAAAATCAGCTATCTAACCACTAAGTAATGTCAGACTAATAATAAAATTCATCCACCGAGGTATAGTTCTTCACACTAGTAACGGTAGAGAGGGACGCCACTCTAGTAAGGGTAGTGGGGGACACCACTCAAGAAAGGGTAGTGAGGGACAACACTCTATTAAGGGTACTGAGGGACACCACTCTAGTAAGGGAAGTGAGGGACACCACTCTAGCATGGCTTCTGAGTGACACCACGACAGTAAGGGAACTGAGGGATACCAATCTAGTAAGGGTTGTGGGGGACACAACTCTAGTAAGGGTAGTGAGGGACACCACTCCAGAAAGGATACTAAAGGACACCACTCCAGTAACGGTAGCCAGGGACACCACCCTAGCAAGGGTACTGTGGGACACCACTGTAGTAAGGGTACTGAGGGACACCACTTTACTGAGGTACTGAGAGAGAACACTTTAGTAAAGGTAGCGAAGGACACCACTCTGGTAAGGGTAGTGAGGGACACCACTCTAGTAAGGGTAGTGAGGGACACCACTCTAGTAAGGGTAGTGAGGGACACCACTCTAGTAAGGGTAGTGAGGGACACCACTCTAGTAAGGGTAGTGAGGGACACCACTCTAGTAAGGGTAGTGAGGGACACCACTCTAGTAAGGGTAGTGAGGGACACCACTTAGAAAGGGGTTTAGTGAGGGACGCCACTCTAGTAAGGGTAGTGAGGGTCAACACTCTATTAAGGGTAGTGAGGGACACCACTCTAGAAAGGGTAGTGAGGGACACCACTCTAGTAAGGGTAGTGAGGGACACCACTCAACTAAGGGCAGTGAGAGACACCATTCTAGTAAGGGTATTGAGGGACACCACTCTAGTAAGGGTACTGAGGGACACCACTCTAGTAAGGGTAGTGAGGGACACCACTCTAGTAAGGGTAGTGAGGGACACCACACAAGTAAGGGCAGTGACAGACACCATTCTAGTAATGGTAGTAATTGACACCACTCTAATAAGGGTAGTGATGGACACCTCTCTAGTAAGGGTAGTGAGGGACACCACTCTAGTAAGGGTTGTGAGAGACGCCACTATAGTTAGGGTACTGAGGGACACCACTCTAGTTAGGATAGTTGGGGACACCACTACAATAAGGATACTGAGGGACACCACTCTAGTAAGGGTAGTGAGGGACAACACTCTATGAAGGGTACTGAGTGACACCACTTAAGGGTGTTTAGGGACATAACTCAAGAAATGGTAGTGAGAGACACCATTCTAGAAAAGGGGACTGAGGGACACCACTCAAGTAAGGTTAGAGAGGGACACCACTCTAGTAAGGGAAGTAAGGGACACCACTCGAATAAGGGCAGTGAGAGACACTTCTATAGTAAGGGGAGTGAGGGACACCACTCTAGTAAGGGTACTTAGGGACAACACTCTATGAAGGGTACTGAGCGACACCACTTAAGGGTGTTTAGGGACATAACTCAAGAAATGGTAGTGAGAGACACCATTCTAGTAAGGGTACTGAGGGACACCACTCAAGTAAGGTTAGAGAGGGACACCACTCTAGTAGGGGAAGTAAGGGACACCACTCGAATAAGGGCAGTGAGAGACACTTCTATAGTAAGGGGAGTGAGGGACACCACTCTAGTAAGGGTACTTAGGGACACCACTCTACTAAGGGTAGTGGGGGACACTACTCTGGTAATGGTAGTGAGGGACACAAGTCTGGAAAGGGTAGTCAGGGACACCACGCTTGTAAGGGCAGTAAAGGGCGAGACTCTACTAAGGGTAGAGACGGACGCCTCCTTGGTAAGAGTAGTGAGGGACACCACTCTATTAAGGGTAGTGAAGGATACCACTAAAGTAAGGGCAGTGAGGGACACCTTTGTAGTAAATGAAGTAAGGGACACCACTCTAGTAAGGGTAGTGAGGGACGTCACTCTAGTGAGGGTAGTGAAGGACACCACTCTAGTAAGGGTAGTGATGGACACCGCTGTAGTAAGGGTAGTAAGGGACACAACTCTAGTAAGGGTACCGAACGACACAAGTAAGGGTAGTGAGGGACAGCCTTTTGGTAAGGGTACTGAGGGACACCACTCTAGTTAAGAATACTGAGGGACACCACTTAAGTAAGGCTATTGAGGGACACCCACTCTAGTAAGGGTAGTCAAGGACACCACTCTAGTAAGGGTAGTCAGGGCCCACAACTCTGGTAAGGGTAGGGGGGGACACCACTCTGGTTGGGTAGTTGGGGAACCGCTCTAGTAAGGGTAGTGTGGACACCACTCTAGTAAGGGTAGTGAGGGACACCACTCTAGTAAGGGTAGTGAGCGACACCACTCTGGAAAGGGTAGTGAGGGACACCACTCTAGTAAGGGTAGTGAGGGACACCACTCTAGTAAGGGTAGTGAGGGACACCACTCTAGTAAGGGTAGTGAGGGACACCACTCTAGTAAGGATAGTGAGGGACATCACTCTAGGAAGCGTACTGAGAGACACCACTATAATAAGTGTAAAGGGGGACACCACTCTAGTAAGGGTAGTGAGGGACACCACTCCAATAAGAATACTGAGGGAGACCACTCTAGTAAGGGTAATGAGGGACACCACTCTAGTAAGCGTGCTGAGAGACACCACTATAGTAAGAGTAGAGAGGGACACCACTCTATTAAGGGAAGTGACTGACACCACACTAGTAAATGTAGTGAGGGACACAACTGTAGTAAGGGTACTGGGGACACCACTCCAGTAAAAGTAGTGTGGGACAAAACTCTGATAAGGGTAATGAGGGACACCACTCTAGTAAGGGTAGTGAAGGATTCCATTCTAGTAAGGGTAGTGCAGGACACCACTCTATTAAGGGTACTAAGCGATTCTCTCTAGTAAGGGTAGTGAGGGACACCACTCTAGTAAGGTTAGTGAGGGACACCACTCTAGAAAGGGAAGTTAGGGACGCCACTCTACTAAGGGTAGTGAGGGACACCACTCTAGTAAGGGTAGTGAAGGATACCATTCTAGTAAGGGTAGTGCAGGACACCACTCTGGTAAGTGTAATAAGGGTCACCACTCTAGTAAGGGCACTGAGGGACACTATTAAGGGTACTGAGGGACACCACTCTAGTAAGGGTAGTGAAGGACACCATTCTAGTAAGGATAGTTGTGGACACCACTTTAGTAAGGGTAGTAAGGGACACCACTTTAGTAAGGGTAGTGAGGGACACAACTCTAGTAAGGTTAGTGAGGGACACCACTATAGTAAGGGAAGTTAGGGACGCCAATCTACTAAGGGTAGTGAGGGATACCACTCTAGTATGGATAGTGAGGGACATCACTCTAGTGAGCGTAGTGAGAGACACCACACTAGTAAGGTATCATGTGGGAGTTCGATACGTGGATTAGGGTAGAAATACTCACGTAGGCTGTTATTACTTATAATTGCTGTTATGTGGAGGGAGCCCGCAGCCGTTACCTATCTCCTTGGTTACACTCGTAAAACTGACTAGCCGGCTGGCCAGTACCCCGTAGTGGGTCTTTTGAAAATAGTGTCAGCTCAGCACAGACCGTGACTCAAGACGGTTGGTCGTTGAGTCAACGGACAGGTTACTGGTAACTGGTTACTACTACTGAGACTGGTAACTGGTTACTACTACTGAGAGCTCGGCGACGCTAACGTATGTCGTCCCGACATACAACTAATACGAACTAGAGATGGCAGGTATAAAAGGCTTGGGCGATTCTTAACAATGTCAAAGACACAACATGAAAATTATAGATACATAAGTTTGAAAATTGGAATGAAAGCTTACGGGAACTGAAACTGTAATGTAATACAAGGTATACTATAGTACAACTTAAAACTCAACAAATGAACAACGAACTCAACATTGAGATTACAAGTGATAAAAACAAAAATTTTGATCGATCGATCTGTATTCGTGTGATTTTACGGATTCTGAGGAAGGAATATATACAAAGAAAGAGTGTTTAACAGAAAGGCAGATTCGGTGCACCGCAATCTGACTGTTAGCTCTCAGAATGCGGAGAGAAAACGACACAAAAAAAAAAATTCTTGAATACTGATAAGTTGATACTGTAACTATTCATCTATTTCAGGTTATTTACATTAACCCCAACTCTGCTAGGGTAAGATTGGCATATGCAGAATGGGTGTCATCTCTGGGAGGATCAAACTCTGTAGCATTGGCTAACTCATGCTGTATTTGAGGCAAATCTGGGAAATTTGGAAGTTACAAATGATACTTGAGGATTTCTCAATACCTGTCGTGTACGTAGGGAAAAAACGACCCTTCAGGTTGATCATCTGACTGAGTATCAGAGGAAAAGAGTACAGGATCAGGAGGATTGTCAGAGTCTGTCTCATTAGTCTGGGTTGGAACATCATTATCATCACATACTAACTTCATATGATCCAAAGCGTTCTTTTACTGACCAGTACTATATCTCTCTAACCTTATACTTATTACCAGTGATATGTTCAACTACTCGATAAGGACCAACAAACTTTTTATCAAGCTTTGGCATTGCAGACGTTTGTTAAAGTTAGTCAGCATAACTCTGAACCTACTTTGATTTTGGATGGCTTTACTCGAGTATTTTGCGACTCTTGTAAATTCAGCTGTTGATTTATGAAGTGTTTCACGGATTCTTCTAAAAACACTTTGAGCTAAGCTGGTACGAGTTGCTACGAAATCATCAGGGTTGTAATTTGGTTTCGGATTAGAATATAACAACTCACAAGGCAAACGTTTATCTACACCATACAATGCATAATGTGGGTGTCACCTATAGAAAAATTGTAAGCAGAAATTTATAGCACACTGCACATCAGGTATAACTTCATCCCAAGTTTCATATTGGATTTTATAGTGGGTCTCAAGACATCAAGTACTTTCTTATTGGTTCGTTCCGCTAACCCCTTGCTGGCAGGATGATGAGGAACAATGGTGGATTTAGAGAAACTTTTACAAAGGGACAAAATTTTCAAGAATTTCATTACAGAATTCACCTCCATTATCTGTTACTGGGACTTAGGGGTGGTATGCCTGCAGATAATGCGTTCTTTAACGCTTTAGCTACTGTCTCGGCAGTCTTATCTGCAATAGGAACTAACTCGCAATATCTGGGGAAATGGTCTACCATAACCACAGATGTTTGTTACCTTGGAGGGAACATCGGAAATTAGTTAACAATCTAGCGCAACTCTTTCCCAAGGTTCGCTAGTATTGGATACACTTGGATTGGATTAGGACCATTAGCATTGCCTTTATGTTGCATGCAGACACTACATTTCCTAACATACTCAGAAATATCAGTTGCCATACGAGGCCAAAAGTATTTCAATCTGGCTTGTTTTACTGAACGATCCATACCAGCGTGTGCAACACCTGGTACATCGTGAACTAGCTGTAAGGCTACATTCACTAGTGACTGTGGAATTACTAACTGGTATACTCTTCTGCTAGGAGTACCCAACTCGGCTGTTCGATACAGTAATTCTTGGTTCATGACAAAGTCATGGGTGGGAGCTGGTGGCTTCACAGTCAGAAAAAGTTTCCCCCTGGAGCAGGAAAACGAATCACACCAGACCACATGGGAAACTGTTCGTTGAGCATTCTTTACATCTTCAGCACTAAATGGAGGGTCTGCAGTTACTATACTTTGGTCAGTCGTAACCCCTCTAGGAGTGACTACGTGACCAAGAAACTTAATTTCTGGATCTGAAAAATTGACATTTTGACAGTTTGATCTTTAAATTTGGGTTCTTCAAGCTTACCAAGTACTACATCAAGTCTTTTCAAGTGGGGGTATCCACGTCTTTAACATGACGATTACGGGCATCTAAGTACACCATAAAATGCATTACCTATGAGACCTCTAAAGATATTAGTCATGGCTTGAGAAAAGTGATAGGGGAAGATTTGTAATCCAAATGCCATACGGAGGAAGTGATAATGACCTGTAGGAGTGGAGAATGCAGTTAGTTCTTGGCTGTCCTCGTGAAGAGGGACTTGCCAAAACCTTGTAACAAATCTAGGGTTGAAAAGACTTTGTTATCTCCGATATTACGTAAAAGATCACCCAGTACAGGGAGTGGAAAGCGATCTGGAATGGTTTTTGCGTTTAACTTCCTAAAGTCAATTACTGGGCGCCAAGTACCATCCTTCTTAGGTACTAGTATCAAGGGTGCATTCCAAGGTGAATTGCTAGGTGCAATAACTCCATCATCAAGCATTTGATTGATCAATTTTTCTGCAACAGCAACTTGGGAATGAGGCATTCTGTACGCAGGTATGTAGAAGGTCTAGAAACCCGGGTTCAATGGGATCCCAAAGGAAACAATAAATTTCGTTATCCCCATTTCTCCCCTGGTAAGCAAGGGCCCTTTAACGACTTTTTGTTCAACAGAGTAAACAAACGTTTGATTTTTTTGTGAAGTCAGTGGGAGTAATTCTTTCCCCCCCTCAACTGGGGGAAAATTTGATCCAGGGGGGTTTTAATTTCTCCCCGGCAGAAATAGCACGAACCACTGGTCGGTGACAACCTCCTTTTTCCTGAACGGGGGGTAAGGTTTGTGAAAAAAGGGAAAACAAGTTTTGGTATTTGCTCTAAGGCGAACACTGGGGACCAAAAGTTTTGGGGCCGGGAAAAGGTTTGGGGGGGGACACCATTTAATTAACGTTAGTAAAGGACTCAACTACATTTAAAGGGGAAAGTGAGGGATACCCATTCAAGAAAGGGGGAAGAGAGTAACACCACATAGAAAGTGAATTTTAAGGGCACCACTCAAGTAAAGGTTTTTGGTTACACCACCACCAAAAGGGTTTTAGTTGGGACACCCTCTTTTGTAAGGGTAGTGGGGTACACCATTCTAGTAAGGGTAGTGAGGGAACCGTTGTTCTAGAAAGGGGAAAATGGGGACACCATCTCGTAAGGGTATTGGGGGGCATCATAAAGCATAGTAAGAGGGGACCCACTTTTAAAAAAGGGGTTGAGGGCCCCAACTCTAAAAAGGGGTTGTGAGAGACCCCTTTTCTAGTCGGGGTTTTTTTAAAGGTTTAACCACTCTAAAAAGAGGGGCTGAGGGACACCTCCTAGTAAGGGTACTGAAACCCTCCACTCAAAAAAAGGGGTTTATGAGCGAACCCTTTTTAAAAGGGTAGTGAGCGACAAAACTCTGGAAAGGGAAAGTAAGGTAAACCACTCTAGAAAGGGGTTGTGAGGGCCACAAATCTAGTAAGTGTAGGGGAGGGGCACCATCTGGTGGGGGAAACTGAGGGACACTACTTAGTAAGGGTACTGGGGGACACCCCCATAAGTAAGGGTATTGAGGGACCCACTCCAGCAAGAGTATGGGGAAACACTTTCTATTTACGAGCAGTGAGGGGAATCACTCGGGGAAAAGGGGTTTTTGGGGGGGGAACCACTCCGAAAGGGGGAAACTGGGGGACAACCACTCTCGTAAAAGGAAGTATGGGGGAAAAAACCCCCTTTGGAAAGGGTAGTCCATGGACACCCAAAAAGTAAGGGTAGAAAGGGGGGGGGGGGGTTTTTATAAAAAAAGGGCAGAACGGAAACCTCTCGGGGAAGAGTGGGTGAGGGACACCACAAATTGAAATTTTGTGAGGACACCCCCTCTAGAAAGGGAGGAGGAAATCACTCTATAAGGGAAGGGGGGGGGACACCCCCTTAATAACTTTAAAAGAGGGGCCCATTTCGGTTTTTATTAATTGGGGACCCCAAAATCTAGAAAGGGGAATTGAGGGTACAAACCTAGAAAGGTTATTTGGGGAAATACTCAAGTAAAAAAAACAGGGACCCCCTCTCTTTTAAGGGGTTAGGGGAGGGAAAACCACTCTTGAAAGGGGGTAGGGGGGCCCCCTTTTAATAAGGGTGGGTTGGGGACACCGACCCTAGAAAGGGGTTGGGGGGGGCTAAACCTTTAAAAGGGGTTTTTGGAGGTAAAACCACTTTTTGAAGGGGGGGCGTAACACCATTAGGGGGGGTAGTGATGGACACCACTCAGTAAGGGAAGTAAAGGGACACCACCCAGAAAGGGTATTTAGGGACACGATCAAAGTAAGGGGTGGGGTTTACACACCTAGTAAAGGTATTGAGGGGACACCACTCAAGTGGGGTGGGAAAGGGGCCCACCTCATTAGTTGGGTAGTGAAGGACAATCCCTCTGGGGTTGAAAGGGACACCGCTGTAGAAAGGGGGTAGTAAGGGTCACTACAAAGGGACCTAGTAAGGTTTAATGAGGGCGAACCCTAAAAAAGGGAAATGAGGACATCACTTAGAAAGGGGTTAATTTTGGGCCCTTTTCTGCAAGTAAGTGTGGGAGGGAAACCACTCTAGTAAGGGTATAAAGGGTTTCCATTTAGAAAACGGAAATGGGGGGACACCACTCTTGTAAAGAGTGGGGGATATCACTCTAGAAAGGGGGTATTTGGGGAAACTACTGTTTGTAAGTGTAGTGAGGGACACCACATAGTAAGGGGAAGTGGGGGAACACCACTCTATTAAGTGAAGTGGGGGACCCCACTTTGTAAAGGGTTTTGAAATTTTACATCACTCTAGTAAGAGAATTTGGAGGGAATCCCCTTAGTAACGTTAAAAAGGGAAACCACCTAAAAAAAGGGAAGTGGGGACCCCACTCTAGAAAGGGTAGTGGGGCACTCTCCTAGTAAGAAAAAGGGGTGGACACGAATCAATTGGGGGTATTGGGGGCCCCCAAATCTAGTAAGGGGGTAGTGAGGGAAAACCATTCTAAGTAAGGGAAGTGAGGGAAACGTCTAGTAAGGGTAGTGAGGACAAAAACACTAGTAAAAGTTTTGGGGGAAAAAAAAATTTACTCTGAAAAGGGAAATATGAGAGACCCCAAATCTATTTTAAGGTAGTAAAGGATACCATTCTGGGAAAAAGGGTAAGTGGGGGGACAAACGTAGAAAGGGATAGAAAGGGGACAAGACCTAAAATTGATACTGTTTGGACACTAGTAAGGGCAGGGGAGGGGCCCCCACTCTAGTAAGTGTAGAAAAGGTCACCATTCTAGTGGGGTATGGGGGGACCCCCACCCCTAGAAGGGGTAGAAAAGGAATTTCCCTCTAGAAAGGGGTGTGATGATACCTCTCTAGTAAAGTATTTGGGGGGACCCCCATTTAAGAAAGGGTTTTTAGAAAGTGACACAACTTAGTAAGAAAAAGTGGGGGCCCCAACACCTTTTTAATTTAAAGTTAGGGGGGGACACCATTTTAAAATAAGGGAAATTTGGGGAACCGACCCTTGAAAGGGGTAGTGGGGGGAAACCACACTAGTTTAGGGTTTGAGGTACCCATTTAAAAAAAGGGGTGGCAGTAACACCACCTAGACGGGCTTTGAGAAACCCCACCCCAGAAAGGGGAAATTTTGAGACCGACCTAGAAAGGGGTTATTGGAGGAAAACCGCTCTAGAAAGGGGTAGTGAGGACCCACTCTAATAAGGGTAGAGGGGACATCACTTTTTAGAAAAGGGTTTAGTAATGGACCCCAAAATTTTTGGAAAGGTTACTGAGAGACCCCTTATAGTAAGGGAAGTAAGGCACACCCGCTGAAATTTGGATACTGGGGACCCCACTCGGAAAGGGGTTTACTGGGGCGACCCCCACTTAAGAAAAGGTGTTGAGGGAAAAAATTTTGGGGAAGGGTAGTGAGGGGCCAAAATTTTCTATAAGGGAACTGAGGGACACCACTGTAGTAAGAATACTGGGGGGGATACCCCTCTAAAAGGGTACTGGGGGGAACCACTCTAGAAAGGGTATGAGGGGACAGCATTTCTCGTAAGGGTATAAGGGGAAATCACTCCTTTTAAGGGGTTGGGGGAGAGACACTTCTTTTGTAACGGAAAGGATGGGCCACCACCCCATAAGCTTGCGGGAGGAAAACCATTCTAGAAAGGGGGTGGGGTGGGGGGGACACCATTCTATTAAGAGTAGTGGGGGGCCCCATACTTTTAAAAGGGTTTAGGGGAGGAAACACCACTCTCGTAAGGGTGTAGGGGACACCACTCTGTTTACCTGGAGTTTACCTGGGGGAGAGTTTGGGGGTTTCAACCCCCCCCGCGGCCCGGCTGTGACCGGGCCCCTCCGGGTGGATCACCCGCCTGTCAACCAGGCTGTTGCTGCTGGTGCACGAAAAACCAAACGTACACCCAAAACCCCCGGTGATCGGGAAAACTCCCTTTAAAGGTGCTTGTCCAGTGCCCGCTTGAAAAATTCCCAGGGGTCGGGTTGGGTTTAATCCCCCTTATGTGTGCTGGGAGGCAGTTGAACAGTCTCGGTCCCCTGACACTTATTGTATGGTCTCTTAACGTGCTAGTGAAAACCCCTGCTTTTCATTGGGGGATGGTGCATCGTCTGCCAAGCCCTTTTGCTTTCGTAGTGAGTGATTTTTCGTGTGCAAGTTCGGTACTAGTCCCTCTAGGATTTTCCAGGTGTATATAATCATGTATCTCTCCCTCCTGCGTTCCAGGGAATACAGGTTTAGAAACCTCAAGCGCTCCCAGTAATTGAGGTGTTTTATCTCCGTTATGCGCGCCGTGAAAGTTCTCTGTACATTTTCTAGGTCGGCAATTTCACCTGCCTTGAAAGGTGCTGTTAGAGTGCAGCAATATTCCAGCCTAGATAGAACAAGTGACCTGAAGAGTGTCATCATGGGCTTGGTAGTGAGGGACGCAGGTAAGGGTAGTGAGGGACATCACTCTGGTAAGGGTAGTGACGGATACCATTCTAGTAACGGAAATGAGGGACACCACTCTTGTAAGAGTAGTGAGGGATATCACTCTAGTAAGCGTAGTGAGGGACACCACACTAGTAAGTGAAGTGAGGGACACCACTCTAGTAAGGGTTGTAAGGGACATCACTCTAGTGAGGGTAGTGAGGGACATCACCTTAGTAACGTTAACTAGGGACACCACTCTGTTAAGGAAGTGGGGGACACCACTCTAGTAAGGGGAGAGGGGACACTCTCCTAGTAAGAGAAGTGGTGGACACGAATCAATTGAGGGTAGTGGGGCCACCAACCTAGTAAGGGTAGTGAGCGATACCATTCTAGTAAGGGAAGTGAGGGACAACGCTCTAGTAAGGGTAGTGAGGGACACAACTCTAGTAAAAGTAGTGAGGGACACCACACTAGTGAAAGTATTGAGGGACACTACTCTGATAAGGATACTGAGAGACACCACTCTAGTAAGGGTAGTGAGGGACACCACTCAACTAAGGGCAGTGAGAGACACCATTCTAGTAAGGGTAATTGAGGGACACCACTCTATAAGGGTATGAGGACACCACTCTAGTAAGGGTAGTGAGGGACACCACTCAACTAAGGGCAGTGAGAGACACCATTCTAGTAAGGGTATTGAGGGACACCACTCTAGTAAGGGTACTGAGGGACACCACTCTAGTAAAGGTAGTGAGGGACACCACTCTAGTAAGGGTAGTGAGGGACACCACTCAAGTAAGGGCAGTGAGGGACACCATTCTATAATGTTTTGATTGACCCCCCTCTAAAAAGGGGTAGTGAGGGAACCTTCTAAAAGGGGTAGTGAGGGACCCCACTCTAGTAAGGTTGTGAGAGACCCACTATATTAGGGTACTGGGGGGGACCCCACTCTAGTTGGGATATTTGGGGACACCACTACAAAAGGATACGAGGGACCCCCCTTAAGGGTATGGGGGACAACACTCATGAAGGGTACTGAGCGACCCCATTTAAGGGTGTTTAGGGACATAACCAAGAAATGGAATGAGAGACACCATTCTAAAAAGGGGACTGGGGACACCACTCAAGAAAGGTTAGAGGGGACACCACCAAAAGGGAAGAAGGGGCACCACTCGAATAAGGGGCAGTGAGAACACTTCTATGTAAGGGGAGTGGGGACTCACTCTAAAAGGGGGTACTTGGGGACAACACTCTATAAGGTACTGAGCGACACCACTTAAGGGTTTTTTGGGGGACATAACAAAAATGGTAGTAAAGAAAAACCATTCTTGAAAGGGACGAGGGACACCACTCAAGAAAGGGTTAGGGGGGACACCACTCTAGTGGGGGAAAAAGGGGACCCACTCAAAAGGGGCATTGAGAGACACTTCTTAGAAAGGGGGAGTGGGGGACACCCCCCTTAGTAAGGGAATTAGGGACACCCTTTAAAGGTATGGGGGACACACTCGGGTAATGGAGTGAGGACACAAGTCGGGAAAGGTAGTCGGGACACCACCTTGTAAGGGCAGAAAGGGCGAGACTCTACTGGTAGAGAGGGGACGCCCCCCTTGGTAAGAGTAGTGAGGGACACCACTCTATTAAGGGTCGTGAAGGATACCACTAAAGTAAGGGCAGTGAGGGACACCTTCGTAGTAAATGAAGTAAGGGACACCACTCTAGTAAGGGTAGTGAGGGACGTCACTCTAGTGAGGGTAGTGAAGGACACCACTCTAGTAAGGGTAGTGATGGACACCGCTGTAGTAAGGGTAGTAAGGGACACCACTCTAGTAAGGGTACCGAACGACACAAGTAAGGGTAGTGAGGGACAGCACTCTGGTAAGGGTACTGAGGGACACCACTCTAGTAAGAATACTGAGGGACACCACTTAAGTAAGGCTATTGAGGGACACCACTCTAGTAAGGGTAGTCAAGGACACCACTCTAGTAAGGGTAGTCAGGGACACAACTCTGGTAAGGGTAGTGGGGGACACCACTCTGGTTAGGGTAGTTGGGGACACGGCTCTAGTAAGGGTAGTGTGGACACCACTCTAGTAAGGGTAGTGAGGGACACCACTCTAGTAAGGGTAGTGAGCAACACCACTCAGTAAGGGTAGTGGGGGACACCCCCCTGAAAGGGTAGTGGGGGCCCCAAAACCCCTAAAAAGGGTAGGAGGGCCACCACCCCAGAAAGGGGTATGGGGGACACCACTCAAAAAGGGGTAGTGGGGGAACCACTCTGGGAAGGGTATGAAAGAAAACCACTTTTAAAAAGGGAAAAAAGGGGACACCACTTATTAATTTAGTGAGGACCCCCACCCCAAATTAAAACCCCCTTTGAAGGGGGGGGCCCAAAACTCTAGAAAGGGGGTTTGGGGGACACCACTTTTGTAAGGGTAGTGAGGGACACCACCCCAAGAAGGGGTATGAGGGGGACCCATTTTAGTAAGGGAAATGGGGACAAAACCCCTAAAAAAGGGTGGGAAAGGGACCCCTTTTTAAAGGGGGTAATGGGGGTTAAGGGGGAGGGGGGAACCCCAAACCCCATAAGGGAAGGAAAAAAAACCACCTAAAGGGGGTATTTGGGGGGCACCCTTATTTAAGGGTATGGGGACCCACCCCAGAAAAAGGAATGGGGACAAAACTTATGGGGGGTTGAGGGACCCCACTTAAAAGGGGTATTTAAAGGTTCCCCTTTAAAAGGGTAAAAAAGGACACCACTCTAAAAAAGGGAAAAGGGGGGAACCCCTCTAGTAAGGGTAGTGGGGGACCCCACTTAGAAAGGGGTTAGTGGGGGACACCCCTCAAAAAGGGGGTTTTAGTGACCCACTTTTTTAAAAAAGGGTAGTGAGGCACCACTCTGTAAGGGAAAGGGGGGGGAACCCCCTTCTAGTAGGGGTAGTGGGGGACCCCACCTAGAAAGGAAAATTAAGGGCACCATCTAGAAAGGGGGTTGGGGGGACCCCATTAAGGGGGTATGAGGGACCCCAAACTTTTGTAAGGGTAGGGGGGGGAACCCCATTTAGAAAGGGGTTGGGGGACACCACTTTTTTAAGGGTTTGTTGGAAAACCTTTTTAGTAAGGGTATTGAGGGACACACTCTAGTAAGGTTAGTGAGGGACACCACTCTAGTAAGGGAAGTTTGGGACGCCAATCTACAAAAGGGTAGTGAGGGACACCACTCATATATGGATAGTGAGGGACATCACTCTAGTGAGCGTAGTGAGAGACACCACACTAGTAAGGAATGTGAGGGACACCACTCTAGTAACGTTAGTGAAGGACTCAACTACAGTAAGGGAAGTGAGGGATATCATTCTAGTAAGGGAAGAGAGTAACACCACACTAGTAAGTGAAGTTAAGGGCACCACTCAAGTAAAGGTTGTGAGTTACACCACCACCGAAAGGTTAGTTAGGGACACCTCTCTTGTAAGGGTAGTGGGGGACACCATTCTAGTAAGGGTAGTGAGGGACACCGTTGTTCTAGTAAGGGAAATGAGGGACACCACTCTCGTAAGGGTAGTGAGGGACATCACTAAAGCATGAGTACTGAGGGACACCACTTAAGTAAGGGTGTTGAGGGACACCACTCTAGAAAGTGTAGTGAGAGACACCATTCTAGTCAGGGTAATAAGGTACACCACTCTAGTAAGAGTGCTGAGGGACACCTCTCTAGTAAGGGTACTGAGAGACTCCACTCTAGTAAGGGTACTGAGCGAGACCACTCTTGTAAGGGTAGTGAGCGACACAACTCTGGAAAGGGTAGTAAGGGTCACCACTCTAGTAAGGGTAGTGAGGGCCACAAATCTAGTAAGTGTAGTGAGGGGCACCACTCTGGTGAGGGTACTGAGGGACACTACTCTAGAAAGGGTACTGAGGGACACCACATAAGTAAGGGTATTGAGGGACACCACTCCAGCAAGAGTAGTCAGGGACACTATTCTAGTACGAGCAGTGAGTGTCATCACTCTGATAAGGGTAGTGGGGGACACCACTCCAGTAAGGGTACTGAGGGACACCACTCTCGTAAAGGTAGTGAGGGAAACCACTCTGGTAAGGGTAGTCATGGACACCACGCTAGTAAGGGTAGTAAGGGACTAGACTCTAGTAAGGGCAGAGATGGAAACCTTTCTGGGAAGAGTAGTGAGGGACACCACTATTGTAAGGGTAGTGAGAGACACCACTCTAGTAAGGGTAGTGAGGGACATCACTCTAGTAAGGGTAGTGAGGGACACCACGCTAATAACGTTATTGAGGGGCTCCACTCTGGTTAGTGAAGTTAGGGACACCACTCTAGTATGGGTAGTGAGGGATACCAACCTAGAAAGGTTAGTTAGGGGAAATACTCTAGTAAGGGTAATCATGGACACCTCTCTAGTAAGGGTAGTGAGGGACACCACTCTGGTAAGGGTAGTGGGGGGCACCACTTTAATAAGGGTAGTTGGGGACACCAATCTAGCAAGGGTAGTGGGGGACACAACTTTAGTAACGGTATTGAGGTACACCACTCTAGTAAGGGTAGTGCGTAACACCACACTAGAAAGGGTAGTGATGGACAACACTCTAGTAAGGGTAGTGAGGGACACCACTCCAGTAAGGGTATTTAGGGACACGACTCTAGTAAGGGTAGTGAGGTACACTCCTCTAGTAAAGGTAGTGACGACACCACTCTAGTAGGGTAGTGATGGACACCTCACTAGTTAGGGTAGTGAAGGACAATACTCTAGTATGGGTTGTAAGTGACACCGCTGAAGTAAGAGTAGTAAGGGACACTTCTGAATGACACTAGTAAGGATAATGAGGGACAATACTCTAGAAACGGTAATGAGAGACATCACTCTAGTAAGGGTAGTTGGGACACTACTGCTAGTAAGTGTAGTGAGGGACACCACTCTAGTAAGGGTAGTGAGGGATGCCATTCTAGTAACGGAAATGAGGGACACCACTCTTGTAAGAGTAGTGAGGGATATCACTCTAGTAAGCGTAGTGAGGGACACCACACTAGTAAGTGAAGTGAGGGACACCACTCTAGTAAGGGTTGTAATTGACATCACTCTAGTAAGAGTAGTGAGGGACATCACCTTAGTAACGTTAACTAGGGACACCACTCTAGAAAGGGAAGTGGGGGACACCACTCTAGAAAGGGTAGTGGGACACTCCCCTAGTAAGGGGAAGTGTGGACACGATCAATGAGGGTATTGGGGCCACCAATCTAGTAAGGGTAGTGAGGGATACCATTCTAGTAAGGGAAGTGAGGGACAACGCTCTAGTAAGGGTAGTGAGCGACACCACACTAGTAAAAGTATTGAGGGACACTACTCTGATAAGGATAGTGAGGGACACCACTCTAGTAAGGGTAGTGAAGGATACCATTCTAGTAAGGGTAGTGGAGGACAAACTGTAGTAAGGATAGTAAGGGACAAGACTCTAGTAATGGTACTGATGGTCACTAGTAAGGGCAGTGAGGGGCACCACTCTAGTAAGGGTAGTAAAGGTCACCATTTTAGTGATGGTAGTGGAGGACACCACTCTAGTAAGGGTAGTAAGGAACTCCACTCTAGTAAGGGTAGTGAGTGACTCTCTCTAGTAATGTAGTGAGGGACACCCTTAGTAAGGTTGAAGTGACACACATCTAGTAAGAGAAGTGAGGGACAACACTCTAATAAGGTTAGTGGGGGACACCACTTTAATAAGGGTAATTGGGGACACCGATCTAGCAAGGGTAGTGGAGGCACCACACTAGTTAGGGTAGTGAGGTACACCACTCTAGTAAGGGTGGCGAGTAACACCACTCTAGACAGGGCATTGAGATACACCACTCCAGTAAGGGAATTTTGAGACACGACTCTAGTAAGGGTAGTGAGGTACACCACTCTAGTAAGGGTAGTGAGGACACCACTCTAATAAGGGTAGAGAGGGACATCACTCTAGTAAGGGTAGTAATGGACACCACTCTGGTAAGGTTACTGAGAGACACCATTATAGTAAGGGTAGTAAGGCACACCCTGCTGTAATAAGGATACTGAGGGACCCCACTCTAGTAAGGGTAGTGAGCGACACCACTTAAGTAAAGGTGTTGAGGGACACAACTCAGGGAAGGGTAGTGAGAGACACAATTCTAGTAAGGGTACTGAGGGACACCACTGTAGTAAGAATACTGAGGGATACCACTCTAATAACGGTACTGAGGGAGACCACTCTAGTAAGGGTAGTGAGAGACAGCACTCTCGTAAGGGTATTGAGGGAAATCACTCCAGTAAGGGTTGTGAGAGACACTTCTCTAGTAACGGTAGTGATGGACACCACTCCAGTAAGCCTGCTGAGAGACACCATTCAGAAAGGGGTAGGGGGGAAACACCACTCTATTAAGAATAGTGGGGGGGGCACCATACTTTTAAAAAGGGTAGGGGGAGGACCCCAACTTAGTAAGGGTATTATTGGGGGACCCACCAAAGTAAGGGAAATGGGGGGGCGCAGGTAAGGGAAAGTGGGGAACGCGGGTTTAAGGAAGTGGGGGACATCACTTTTTGAAAGGGTGTTTTTGGGGGACCCTTTCCCTAGAAAGGGAAAGTGGAGGACCGACTCAAATTAAATTAAAAAGGGGAAACACCATTTTTGGGAAAGGGGGTAAAAAGGGGAAAACCACTCAAAGAAAAAGGTTTTTTGAACCCACCACTTAGAAAGGGTTTAAAGTGAGGGCCCACCATCCTTTTAAAGGGGAAAAAGTGAGGGGGCCCACCACTTAGAAAGGGTTTTATGGGGAACCCCACTCTTTTAAAGGGGAAAAGTGAGGGGGACACCCCCTCTATTTAAGGGGTATGGGGGGACACCACCCTAGTAAGGTTAGTTGGGACACCATCTAGTAAAGGAAAGTGGGAGAAAACCAAACTTAGAAAGGGTTGTGAGGGACCCGTTTAGTAAGGGGAGTGAGGAAACACCACCTAGAAAGGGAAGTGAGGGACCCCTACTTCTAAAAAAGGGGTTATGAGGGGCACCCCTAGAAAAGGATACTGAGGGGACACCATTAAAGGGGTTTGCCCCTTTCCAGACCCTTGCTAGAAGTAGGCCCCTCACCCCCCTTTTAATTTAGAGGGGTTTTGCCCCCTCATTTTCCCTTACTAAACGGTGTCCCCCCTTCCCAAATGGGGGTTTAGATTTTGGGGGAAGGGGGGAGGGTTGCATTAATCTTCGAAAAAATATTAACTGTTGCATAAAAACGGGGTATAAAAATAGATGGTTCAGCAACAAAATTTTTTTTGGGTTTAGATTTTTGTAAAGGTCAAAAAAAACAAATTCTAAGGTGTAATATACCCACCTTTCCCGGTTTTTGATCACGAAGAGGGGGACTTCTTTCGGGCGAAAAAATTAGGGCTTCTAGACACAATAACATAGTGATTGTAAAGGGGGGTTTTAACTTTACTCCAAAAAGAAATTTAAATTCTTTGACCCCGGGAATCTGGAGGGGCCAGTGACGTTTTTTGGAAAACGTTCAAAAACTGTTTTCTGAAAAACAGTGGTTTAAAAGAGCCTCCCAAGGGGAAATTTGCTTGTCCCCAAATCTTTTTAGGGAAGGGGCACATTTTCAACAGTTAGGTATCTTTAAACGAAACGTTTCGCCTACACAGTAGGCTTCTTTTCAGTCGAGTAAAAGAAAAGTTGATAGGAAACAGGGAAAATACTTGAAGACGATATAAACAGTCCATCACCCTTAAAGTTTTGAGGGGGGTCATTTCCCCCAGTCTGGGGGGAAGAGCAAAATTTTTCCAAAGGGCACCCCCCAGTGAAAGGACTATTACATCTCTTTCAAGTTCTTTGCTTCTATCAACTTTTTTGTAACTCGACTGAAAGAAAACCATGGTAGGCGAAAAAGTTTCATAATAAAGATACCTTCTTTTGCATAGGGGTCTTACCCAACAACCCTGTCCCCGGTTTTTTTATACCCTTTTTAAATTTTAAAACTGTCAGACACTGCAACACAAGGGGTACTGGTACAGACCCGCAATCAAATTCGACAAAATTCCACTAGTGAGAGCGGGGTGGATTTTTAGAAGGGGCCTACCTCTCAAAAAACCCGAGTTTTTTTACCTCTCCTAGTGGGCCCCCCCGTCTTTACCCCTTGGCGCCCATAAAAAACTCCCTTTTTTGGGAAAATTTTATCTCCATATTGTTTTCCCACTATGGAAAAATGCCTTCTCCAGACGAGGGACTTTACCACCTCCAAAAAATTTTTTAAAGGGGGGGTGGACGATTTCATGTCTTCAAGTATTTCTTTCTTCTATCAACTTTTCTGTACTTTGGGCTGGGAAGGAAAAAACCCCACGTTAGGGCCGGAAAACGTTTTTATAATAAAAATACCTAACTGTTGCATGTGTGCCCACCTAACAACCCGTCGGTATTTTACAAACCCTTTTAAAAATTCAACTAGGTAAATGTTTTCCCCTCATCAACACCCATTTTCCAAAAACCCAAAAACTTTTCCCATGTCCTTTCTAAATTTTTAAACTTATCTAATTTAAAACCATTACGGGGGGTTTTTCTCTTGGAGATATCCTCAAGGGGCCTTGTTAATACCCCCTTTTTTAATACCTATCCCTTTCCCCTTTACACCTTTGATTTTGGTTCCCCCCCTCATTCTTTTGTCTAAAAAAGTGAATGTAACTTTAAATTTTTCAATCTTTCTTTATAAGGAAGATTTCTAATGCAAAGAAATTAAAATTTAAATCATCCTCGCTGAAGTTTTTTTAACGAAAAAATTTTTCCAATTTTGTAATATGGGAACCAAATTGAGCTGCAAAAATCTAGGTTTAAAGGGCCCTTAAATAATGATTATAAAAGCGGATTATGACCTCTGGAATTTTGTGCTTTAAATTCTTGATATAAAACCCCCGAAAACTATTTGCCTTTTACGTACGCTTAGGCATTGCTGTCTTGGTTTAAGGTTGCTGCTTACCATAACCCCCAAGTCCTTTCTGCAATCTGTATGGCTAAGTTCTACATTATTTAACTTATAAGTGCTAGGGTTATGGACACTCCCGAGCTTCAGAACCTTGCATTTATCTACATTGAACTGCATCTGCCACTTTCTGACCAAGAGTAGTTTGTCTAAATCCTCCTGAAGTTCCCTAACATCTATGTTTGAATCAATTATCCTACCTATCTTCGTGTCATCGGCGAATTTGCTCATATAACTAGTAATTCCTTCATCAAGATCATTGATATATATTATAAACAACAACGGGCCCAAGACTGATCCCTGTGGAACGCCACTTGTTACTGATCCCCACTCGGATTTAACCCCATTGATGGACACTCTCTGCTTCCTGTCTGTGAGCCATGATTCGATCCACGAGAGCACCCTTCCCCCAATGCCATGAGCTGCTACTTTCTTCAACAGTCTTTGGTGCGGAACTCTATCAAATGCCTTACTAAAATCTAAGTAAATAATATCAAATTCTTTATCGTGGTCAACAGCCTCAAAAGCTTTACTGAAGAAAGTTAATAAATTAGTTAGACAAGACCGGCCTCTTGTGAATCCATGCTGAGTATCATTAATCAAGCTATGCTTATCGAGATGGCTTTTTATAATTTGAGCTATAATTGACTCTAGTAATTTACCTACAATTGAGTTCAGGCTTATTGGGCGGTAATTTGACGGTAACGACTTGTCCCCTGTTCTAAAAATAGGAATTACATTAGCCATCTTCCACATATCAGACACTACACCTGTTTGAAGAGATAAATTAAAAATATTAGTTAATGGTTCACAGACTTCCATTTTGCATTCCTTTAGAACCCTTGAAAAAACCTCATCAGGACCCGGTGACTTATTTTGCTTCAGTCGGTCTATCTGCTTCACAACCATTTCGCTAGTGACTGTGATGTTACATAATTTATCTTCTTCTGGCCCAATATAAAAATTAATTACCGGAATATTATTAGAGTCTTCCTGTGTAGAAACCGAGAGAAAATAATTATTTAAAATCGAGCACATTTCATTCTCTTTATCAGTAAGATGCCCATAGTTGTTTTTAAGGGGACCTATCTTATCTCTGACTTTTGTTCTATATACCTGGAAAAAACTTTTTGGGTTAGTTTTAGAATCCCTAGCAACTTTAATTTCATAGTCCCTTTTAGCTTTTCTTATCCCCTTTTTAATGTCCCTCTTAATGTCAATATACTGATTCATAAGATGACCCTCGCCTCTTTTGATACGCCTATAAATTCCTTTCTTATGCCCTAGTAGATATTTCAGCCTATTATTCATCCATTTTGGGTCATTTCTATTTGATCTAATTTCTTTATAAGGGATAAACGTTCTTTGAGCAGCATGTATTGTGTTCAGAAAACTGTCATATTGATAGCTCTCATCGTTACCCCAGTCAACAGATGATAAGTGTTCTCTAAGCCCATCGTAATCTGCTAAGCGAAAATCTGGGACTGTTACTGAGTTATCCCTACTATCATACTTCCATTCAATTCTAAATGTAATTGATTTGTGGTCACTAGCACCCAGTTCCTCTGAAACTTCTAAATTATTAACAAGGGATTCATTGTTTGCCAGAACTAAGTCAAGCAGGTTATTACCCCTTGTAGGTTCTGTCACAAACTGCTTCAAAAAACAATCCTGAACTACTTCTAAGAAGTTGTATGATTCTAAATTCCCAGTCAAGAAATTCCAATCATATGACTAAAGTTAAAGTCTCCTAGAATTACTAATTATCGTGCCTTGTGGTCCTAACAATTTCCTCCCATAGTAGTCTCCCCTGGTCCCTATCTAAATTTGGGGGACGGTATATCACACCTAAAATTAATTTTTCATGCCCCTCTGAAAATTCTATCCAAACAGACTCTGTATGTGTTACTTCAGACTTAATACCCGTTTTTATGCAACAGTTCAAGCGATCTCGGACATACAATGCCACCCCACCCCCCTTCCCGATACTTCTGTCTACTTGGAACAATTTAAAACCCTGAATGTGACATTCTGCAGGCATGTCCCGACTTTTTGAATTAAACCACGTCTCAGTAATGGCAAATACATCTATGTTACCTGCACTAGCAACTAGTCTCAACTCGTCCATCTTATTCCTAGCACTGCGACTATTTGTGTAATAAATATTTAAAGACCCTCCTCTCTCTTTACCCTTCCTGCTCCTTTCTGTTATTCCACTAAAACCTATTACTGTCCTTGTCAGTTAGTGCCACTGGCTTTCCAATATCCACCTCATTTTGCCTATTACTAGTTCTCCTAGTACTCATATTACTACCCTGCGACTTCACAGTTTTCCCGCAAAAAACCCATACCACTAACTATTCCTAGTTTAAAGACCTAACAGCTCCCTCCACTGCGTTGGCCAGTGCTCCCACCCCACACCTAGATAAGTGAACCCCGTCCCTGGCATACATGTCATTTCTGCCATAGAAGAGGTCCCAGTTGTCAATGAATGTTACCGCATTTTCCTTACAGTATTTGTCCAGCCAGCAATTGACACCAATTGCTCTGGACAACCATTCATTTCCAACTCCTCTCCTTGGCAAAATGCCACAGGTTTCCCACCCTTCCTCCTAATTATCTCTATTGCTGACCTATACCTGCTAATCAGGTCCTCACTCCTACGTCTGCCAACATCGTTGCCTCCAGCACTGAGACAGATAATAGGATTGCTCCCATTACCTCTCATGATGTCATCCAGACGGCTAACAATATCCTTCATCCCAGCCCCAGGAAAACACACTCTCTGCCTCCTACTCCTATCCTTCAAGCAGAATGCCCTTTCCATGTACCTAATCTGGCTATCCCCAACAACAACAATGTTTTTACCTTCCTTGGCGTCGTCCGTCGTGATGCTCCGAGTAGTCGACTCACATTCGCCAGGTAGCATTACACCACTTGTAGAATTCGTCAAGACGTTCTCGATGGTCTTCGTTGTACTTATCATGTACTTATCCAACCTAAATTTGAAACTACCCAAAGTCCTAGCCTCAATAATCCAACTAGGTAGACTGTTCCACTCATCAACTACCCTATTTACAAACCAATACTTTCCTATGTCCTTTCTAAATCTAAACTTATCTAATTTAAATCCATTACTGCGGGTTCTCTCATGGAGAGATATCCTCAAGAACTTGTTAATATCCCCTTTATTAATACCTATCTTCCACTCATACACTTCGATCAGGTCTCCCCTCATTCTTCGTCTAACTAGTGAATGTAACTTAAGAGTCTTCAATCTTTCTTCATAAGGAAGATTTCTTATGCTATGTATTAATTTAGTCATCCTACGCTGAATGTTTTCTAATGAATTTATGTCCATTCTGTAATATGGAGACCAGAACTGAGCTGCATAATCTAGGTGAGGCCTTACCAGTGAAGTATAAAGCTGCAGTATGACCTCTGGACTTCTGTTGATTACACTTCTTGATATAAATCCCAGTAATCTATTTGCCTTATTACGTACGCTTAGGCATTGCTGTCTTGGTTTAAGGTTGCTGCTTACCATAACCCCCAAGTCCTTTTCGCAATCTGTGTGGCTAAGTTCTACACTGAGGAAATGGTATGGTGATACCGACAAGATGTGGAAAAAGACACTTATGTACAGTTCAGGACATTTATTAAAGGAAACGTTTCGCCACGAGTGGCTTCTTCAGTCCTAATACAGAGAAAACTAAGAAAACATTTATATATATAGTGGCAGGAGTCAGGTGAGGTGACGCGTGGGTAGAGGTAGTAGTAGTAGTAGTAGTAGTAGTAGTAGTAGTAATGGAACTAAGAAGGTGAGGCAAGAGAGGGACCTGCTGGCATCAAGTAACACCAGTTCCCAGGATGGGTAATATCCTCTTGCTTAGTAATTTTGAAATACTGTAACTACCGGATTTTTGCTTTATAGTGTTACTGACAGAAATTAGTGCTGCTTCAATGCATTTTCTCCGTCTTAAGTCGTCTTCTTTAATAACTAGTTTAGCTTCATTGAATTTCATGAGGTGTCCAACATTGTCTCTATGTTGAACACATGCATTTTTGCGGTCATCATTTCTGCAAGCATTTTTGTGTTCTGTTATCTAATGTCCAGAGTTCTGGCTGTTTCCCCTACATATACTTTGTCACACCCCCCACATGGTATAGTGTAGATTCCTGCACTTGTGCCAGAATCATGCTTGGGTTTTTGTATCAGGTTCCTAATAGTAGTTGAAGAGCTGGTAGATATTTTAGCCAGTTTTCTGTCAAACATGTTTGAAACATTAGTGGCAACGTTGCTAACCGGTAAAACGATGTAACTTGGAGGCTTTTCTTCAATTTGATAGGTGTTGGTCTTGCTGAGGATACGTGCCGCACGTTTCCTGCAGTCACGTATGAAGTGTAGGGGAAAGTTCAGTGAACTAAAAGAGTTGGTGATGTATGTACATTCTTCTTCGAGGAACTGTGGACTGAAAATTCTGTAGGCTCTCAGAAAGAAGCCAATAACTACCCCTCTTTTAGTTCTTGTGTCATAGTGAGAGAAGAAATGTAGAAGATCGTTCTTGTAGGTAGGCTTCCGGTACACTTTAAAAGAAAGTTTATTTTCCCCTGTGCGTAAGAGAACGTCGAGAAAAGGTAATTGGTTGTCCTTCTCCTCCTCTAGTGTAAATTTAATAGTAGGTTCCAGAGTGTTGATGGTGTTGAGGATGCCCCGTACGTCAAGATTTTTGGGTACAATGACCAAAATATCATCTACGTACCGCATCCATGTAACTGAGCGAGGGATGTTACTGAGGATCCTTCTTGATTCCAGGTCCTCCCTATATAAATTGGCAAGAACTGCACTAAGGGGGGATCCCATGGCTAGTCCGAATAGTTGTTTGTACTTCTTGTCCTCAAACCTAAAACAGTTATAACGAACACAAAGTTCGACAAGGCTCACAAAATCTTGGTGGGGTACAGGTAACTCTGTATCATCTTTAATCACCCTGCGAAGATCAATGGCTTGATCAACTGGGACATTGGTGAGTAAGGCAGTCACGTCAAAACTTGCAAGCTTCTTATCACTCATGTCGAGATCCCTGATACGGTTAAGGAGGTCACCCGAATGCTTTAGATGAGCCTGACTGATTGTACCCAGGAGCTTTGACAAATATTTCGCCAAAACTCCTGCTAGACTGTGAGGGGTGCTGCCGATTCCAGATGTAATGGGTCTCATAGGCACATTTGGTTTGTGGGTCTTTGGTAAACCATAAAGTCTTGCTGACTTGGGGTTGGTAGGGATGTGGCACAAGAGCTTTTTACCTTCTTCTGATTTCCTGAGTATGCTGCGGGTCTTACTGAGAAAAGAATCTGTTTCTTTCTTCCATGCATGTTCGGGGATGGAAACGTATGTGTTGGCATCGTTCAATAAATCTTGCATCTTACTAACGTAGTATGTACTGTTGAGGATGACCACTCCTCCTTTGTCCGCTGTGGTGATGAGGATATCATTATTAGTAGCTAAGTTTTTGAGTGCCTCGATGTAGCGACGAGGAATGGCTGGACGACTAGGTTCAGAAACTGCAGCTGCAATAAGTCCTTGTATGAAACCTTTGTTAAACTCAGAGTCACCGAAGAAATGGTTTTTGATCACTGTGTCTAACTCGCATTTAGGCTTCCGTATGCCAGTAGCAAACTTGAGACCTAAGCTGAGTGCATCGGATTCTGTATCACTGAGAGCATAAGAAGAAAAGTTATTGATGATGTCAGCTCTACCAATATCTTTCCGTTTGCTGTGTTGACAGAGAGAGGAAAGTTTTCTTGAGAGCCGTAGTTTCTGCTGTAGGTTGGCGGTGGTAACTTTGCTTAGAATGTGTTCGGCGGTGCGTCTGTCAGGAGCGGGAAGGGAAGTGAGAGCTAGGTGAGCACTATGGAAATAATCTTTGGAGCAAGCTGATAGATCTTCCTTGCACTCTCATAGGTAGTGGTAAGTAGCAGGAGAGAAGGGATGTTTAGAATCCGTGAGATGGTGTGGAGTGGATCTAGGTGCGACCATTTCTTCAATGCAGTCTTGCAGAAAGGAGGAACGGTTCTTGAAGCTGAGTGCCTTCAGAAGGAGAGAAAGTTAGTCTCTGTATAAAACGTCCATCACTAGTACTGTGTCTTGACAATGAGGAAATGGTATGGTGATACCGACAAGATGTGGAAAAAGACACTTATGTACAGTTCAGGACATTTATTAAAAGAAACGTTTCGCCACGAGTGGCTTCTTCAGTCCTAATACAGAGAAAACTAAGAAAACATTTATATATATAGTGGCAGGAGTCAGGTGAGGTGACGCGTGGGTAGAGGTGGTGGTAGTAGTAGTAGTAGTAGTAGTAGTAGTAGTAGTAGTATTAGTAGTAGTAGTAATGGAACTAAGGAGGTGAGGCAAGAGAGGGACCTGCTGGCATCAAGTAACACCAGTTCCCAGGATGGGTAATATCCTCTTGCTTAGTAATTTTGAAATACTGTAACTACCGGATTTTTGCTTTATAGTGTTACTGACAGAAATCAGTGCAGCTTCAATGCATTTTCTCCGTCTTAAGTCGTCTTCTTTAATAACTAGTTTAGCTTCATTGAATTTCATGAGGTGTCCAACATCGTCTCTTTGTTGAACACATGCGTTTTTGCGGTCATCATTTCTGCAAGCATTTTTGTGTTCTGCTATTCTAATGTCCAGAGTTCTGGCTGCTTCCCCTACATATACTTTGTCACACCCCCCACATGGTATAGTGTAGATTCCTGCACTTGTGCCAGAATCATGCTTGGGTTTTTGTATCAGGTTCCTAATAGTAGTTGAAGAACTGGTAGATATTTTAGCCAGTTTTCTGTCAAACATGTTTGAAACATTAGTGGCAACGTTGCTGACCGGTAAAACGATGTAACTTGGAGGCTTTTCTTCAATTTGATAGGTGTTGGTCATGCTGAGGATACGTGCCGCACGTTTCCTGCAGTACCCAAAAATCTTGACGTACGGGGCATCCTCAATACCATCAACACTCTGGAACCTACTTTTAAATTTACACTAGAGGAGGAGAAGGACAACCAATTACCTTTTCTCGACGTTCTCTTACGCACAGGGGAAAATAAACTTTCTTTTTTGTAGACGAATGGTTCAGAGAACCGACATGTTGATAAATTAGACACATGTGCAACTCTTAGGTATCTTTATTGAGGAAACGTTTCGCCACACAGTGGCTTCATCAGTCCATACAAAGGAGAATCTTGAAGAACAGGAGGAGAATGAGGTAATCAGTCCCTCAACCTTGAGTCGATGTGGTCAGTCCATCAATCTTGAATCATTCTATTCAAGATTGATGGACTGACCACATCGACTCAAGGTTGAGGGACTGATTACCTCATTCTCCTCCTGTTCTTCAAGATTCTCCTTTGTATGGACTGATGAAGCCACTGTGTGGCGAAACGTTTCCTCAATAAAGATACCTAAGAGTTGCACATGTGTCTAATTTATCAAACTTTCTTTTAATTAAAGTCTACCGGAAGCCTACCTACAAGAACGATCTACATTTCTTCTCTCACCATGACACAAGAACTAAAAGAGGGATAGTTATTGGCTTCTTTCTGAGAGCCTACAGAATTTCCAGTCCACAGTTCCTCGAAGAAGAATGTACACACATCACCAACTCTTTTAGTTCACTGCACTTTCCCCTACACTTCATACGTGACTGCAGGAAACGTGAGGCACGTATCCCCAGCAAGACCAACACCTATCAAATTGAAGAAAATCCTCCAAGTTACATCGTTTTACCGGTCAGCAACGTTGCCACTAATGTTTCAAACATGTTTGACAGAAAACTGGCTAAAATATCTACCAGCTCTTCAACTACTATTAGGAACCTGATACAAAAACCGAAACATGATTCTGGCACAAGTGCAGGAATCTACACTATACCATGTGGGGGGTGTGACAAAGTATATGTAGGGGAAACAGCCAGAACTCTGGACATTAGAATAGCAGAACACAAAAATGCTTGCAGAAATGATGACTGCAAAAACGCATGTGTTCAACAAAGACGATGTTGGACATCCTCATGAAATTCAATGAAGCTAAACTAGTTATTAAAAGAAGACGAACTTAAGACGGAGAAAATGCATTGAAGCTGCACTAATTTCTGTCAGTAACACTATAAAGCAAAAATCCGGTAGTTACAGTATTTCAAAATTACTAAGCAAGAGGATATTACCCATCCTGGGAACTGGTATTGCTTGATGCCAGCAGGTCCCTCTCTTGCCTCACCTCCTTAGTTCCATTACTACTACTACTACTACTACTACTACCACCTCTACCCACGCGTCACCTCACCTGACTCCTGCCACTATATATATATAAATGTTTTCTTAGTTTTCTCTGTATTAGGACTGAAGAAGCCACTCGTGGCGAAACGTTTCCTTTAATAAATGTCCTGAACTGTACATAAGTGTCTTAAGTTCTACATTATTTAACTTATAAGTGCTAGGGTTATGGACACTCCCGAGCTTCAGAACCTTACATTTATCTACATTGAACTGCATCTGCCACTTTTCTGACCAAGAGTAGAGTTTGTCTAAATCCTCCTGAAGTTCCCTAACATCTACATTTGAATCAATTATCCTACCTATCTTCGTGTCATCGGCGAATTTGCTCATATCACTAGTAATTCCTTCATCAAGATCATTGATATATATTATAAACAACAACGAGCCCAAGACTGATCCCTGTGGAACGCCACTTGTTACTGAACCCCACTCGGATTTAACCCCATTTATGGACACTCTCTGCTTCCTGTCTGTGAGCCATGATTCGATCCACGAGAGCACACTTCCCCCAATGTCATGAGCTGCTACTTTCTTCAACAGTCTTTGGTGCGGAACTCTATCAAATGCCTTACTAAAATCTAAGTAAATAATATCAAATTCTTTATCGTGGTCAACAGCCTCAAAAGCTTTACTGATGAAAGTTAATAAATTAGTTAGACAAGACCGGCCTCTTGTGAATCCATGCTGAGTATCATTAATCAAGCTATGCTTATCGAGATGGCTTCTTATAATCTGAGCTATAATTGACTCTAGCAATTTGCCTACAATTGAGGTCAGGCTTATTGGGCGGTAATTTGACGGTAACGTCTTGTCCCCTGTTTTAAAAATAGGAATTACATTAGCCATCTTCCACATATCAGACACTACACCTGTTTGAAGAGATAAATTAAAAATATTAGTTAATGGTTCACATACTTCCATTTTGCATTCCTTAAGAACCCTTGAAAAAACCTCATCAGGACCCGGTGACTTATTTTGCTTCAGTCGGTCTATCTGCTTCACAACCATTTCACTAGTGACTGTGATGTTACATAATTTATCTTCTTCTGGCCCACTATAAAAATTAATTACCAGAATATTATTAGTGTGGAAAAAGACACTTATGTACAGTTCAGGACATTTATTAAAGGAAACGTTTCTCCACGAGTGGCTTCTTCAGTCCTTCATTTCCTCAATATTATTAGTGTCTTCCTGTGTAAAAACCGAGAGAAAATAATTATTTGAAATCGAGCACATTTCATTCTCTTTGTCAGTAAGATGCCCATAGTTATTTTTAAGGGGACCTATCTTATTTCTAACTTTTGTTCTATATACCTGGAAAAAACTTTTTGGGTTAGTTTTAGAATCCCTAGCAAACTTTAATTTCATAGTCCCTTTAGCTTTTCTTATCCCCTTTTTAATGTCCCTCTTAATGTCAATATATGATTCATAGATGACCCTCGCTCTTTTGATACACCTATAAATTCCTTTCTTATTCCCTAGTAGATTATTTCAGCCTATTATTCATCATTTTGGGTCATTTCTATTTGATTAATTTCTTTGTAAGGGATAAACGTTCTTGAGCAGCATGTTTTGTGTTCCAAAACTGTCATTTTGATACTCTCTTCGTTCCCCCCCAGTCAACAGATGAAAAAGTGTTTCTAAGCCCATCGTAATCTGCTATGCGAAAAACCGGGGACTGTTACTGAGTTATCCTACTATCATACTTCCATTCAATGCTAAATGTAATTGATTTGAGGTCGCTAGCACCCAGTTCCTCTGAAACTTCTAAATTATTAACAAGGGATTCGTTGTTTGCCAGAACTAAGTCAAGCAGGTTATTACCCCTTGTAGGTTCTGTCACAAACTGCTTCAAAAAACAATCCTGAACTACTTCTAAGAAGTCGTATAATTCTAAATTCCCAGTCAAGAAATTCCAATCAATATGACTAAAGTTAAAGTCTCCTAGAATTACTACATTATTGTGCCTTGTGGCCCTAACAATTTCCTCCCATTGTAGTCTCCCCTGGTCCCTATCTAAATTTGGGGGACGGTATATCACACCTAAAATTAATTTTGCATGCCCCTCTGAAAATTCTATCCAAACAGACTCTGTATGTGTTACTTCAGACTTAATACCCGTTTTTATGCAACAGTTCAAGTGATCTCGGACTTACAATGCCACCCCACCCCCCTTTTCCGACACTTCTATCTACTTGGAACAATTTAAAAACCCTGGAGTGACATTCTGCAGGCATGTCCCGACTTTTTGAATTAAACACGTCTCAGTAATGGCAAATACATCTATGTTACCTGCACTAGCAACTAGTCTCAACTCGTCATCTTATTCCTAGCACTGCGACTATTTGTGTAATAAATATTTAAAGACCCTACTCTCTCTTTACCCTTCTTGCTCCTTTCTGTTTTTCCACTAAACCTATTACTGTCCTTGTCAATTAGTGCCACTGGCTTTCCAATATCCACCTCATTTTGCCTATTACTAGTTCTCCTAGTACTCATATTTCTACCCTGCGACTTCTCAGTTTTCCCGTAAAAACCCATACCACTAACTATTCCTAGTTTAAAGACCTAACAGCTCCCTCCACTGCGTTAGCCAGTGCTCCCACCCCACACCTAGATAAGTGAACCCCGTCCCTGGCATACATGTCATTTCTGCCATAGAAGAGGTCCCAGTTGTCAATGAATGTTACTGCATTTTCCTTACAGTATTTGTCCAGCCAGCAATTGACACCAATTGCTCTGGACAACCATTCGTTTCCAACTCCTCTCCTTGGCAAAATGCCACATATGACAGGTTTCCCACCCTTCCTCCTAATTATCTCTATTGCTGACCTATACCTGCTAATCAGGTCCTCACTCCTACGTCTGCCAACATCGTTGCCTCCAGCACTGAGACAGATAATAGGATTACTTACATTACCTCTCATGATGTCATCCAGACGGCTAACAATATCCTTCATCCCAGCCCCAGAAAAACACACTCTCTGCCTCCTACTCCTATCCTTCAAGCAGAATGCCCTATCCATGTACCTAATCTGGCTATCCCCAACAACAACAATGTTTTTACATTCCTTGGCGTCGTCCGTCGTGATGCTCTGAGTAGTCGACTCACATTCGCCAGGTAGTATTACACCACTTGTAGAATTCATCAAGACGTTCTCGATGGCCTTCGTTGGGGTTTCTAGGGATGTCTCAATCACGTCTGCCAATGCTTCTTTGGTGCTCGTTGTGGCATTCCCAGTAGAACACTCACATTCGTCAGGTAGCACCGAGAATGGGTTGGAAGTTTCCACGGTAGTCTTCTGGTTTCTCGTTGTTTCTCCTCTCCAACCGTTTTCTTGATCTTCAGTTTGGGTTCCATTTTTTCCCGGGGGCCCACTGACCAAGCCCCCCTCTTAACCTGGGGCTCGCAACAGGGGATTATACGAATCCTCTTGTTCTCCCCTTTAATCGCCGTTCTCCATCTAGCCTCTGACTCTTCTCCCCCAGCTGCGGGTAAAGTTGTAAAAGGGGGCCCTGGTTCAGATTCACAGGAGCACACAAACAGGTTTCACAGAGTAATACACATCAATCTATTAAACCCATCTTCCCCTTATACACTTTGATCAGGTCTCCCCTCATTCTTGTTAACAAGTGAATGTAAATTTAAAGTCTTCAATTTTCTTCTTTTTTATAAAAGATTTAATGCTATGTATTAATTTTTATCCTACGCTGAATTTTTCCAACGAAACCCCGTCCATTCCGCAACATGGAGACCAAATTGAGCTGCATAATCAAAAATTATATCAAGAAGTGTAAGCAACAGAAGTCGAGGGAATAAACTGCAGCTTTAAATCATTAGTAAACCTCATCAGTTTTTGCAGCTCAGTTTTTGGGGTTTCCCTCACAGAATGGCAAAAATTCGCCAAAAACTCAGCGGACGACGACTACATTAATGGTATAAACCTTGGGAATAAATACCGACAAGCTGGTTTTTAAAAAAAAAGTAAGCAAACACTATGACATATTTTAGAAAACGTTTCGGTCCTTGGACCTTGATCACTTCTGATGAATTCAAATTGACTAATATTACTGTCACGAGGGACATGGTTATCAAACAGATAGACAAACTGAAGCAAAATAAGTCCCCGGGGCCCGACGAGTTATTTTCCAGGGTACTTAAGTAATGCAAAATGGAACTTAGTCAGCCATTAATGAGAATGTTCAATATATCCATCCTTACCAGTGTTGTGCCAGAGTTGTGGAAGATGGCCAATATGGTTCCTATATTCAAATCAGGAGATAAGTCCGCTCCTTCAAATTACTGTCCAATAAGCCTGACATCTATAGTGGGCAAGTTATTAGAATCAATTATAGCTGACATTATTAGAAGTCACCTTGAAGAGCATAACTTGATAAATGAATCTCAGCATGGATTCATGAGAGGTCGTTCCTGCCTGACAAACTTGCTGACGTTCTTCAGTAGAACATTTGAGGCAGTTGACAGTGATAAGGAATATGATATTGTTTATTTGGATATTAGTAAAGCCTTCGATAGAGTACCTCACAAGAGACTTAAGAAAAGTGGCAGCTCATGGTATAGGAGGTAAAGTTCTAGCATGGATAGAGGCATGGCTTACCAATAGGAAGCAGAGAATTTCCATTAATGGGTTCAAATAAGAATGGGGCTTAGTTACTAGTGGCGTTCCACAAGGATCAGTTTTAGGCCCTCTCTTGTTCATAATTTACATTAATGACCTTGATGTAAGGATTACGAGTGACATGAGCAAGTTTGCTGATGATACAAAGATAGGCCATATGATTCATTCTGAGGAGGATAGAAATGAACTGCAGGAGGATTTAGACAAATTAATGCCTTTGTCTGAAAAATGGCAGATGAAGTTCAGTGTGGATAAGTGTGAGGTACTGGTCTTGGTAACGAAAATAACCCTCGAAGCTATAAACTAGGTGAAGTAGAGCTTCATCATATAGAGCGTGTAAAGGACTGGGGAGTTATGGTAAGCAGAAACTTAAAGCCAAGGCAGCAGTGCCTAAGTGTGATTAAAGCCAAGGCAGCAGTGCCTAAGTGTGCGCAACAAGACAAACAGATTACTTGGATTTATCTCAAGAAGTATAAGTAAGAGAAGCCCAAAAGTTATTTTACAGCTCTATACATCACTGGTGAGGCCTCATTTAGATTACGCTGCTAAGTTTTGGTCTCCTTACTACAGGATGGATATAGACTCATTGGAGAACATACAGAGAAGAATGGCTAAAATGATTTACTGTGTAAGGAATCTCCCGTATGAAGATAGACTTAAAGCCTTGAATCTTCACTCTCTGGAGAGGCGTAGAATGAGAGGAGATATCATTGAGGTGTTTACCTGGAGAGAGTTCTGGGGGTCAACGCCCCCGCGGCCCGGTCTGTGACCAGGCCTCCTTAGGTCAGTGTCCCGGGATGCGACCCACACCAGTCGACTAACACCCAGGTACCCATTTTACTGATGGGGAACATAGACAACAGGTGGAAAGAAACACGTCCAATGTTTCTACTCTGGCTGGGAATCGAACCCAGGCCCTCACCGTGTGAAGCGAGAGCGTTAACCACCAGGCCACCAGAGCCCCATAAGTGGATGACGGGAATAAACAAAGGAGATATTAATAAGGTATTGAGGGTGTCGAACTAGGTAAGAACCAGAAACAATGGATTTAAGTTGGATAAAATTAGATTTAGAAAGGACATAGGTAAGTACTGGTTTTCTAACAAAGTTGTGGATGCGTGGAACAATCTTCCCAGTGGGTGATAGAGGCTAAGACCTTGGGTAGCTTTAAGAAGAGATTGGACAAATATATGAGTGGGAGGGGCTGGGTTTGATTAGTGTCATTGGGTACAGGAGTTAATTCTTGGGTAGCTTTGTGTAGAGGACATTTTGATAAGGACCTGCCTTGTATGGGCCAGTAGGCCTTCTGCAGTGTTCCTCCATTCTTATGTTCTTAAGTTCTTATGTGACACTACTCTAGTAAGGGTATTAAGAGACACCATTCTAATAAGGGCACTAAGGAACACCACTCTAGTAAGAGTGCTCAGTGACACCACCCTAGTAAGGGTACTGAGAGACAACACTCTAGTAAGGGTACTGAGGGAGACCACTCTTGTAAGGGTAGTGAGCGACACCACTCTGGTAAGGGTAGTAAGGGTCACCACTCTAGTACGGGTAGTGAGGGACACCACTGAAGTAAGTGTAGTGAAGGACACCACTCTGGTAAGGGTAGTGGGGGACACCACTCTATCAAGGGTACTGAGGGACACCACTCTGGTAAGGGTAGTTAGGGACACCACGCAAGTAAGGGTAGTAAGGTACGAAACTCTAGTAAGCGTAGAGATGGACACCTATTTGATAAAATGGGTGAGGGACACCACTCTAGAAAGGGTAGTGAAGGACACCACCCTAACATGGGTAATGTTGGACACACTTTAGTGAGGTTAGTGAAGAACAATACTCTAGTAAGGGTAGTAAGTGACACCACTGTAGTAAGGGTAGTAAGGGACACCACTCTAGTAAGGGTACTGAAGGACACTAGTAATGGTAGTGAGGGTCACCACTCTAATAAGGGTAGTGAGGGACTCCACTCTAGAAAGGGTACTGAGAGACCTGTACTTAACTTTGAGTGGTGACCTGTACTTAACTCAGTGGTGACCTGTACTTAACTCTGTGAAGAAGTGTCTTGTTTGCTCCCGTGGACTGAACCAAGATGCCCTCCATCGAGCAACTTTACCAGCAACTTAAGGAAGAATTGAGGGCAGCGAAGATGGAGATACGGCGATTGACCGAGGAAAACAAGAGGATTCGTAGTAGTCCTTCTGTTTCGAGTCCTCAGGTCAAGAAGGGATCGTGGTTAGTGGCTGGACAGCAGGGGACGACGAAGTTGACGATCAAGAAGACGAATGGAAAGCCAGAAACGATAAAGAAGAAAGAGACTGCTGTGGAAACTCCTGTGGAAACCTCCAACGCATTCTCGGTGCTACCCGACGAATGTGAGTCGACTACTGGGATCGTCACGACGAACGACAACAAGGAAGGTAAGAATATTGTTGTTGTTGGGGATAGCCAGGTTAGATACATGGATAGGGCATTCTGCTTGAAGGACAGGAGTAGGAGACAGAGGGTTTGCTTTCCTGGGCTGGATGGAGGACATTGTTAGCCGGCTTGACAACATCATGAACGGTAATGGGATCAATCCTATTATTTGCTCAGTGCTGGAGGCAATGATGTAGGCAAGCGTAGAAGTGAGGATTTAGTTAGAAAGTTCAGGTCAGCTATAGACATAATTAGGAAGAAGGGGGGGTACCCTGTTATATGTGGCATTTTGCCAAGAAGAGGTGTTGGTAATGAATGGTTGTCCAGAGCAATTGGTATTAATTGTTGGCTGGATAAACACTGTAAGGATAATGCAGTACCATTCATTGACAACTGGGACAACTTCTATGGCCGAAATGACATGTATGCCAGGGATAGGGTTCACTTATCCAGGGCAGGTGTGGGTTTTCTTGCTAACTCAGTTGAGGGGGTTGTTAGGACTTTAAACTAGGATTAGTTAGAGGTATGGGTTTAGAAATGATAAATAATGAGTATGGATATATTGACTTATGCTCTGATATTAAGAATCTTAATAGTAACTGTCATGGAGTAACTCTGGGTAATGATAATTTCAGAAATTGTTGTAAAAACAAAGATGAATAGGAAAAATGTGCAGAAGAAAAAACATATGATGATATTTTATGCTAACAGTCGAAGTGCAAAAAATAAGATTAATGAACTACGTTTGGTAGCATGTGCTGGGAACTTTGATATCATTGCATTAACTGAAACGTGGTATGATTTAAAGAGTCGGGATATGACTGCTGAGTGTAATATTCAGGGATTTAAGTTGTTCAATGTGGATAGATGTAATGGGAAGGGGGGAGGAGTTGAATTGTATGTTCGAGAAAATATTAATTGTTGCATTAAAACAGGCATAAAAATAGATGGAGCAGTAACAGAGTCTGTTTGGGTAGAGTTCGTGGAGGGTCAAGAAAAACTAATTCTAGGTGTAATATACCGACCTCCAGGCTTGGATCACGATAGAGGGAGACTTCTTTGGGACGAAATTGTTAGGGCTTCTTGACACAGTAACATAGTCATAGTAGGGGACTTTAACTTTAGTCAAATTGACTGGAATTCTTTGACAGGTAATCTAGGGATTTAAGTTGTTCAATGTGGATAGATGTAATGGGAAGGGGGGAGGAGTTGAATTGTATGTTCGAGAAAATATTAATTGTTGCATAAAAACAGGTATAAAAATAGATGGAGCAGTAACAGAGTCTGTTTGGGTAGAATTCGTGGAGGGTCAAGAAAAACTAATTCTAGGTGTAATATACCGACCTCCAGGCTTGGATCACGATAGAGGGAGACTTCTTTGGGACGAAATTGTTAGGGCTTCTTGACACAGTAACATAGTCATAGTAGGGGACTTTAAACTTTTAGTCAAATTGACTGGAATTCTTTGACAGGTAATCTAGGGATTTAAGTTGTTCAATGTGGATAGATGTAATGGGAAGGGGGGAGGAGTTGAATTGTATGTTCGAGAAAAATATTAATTGTTGCATAAAAACAGGTTAAAAATAGATGGAGCAGTAACAGAGTCTGTTTGGGTTAGAGTTCGTGGAGGGTCAAGAAAAACTAATTTTAGGTGTAATATACGACCTCCAGGCTTGGATCACGATAGAGGGAGACTTCTTTGGGACGAAATTGTTAGGGCTTCTTGACACAGTAACATAGTCATAGTAGGGGGACTTTAACTTTAGTCAAATTGACTGGAATTCTTTGACAGGTAATCTAGAGTCCAGTGACTTTATGGAAACAGTTCAGGACTGTTTCTGAAACAGAGCGTAACTGAGCCTACCAGGGGTAATAATTTGCTAGACCTAGTCTTGTCAAATAAGGAAACACTCGTGAATAATCTGGAGATCACTGAAGAGCTTGGCGCAAGTGATCACAAATCCATCACTTTTAGCATTAATTGGGAATGCAAGAATAATGATAATACAGTAAAAATCCCTGATTTTCGTTCTGCGATTATAATGGACTTAGGGAACATCTGTCTAATCTGATTGGGTTATCTAGCTAATGATTTTAGTGACGATAATCATACTTATGAATATGAAGGGATCTGCTTTTATGATTGTTTTCTTAATAATGTACACAGTGCCAGAGTATATACATTTCCCCAGAGAGAAATTAAGTCTAATAATAACGATCCCAAATGCGTTAACAGGAGGTAAAGCATCTATTAGAGGAGAAAAGGGAATTTATAGGCGCATCAGAAGAGGAGAGGTTAACCTTACTGACCAATACGTTCAGCTTAAAAGAGAAGTAAAAAAGGCTATTAGAAAGGCTAAACGTGACTATGAAATTAGAGTTGCTAATGAATCAAAGACTAATCCAAAGGGGGTTCTTTCAAGTGTATAGGACGAAGGTGAAGGAAAAAGTAGGACCTCTGAAAACTGGGGAATGGACAGCTGACGGATAATGAACTGGAAATGTGTTCCTTATTTAATGACTATATTTTGTCAGTTTTTACACAGGAAGATGTAAATGAGATTCCAGTAATTAACAGTTATTTAGTTCCTGATGAATTTAAGTTAACTAATATTACTGTCACGAGGGACATGGTTATTAAACAGATAGACAAACTGAAACAAAATAAGTCCCCAGGACCCGATGAGTTGTTTTCAAGGGTACTTAAGGAATGCAAGATGGAGCTTAGTCAGCCATTAACGAGTGTATTCAATGCGTCCATCCTTACCAGTGTTGTGCTAGAGTTGTGGAAGATGGCTAATGTGGTTCCTATATTCAAATCAGGGGATAAGTCCACTCCTTCAAATTACCGTCCAATAAGCCTGACATCTATAGTGGGCAAGTTTTAGAATCAATTATAGCTGACATTATCAGAAGTACCTTGAAGAGCATAACTTGATAAATGAATCTCAGCATGGATTCACGAGAGGTCGTTCCTGCCTGACAATCTTACTGACGTTCTTCAATAGAACATTTGAGGCAGTTGACAGTGAAAAGGAATATGATATTGTTTATTTGGATTTTAGTAAAGCCTTCGACAGAGTACCTCACAAGAGACTCTTAAGAAAAGTGGCAGCTCATGGTATAGGAGGTAAAGTTCTAGCATGGATTGAGGCATGGCTTACCACTAGAAAGCAGAGAGTTACCATTAATTGAGTGAAATCTGAATGGGGATTAGTCACTAGTGGCATTCCACAAGGATCAGTTTTAGGCCCTCTCCTGTTCATAATTTACATTAATGACCTTGATGAAGGGATTACTAGTGGCATGAGTAAGTTTGCTGATGATACAAAGATAGGCCGTATAATTCACTCTGAGGAGGATATCAATGAACTCCAGGACGATTTGGACAAATTAATGTCTTGGTCTGAAAAATGGCAGATGAAGTTTAATGTGGATAAGTGTAAGGTACTTGCCCTTGGTAATGAAAATAACCCTTGAATCTATAATCTAGGTGAAGTAGAGCTTGGTCATACAGAATGTGAAAAAGACTTGGTAGTCATGGTAAGCAGAAATCTAAAGCCAAGACAGCAGTGCCTTAGTGTGCGCAACAAGGCCAACAGATTACTTGGATTTATCTCAAGAAGTATAAGTAACAGAAGTCCAAAAGTTATTTTACAGCTCTATACATCACTAGTGAGGCCTCATTTAGATTATGCTGCTCAGTTTTGGTCCCCTTACTACAGGATGGACATAGACTCATTAGAGAACATACAGAGAAGAATGACTAAAATGATTTACTGTGTAAGGAACCTCTCGTATGAAGATAGACTTTTTTTTTTTTTTTTTTATTATCACACTGGCCGATTCCCACCAAGGCAGGGTGGCCCGAAAAAGAAAAACTTTCACCATCATTCACTCCATCACTGTCTTGCCAGAAGGGTGCTTTACACTACAGTTTTTAAACTGCAACATTAACACCCCTCCTTCAGAGTGCAGGCACTGTACTTCCCATCTCCAGGACTCAAGTCCGGCCTGCCGGTTTCCCTGAATCCCTTCATAAATGTTACTTTGCTCACACTCCAACAGCACGTCAAGTATTAAAAACCATTTGTCTCCATTCACTCCTATCAAACACGCTCACGCATGCCTGCTGGAAGTCCAAGCCCCTCGCACACAAAACCTCCTTTACCCCCTCCCTCCAACCCTTCCTAGGCCGACCCCTACCCCGCCTTCCTTCCACTACAGACTGATACACTCTTGAAGTTATTCTGTTTCGCTCCATTCTCTCTACATGTCCGAACCACCTCAACAACCCTTCCTCAGCCCTCTGGACAACAGTTTTGGTAATCCCGCACCTCCTCCTAACTTCCAAACTACGAATTCTCTGCATTATATTCACACCACACATTGCCCTCAGACATGACATCTCCACTGCCTCCAGCCTTCTCCTCGCTGCAACATTCATCACCCATGCTTCACACCCATATAAGAGCGTTGGTAAAAACTATACTCTCATACATTCCCCTCTTTGCCTCCAAGGACAAAGTTCTCTGTCTCCACAGACTCCTAAGTGCACCACTCACTCTTTTTCCCTCATCAGTTCTATGATTCACCTCATCTTTCATAGACCCATCCGCTGACACGTCCACTCCCAAATATCTGAATACGTTCACCTCCTCCATACTCTCTCCCTCCAATCTGATATTCAATCTTTCATCACCTAATCTTTTTGTTATCCTCATAACCTTACTCTTTCCTGTATTCACCTTTAATTTTCTTCTTTTGCACACCCTACCAAATTCATCCACCAATCTCTGCAGCTTCTCTTCAGAATCTCCCAAGAGCACAGTGTCATCAGCAAAGAGCAGCTGTGACAACTCCCACCCTGTGTGTGATTCTTTATCTTTTAACTCCACGCCTCTTGCCAAGACCCTCGCATTTACTTCTCTTACAACCCCATCTATAAATATATTAAACAACCACGGTGACATCACACATCCTTGTCTAAGGCCTACTTTTACTGGGAAAAAATTTCCCTCTTTTCTACATACTCTAACTTGAGCTTCACTATCCTCGTAAAAACTCTTCACTGCTTTCAGTAACCTACCTCCTACACCATACACTTGCAACATCTGCCACATTGCCCCCCTATCCACCCTGTCATACGCCTTTTCCAAATCCATAAATGCCACAAAGACCTCTTTAGCCTTATCTAAATACTGTTCACTTATATGTTTCACTGTAAACACCTGGTCCACACACCCCCTACCTTTCCTAAAGCCTCCTTGTTCATCTGCTATCCTATTCTCCGTCTTACTCTTAATTCTTTCAATTATAACTCTACCATACACTTTACCAGGTACACTCAACAGACTTATCCCCCTATAATTTTTGCACTCTCTTTTATCCCCTTTGCCTTTATACAAAGGAACTATGCATGCTCTCTGCCAATCCCTAGGTACCTTACCCTCTTCCATACATTTATTAAATAATTGCACCAACCACTCCAAAACTATATCCCCACCTGCTTTTAACATTTCTATCTTTATCCCATCAATCCCGGCTGCCTTACCCCCTTTCATTTTACCTACTGCCTCACGAACTTCCCCCACACTCACAACTGGCTCTTCCTCACTCCTACAAGACGTTATTCCTCCTTGCCCTATACACGAAATCACAGCTTCCCTATCTTCATCAACATTTAACAATTCCTCAAAATATTCCCTCCATCTTCCCAATACCTCTAACTCTCCATTTAATAACTCTCCTCTCCTATTTTTAACTGACATATCCATTTGTTCTCTAGGCTTCCTTAACTTGTTAATCTCACTCCAAAACTTTTTCTTATTTTCAACAAAATTTGTTGATAACAGCTCACCCACTCTCTCATTTGCTCTCTTTTTACATTGCTTCACCACTCTCTTAACCTCTCTCTTTTTCTCCATATACTCTTCCCTCCTTGCATCACTTCTACTTAAAGCCTTAAATCTCCACTCTCTGGAGAGGCGTAGAATGAGGGAAGATATCATTGAAGTGTATAAGTGGATGACGGGCATAAACAAGGGAGACATTAATAAAGTACTGAGGGTGTCGAACCAGGTAAGAACCAGGAATAATGGATTTAAGTTGGATAAATTTAGATTTAGAAAGGACATAGGCAAGTACTGGTTTTCTAACAGAGTTGTAGATGCTTGGAACAGTCTTCCCAGTGGGGTGATAGAGGCTAGGACCTTGGGTAGCTTTAAGAAGAGACTGGACAAATATGTGAGTGGGAGGGGCTGGTGTCATGGGGTACGCGAGTTATTTCTTGAGTAGCTTTAGGTAGATATCGTTTTGATAAGGACCTGCCTCGTATGGGCCGGTGGGCCTTCTGCAGTGTTCCTACATTCTTATGTTCTTATGTTCTCTAATAAGGGTAGTGGGGGCACTACTACTAGTAAGGGTAGTGAGGGACACATCTCTAGTAAGGGTAGTGAGGGACACCACTCTAGTAAGGGAAGTGAGGGACAACACTCTAGTAAGAGTAGTGAGGGATATCACTCTAGTAAGCGTAGTGAGGGACACCACACTAGAAAGTAAAGTGAAGGACACCACTCTAGTAAGATTTGTAAGGGACACCACTCTAGTAAGGGTAGTAGGCACACTCTCCTAGTAAGGGAAGTGGTGGACACCAATCAAATGAGGGTAGTGGGGCCACCAATCTAGTAAGGGTAGTGAGGGATACCATTCTAGTAAAGGAAGTGAGGGACAACGCTCTAGTAAGGGTAGTGAGGAACACAACTCTAGTAAATGTAGTGAGGGACACCACACTAGTAAAAGTATTGAGAGACACTACTCTGATAAGGATAGTGAGGGACACCACTCTAGTATGGGTAGTGAAGGACACCATTCAAGGAAGGGTAGTGGAGGACAAACTCTAGTAAGGATAGTAAGGGACACGGCTCTAGTAATGGTACTGATGGACACTAGTAAGGGTAGTAAGTTACACCACTCTAGTAAGGGCAGTAAAGGTCACCATTCTAGTAAGGGTAGTCGAGGACACCACTCTAGTAAGGGTAGTAAGGAACTCCACTCTAGAAAGGGTAGTGAGTGATACCTATCTAGTAAGGTTAGTGAGGGGCACCACCCTAGTAAAGTTAGTTAGGGACACCAGTCTAATAAGGGTAGTGGAAGACACCATTCATCTAAGGGTAGTGAGGGACACCATTCAAGTAAGGCAAGTGAGGGACACCACTTTAGTAAGGGTAGTGAGAGACACCATTCCAGAAAGGGTACTGAGGGACACGACTCTTGTAAGGATACTGAGGCACACCACTTAAATAAGGGCATTGAGGGACACGACTCTAGTAAGAGCAGTGAGAGACACCATTCTAGTAAGGGTACTAAGGGACACCACTCTAGTAAGTGTACTGAGGGACACCACTCTAGTAATGGTACTGAGAGACACCAGTCTAGTAAGGGTACTGAGGGACACAACGAAATTAAGTGTAGTGACGGACACCACTTAGTAAGGGTACTGAGGGACACCACTCTAGTAAGGGAACTGAGGTGCACCACTTAAGTAAGGGTATTGATGGACACCACTCCAGCAGGAGAAGTCAGGGACACCACACTAGTAAGGGTAGTGAGGCACACCGCCCTCGTAAGGGTACTGAGGGACACCACTCTGGTAAAGGTATTGAGGAACACCACTCTGGTACGGGTAGTCGGCGACACCAAGCTAGTAAGGGTAGTAGGGGAGGAGACTCTAGTAAGGGTAGAGACGGACACCTCTCTGGTAAGAGTGGTGAAGGACACCACTCTAGTAAGGGTAGTGGGGGACACCACTTTAGTAAGGGAAGTGAGGGACACCACTCTAGTAACTTACTGAAGGGCACTAGTAAGGGTAGTGAGCGACACCACTCTAGAAAGGGTACTGAGAGACATCGCACTATTAAGGGTAGTTGGAACATTACTACTAGTAAGTGTAGTGAGGGACACCATTCTAGTAAGGGTAGTGAGGGACATCAATCTATTAAGGGTAGTGAGGGACATAAAGCTAGTAAGCGTAGCGAGGGACACCATAATAGTAAGGGAAGTGAGGGACACCACTCTAATAAGGCTAGTAGGGGGCCCCACTCTAGTAAGGGTAGTGAGGGACAGCACTCTAGTAAGGGTAATATGGGCACTGTTCTAGTAAGGGAAGTGGGGGACACCACTCTAGTAAGCGTAGTGGGGGACACCATTCTAATAAGGGTAGTGAGGGATACCATTCTTGTAAAGGAAGTGAGGGATACCACTCTAGTAAGTGTATTGAGGGACATCACTCTAGTAAACGTAGTGGGGACCCGCTCTTTGTAAAGGGGATTGAGGGACCCACTCTTG
>NC_069404.1:27584366-27596866 GCF_026875155.1 Cherax quadricarinatus
AGTGGTGTCCCTCTCTACCCTTATTAGAGTGGTGTCCTCACTACCCTTACTAGAGTGGTGTACCTCACTACCCTTACTAGAGTCGTGTCCCAAAATTCCCTTACTGGAGTGGTGTATCTCAATGCCCTGTCTAGAGTGGTGTTACTCGCCACCCTTACTAGAGTGGTGTACCTCACTACCCTTACTAGTGTGGTGCCTGCACTACTCTTGCTAGATCGGTGTCCCCAATTACCCTTATTAAAGTGGTGTCCCCCACTACCCTTATTAGAGTGTTGTCCCTCACTTCTCTTACTAGAGTTGTGTCACTTTCTAACCTTACTAGAGTGGTGTCCCTCACTACATTTACTAGAGAGGTATCACTCACTACCCTTACTAGAGTGGAGTTCCTTACTACCCTTACTATTGTGGTGTCCTCCACTACCCTCACTAGAATGGTGACCTTTACTACACTTACTAGAGTGGTGTCCCTCACTGCCCTTACTAGTGTCCATCAGTACCATTACTAGAGTCTTGTCCCTTACTATCCTTACTACAGTTTGTCCTCCACTACCCTTACTAGAATGGTATCCTTCACTACCCTTACTAGAGTGGTGTCTCTCACTATCCTAATCAGAGTAGTGTCCCTCAATACTTTTACTAGTGTTGTGTCCCTCACTTCCCTTACTAGAATGGTATCCCTCACTACCCTTACTAGATTGGTGGCCCCAATACCCTCAATTGATTCGTGTCCACCACTTATCTTACTAGGAGAGTGTCCCCACTACCCTTTCTAGAGTGGTGTCCCCCACTTCCCTTTCAAAAGTGGTGTCCCTAGTTAACGTTACTAAGGTGATGTCCCTCACTACCCTTACTAGAGTGATGTCAATTACAACCCTTACTAGAGTGGTGTCCCTCACTTCACTTACTAGTGTGGTGTCCCTCACTACGCTTACTAGAGTGATATCCCTCACTACTCTTACAAGAGTGGTGTCCCTCATTTCCGTTACTAGAATGGTATCCCTCACTACCCTTACTAGAGTGGTGTCCCTCACTACACTTACTAATAGTAGTGTCCCTACTACCCTTACTAGAGTGATGTCTCTCATTACCGTTTCTAGAGTATTGTCCCTCATTATCCTTACTAGTGTCCTTCAGTAGTGTCCCTTACTACTCTTACTACAGCGGTGTCACTTACAACCCATACTAGAGTATTGTCCTTCACTACCCTAACTAGTGAGGTGTCCATCACTACCCTTACTAGAGTGGTGTCGTCACTACCTTTACTAGAGTAGTGTACCTCACTACCCTTACTAGAGTCGTGTCCCTAAATACCCTTACTGGAGTGGTGTCCCTCACTACCCTTACTAGAGTGGTGTCCATCACTACCCTTTCTAGACTGGTGTTACGCACTACCCTTACTAGAGTGGTGTACCTCAATACCGTTACTAAAGTTGTGTCCCCCACTACCCTTGCTAGATCGGTGTCCCCAACTACCCTTATTAAAGTGGTGCCCCTCACTACCCTTACCAGAGTGGTGTCCCTCACTACCCTTACTAGAGAGGTGTCCCTGATTACCCTTACTAGAGTATTTCCCCTAACTAACCTTTCTAGGTTGGTATCCCTCACTACCCATACTAGAGTGGTGTCCCTAACTTCCCTAACCAGAGTGGAGCCCCACAATAACGTTATTAGCGTGGTGTCCCTCACTATCCTTACTAGAGTGATGTCCCTCACTACCCTTACTAGAGTGGTGTCTCTCACTACCCTTACAATAGTGGTGTCCCTCACTACTCTTCCCAGAAAGGTTTCCGTCTCTGCCCTTACTAGAGTCTAGTCCCTTACTACCCTTACTAGCGTGGTGTCCATGACTACCCTTACCAGAGTGGTTTCCCTCACTACCTTTACGAGAGTGGTGTCCCTCAGTACCCTTACTGGAGTGGTGTCCCCCACTACCCTTACAAGAGTGATGTCACTCACTGCTCGTACTAGAATAGTGTCCCTGACTACTCTTGCTGGAGTGGTGTCCCTCAATACCCTTACTTATGTGGTGTCCCTCAGTACCCTTTCTAGAGTAGTGTCCCTCAGTACCCTCACCAGAGTGGTGCCCCTCACTACACTTACTAGATTTGTGGGCCTCACTACCCTTACTAGAGTTGTGTCGCTCACTACCCTTACAAGAGTGGTCTCGCTCAGTACCCTTACTAGAGTGGAGTCTCTCAGTACCCTTACTAGAGAGGTGTCCCTCAGTACTCTTACTAGAGTGGTGTACCTTATTACCCTGACTAGAATGGTGTCTCTCACTACACTTTCTAGAGTGGTGTCCCTCAACACCCTTACTTAAGTGGTGTCCCTCAGTGCTCATGCTTTAGTGATGTCCCTCACTACCCTTACGAGAGTGGTGTCCCTCATTTCCCTTACTAGAACAACGGTGTCCCTCACTACCCTTACTAGAATGGTGTCCCCCACTACGCTTACAAGAGAGGTGTCCCTAACTAACCTTTCGGTGGTGGTGTAACTCACAACCCTTACTTGAGTGGTGCCCTTAACTTCACTTACTAGTGTGGTGTTACTCTCTTCCCTTACTAGAATGATATCCCTCACTTCCCTTACTGTAGTGGAGTCCTTCACTAACGTTACTAGAGTGGTGACCCTCACATTCCTTACTAGTGTGGTGTCCCTCACTACGCTCACTAGAGTGATGTCCCTCACTATGCATACTAGAGTGGTGTCCCTCACTACCCTTAGTAGATTGGCGTCCCTAACTTCCCTTACTAGAGTGGTGTCCCTCACTAACCTTACTAGAGTTGTGTCCCTCACTACCCTTACTAAAGTGGTGTCCCTTACTACCCTTACTAAAGTGGTGTCCACCACTACCCTTACTAGAATGGTGTCCTTCACTACCCTTACTAGAGTGGTGTCCCTCACTACCCTTAGTAGAGTGGCGTCCCTAACTTCCCTTTCTAGAGTGGTGTCCCTCACTAACCTTACTAGAGTGGTGTCCCTCACTACCCTTACTAGAGAGAATCGCTTAGTACCCTTAATAGAGTGGTGTCCTGCACTACACTTACTAGAATGGAATCCTTCACTACCCTTACTAGAGTGGTGTCCCTCACTACCCTTATCAGAGTTTTGTCCCACACTACTTTTACTGGAGTGGTGTCCCCAGTACCCTTACTACAGTTGTGTCCCTCACTACATTTACTAGTGTGGTGTCAGTCACTTCCCTTAATAGAGTGGAGTCCCACTTTACCCTATCCAGTGTGGTGTCCCTCACTTCCCTTTCTAGAATGGTATCCCTCACTTCCCCTACTAGATTGGTGTCCCCACTACCCTTACTAGAGTGTTGTCCCTGACTATCCTTACTAGATTGATGTCCCTCACTTCCCTTACTAGAATGGTGTCCCTCACTACCTTTACTAGAGTGTGTCCCCCAAAAGCCTTATTCGAGTGGTGTCCCTCACTTCCCTTACTGGAGTCGTGTCCCTCACTAAACTTACTACAGTGGTGTCTCCCTCTACCCTTACTATAGTGGTGTCTCTCAGTACGCTTACTAGAGTAGTGTCACCAACTACCCTTACTAGAGTGGTGTCCCTCAGTATCCTTATTGGAGTGGTGTCCGTCACTACCCTTACTAGAGTGGTGTCCCTCTCTACTCTTACTATAGTGGTGTCTCTCAGCACGCTTACTAGAGTGGTGTCCCTCATTACCCTTACTAGAGTGGTCTCCCTCAGCATTCTTATTGGAGTGGTGTCCCTCACTACCCTTACTAGAGTGGTGTCCCCATTTACACTTATTATAGTGGTGTCTCTCAGTACGCTTCCTAGAGTGATGTCCCTCACTATGCTTACTAGAGTGGTGTCCCTCACTACCCTTACTGGAGTGGTGTCCCTCCCTACCCTTACTAGAGTGGTGCCCCTCACTACCCTTACTAGAGTGGTGTCCCTCACTACCCTTACTAGAGTGGTGTTCCTCACTACCCTTACTAGAGTGGTGTCCCTCACTACCCTTACTAGAGTGGTGTCCCCACTGCCCTTACTAGAGCGGTGTCCCCAACTACCCTAACCAGAGTGGTGTCCCCCACTACCCTTACCAGAGTTGTGTCCCTGACTACCCTTACTAGAGTGGTGTCCTTGACTACCCTTACTAGAGTGGTGTCCCTCGATAGCCTTACTTAAGTGGTGTCCCTCAGTATTCTTACTAGAGTGGTGTCCCTCAGTACCCTTACCAGAGTGCTGTCCCTCACTACCCTTACTAGTGTCGTTCGGTACCCTTACTAGAGTGGTGTCCCTTACTACCCTTACTAGAGTGGTGTCCCTCAGTACCCTAACTATAGTGGTGTCTCTCACAACCCTTACTAGAGTGGTGTCCCTCACTACCCTTACTAGAGTGGTGTCCATCACTACCCTTTTTAGAGTGGTGTCAATCACTACCATTACTAGAATGGTGTCTCTCACTGCCCTTACTTGAGTGGTGTCCCTCACTACCCTTACTAGAGTGGTGTCCCTCACTACCCTTACTAGAGTGGTGTCCCTCAGTACCCTTACTAGATTGGTGTCCCTCAATACCCTTACCAGAGTGGTGTCCTTCGCTACCTTTACTAAAGTGTTCTCTCTCAGTACCTCAGTAAAGTGGTGTCCCTCAGTACCCTTACTACAGTGGTGTCCCACAGTACCCTTGCTAGGGTGGTGTGCCTGGCTACCGTTACTAGAGTGGTGTCCTTTAGTATCCTTTCTGGAGTGGTGTCCCTCACTACCCTTACTAGAGTTGTGTCCCCCACAACCCTTACTAGATTGGTATCCCTCTGTTCCCTTACTGTCGTTTTGTCACTCAGAAGCCATGCTAGAGTGGTGTCCCTCACTTCCCTTACTAGAGTGGTGTCTCTCAGTACCCTTAATAGAGTGTTGTCCCTCACTACCCTTTCTTGAGTGGAGTCCCCCACTACCCTTCCTAAAGTGGTGTCCCCCACTACCCTTACTAGAGTGGCGTCCCTCTCTACCGTTACTAGTGTGAAGAACTATACCTCGGTGGATGAATTTTATTATTAGTCTGGCATGACTTAGTGGTTAGATAGCTGATTTTGGCAGTTGTTGAATTTTGCTTATTACTGTGACGCTCTGCTAGCTTACGTTGTGTTCTCAAGATTTTAAGCTTTTAACAGTAACATTGTGTTGGTTTCGTTATTTTGAGCTACACATTCAGATGTTTGTTTGTCATATGTTACTAGCTAGTACCAAGGGCTCTCTCTTTTTTATTTTTTTAGTTGTTTTTCATGTATCTGTTAGATTATCTAGAAATAATGCTTGTACTGTAAACGTTACTTTGACACCTGAATGGAAAAACCACGTGAGATTTCTCTGTTTTGAGAAAACTTTATTGAGATTAAATTAAGCTTTGGCAACTAAAATATACAGGATTTTTTGTCACAAAATTTAAATGTAAAATGACAAAAAATTATATGTAGCAAAATGTAAGAAAAAAAAATAATTCTGAATAAAATATACTGGTGAATCTTCTGATTATATCTCTGGATGTATTTACCACTGTCACTGCTTGGAGATCATTAAGGCTTCGTTTCACTTGTATACAGTAAATGTGTAATACATTAATATCTAAATTGTGGATTAAAGTAACTTCTCTGTGTATGTGCAATGATATACATATCTGTATATATGAAACATGTTCCTATATATAAACACCTGTACTGTTATTGTCTTGCTCTTAAGATCACTAAACACTTGTAGGGAGTAATATGGAAAGTTGTTATACACGTTCAGCACAGATGCAATAACATATTCCATCTACTGTTTACAGACTGTCTGCCAGAGAGAAAGTGGAGTAGACGGTGGGAAGGATCCCATGTGGAGATGACAGTGTGGCTCACAGAAGAAAGTGTAATGACTGACCCAGAGCAGTCACTTTTGACCTTCACTATGGAACCAATTGGCTCATCACGTCCCTATGACTATGATGTCGTCCGTATGAGCCGCCACCAAGTGGAAATAATTAGTTTCAGGAATGGTAACCCGAACAAGAGTGAGCTGTCTCTGCCACAACCCCTGCCTGTTGGCTGGGCAGCATTTAACCTATCATCAACATCGCTCACAGAGTTGTGGCTCCTACCACATACGAAACTTGTGTCATTATCCGCTGATATGACCATTGCCAATCTCAATATAGATGGCAGCAATATCACGGTCGGTTGCCATCACAGTAAGTATTTTGATTTAGTTCCCTTGGTTTAAAGCCTATCGACATTACTCGAGTTATAGAAGCTGCACATCATGTGTTCTCTAACAGTCAATGATATTTCAGCCTTAGTAAAAAGATAATTAAATTCTGAGCCTATGCACAAATAACTTTAATTATAAATAAATTTTTTAAATATGTGTATTTTTTTGGCAAATAATTAAATTACAGCATCTTACATAGAGCATCAGATTGTGTCGAACGTTAAAAGACCTTTAAAGTATTTTAAAATAACTTGACATCATTGAGAAATCGTAAAGAAGTGAGCAAAAATTTACTAAAAATAAGGACACATGTGCAACACATGAAACACTGAGTTACGGTACATTTTAGCTCCCCTTGAGTTTTGTCAAGTTATTGTCTTGAGAAAGATTGTGGAGAAAAAAAAACGTTACTGCAGTTAAATGTCTCATTAATCGCACATGTGTCGTCTTAGTCAACAATTTGTCGGTAATTCTACAAACATTATTACAATAAAGATGTGAAGAAAATACCATACTTGCCAGTGTGTGCCTGGAAAACAGTGCCATAGAGAGCAAATTATCCCAATTCTCTAGATTTTCTCCCTTCTTCTCCCTTTACTGTTTTCCCTTGTAAAGCTGTTATTAAAGCCCATAAAGCAACATTAAAATTAGTGTTTTTTTTAAGAAAGCACCTCAGTGAACAGATATTACCGAACTCGCTTCTTCAGAACAGGTTGGTTAATTTGTCTTGGTCGCTGTTTGACCAACTGCACAAGTTAGTTCTTACCAAGAATATTAGTCTGCTAAAACATGAGAGGAAAACGATATTGACTGAAGCGAGAAAACCAAAACAAATGTTCTTCAACTGTCACTGGAGCGGCAAGGTCATATATTAGATTACATATATATAGGAAGGGGCGGGGGTAGAATAGTGAGACGGAAAACTGAATATTTACATGCTGGAAAATAAACCTTTCGGGAGTGGAACTTATCCTGGACCCGGCTGCTTAAAGCTCCCGCTTCACACACGGAGGACACGGGTTCGATTCCTGGCGGGTGGAAACATTTCGACGTGTTTCCTTACACCTGTTGTCCTGTTCACCTAGCAGCAAATAGGTACCTGGTGATAGTAGACTGGTGAAGGTCGCATCCTGGGGGAAAAGATTGAGGACCTCAATGGAAACTAATTAGACACTCCTGGATGAAGCACTGACTTTCTTAGGTTATCCTGGGTGGATAACCCTCCTGGGTTAAAAATCCTTTCTAATCTCTTAGCTGTAGGACATATATATATATATATATATATATATATATATATATATATATATATATATATATATATATATATACATATAAGGTAGTAGGTTGGTAGACAGCAACCACCCATGGAACTACTACCGTCCTGCCAGATGACTGTGAAACAGAAACCTGTAACTGTTTTACATGATGGAAGGATTGCTGGTTTCTTTTTCTGTCTCATAAAAACGCTAGATAACAGGGATATCTTGCTACTCCAACTTACACTTTGGTCACACTTCACAGACACGTACATGCATATATATATACATACATCTAGGTTTTTCTCCTTTTTCTAAATAGCTCTTGTTCTTCTTTATTTCTTCTATTGTCCATGGGGAAGTGGAAAAGAATCTTTCCTCCGTAAGCCATGCGTGTCGTATGAGGCGACTAAAATGCCGAGACCAATGGGCTAGTAACCCCTTCTCCTGTAGACATTTACTAAAAAAGAGAAGAAGAAAAACTTTATAAAACTGGGATGCTTGAATGTGCGTGGATGTAGTGCGGATGACAAGAAACAGATGATTGCTGATGTTATGAATGAAAAGAAGTTGGATATCCTGGCCCTGAGCGAAACAAAGCTGAAGTGGGTAGGGGAGTTTCGGTGGGGGGAAATAAATGGGATTAAATCTGGAGTATCTGAGAGAGTTAGAGCAAAGGAAGGGGTAGCAGTAATGTTGAATGATCAGTTATGGAAGGAGAAAAGAGAATATGAATGTGTAAATTCAAGAATTATGTGGATTAAAGTAAAGGTTGGATGCGAAAAGTGAGTCATAATAAGCGTGTATGCACCTGGAGAAGAGAAGAATGTAGAGGAGAGAGAGAGATTTTGGGAGATGTTAAGTGAGAGAGTAATTGTGATAGGGGACCTGAATGCTAAAGTAGGAGAAACTTTTAGAGAGGGTGTGGTAGGTAAGTTTGGGGTGCCAGGTGTAAATGATAATGGGAGCCCTTTGAATGAACTTCGTATAGAAAGGGGTTTAGTTATAGGTAATACATATTTTAAGAAAAAGAGGATAAATAAGTATACAAGATATGATGTAGGGCGAAATGACAGTAGTTTGTTGGATTATGTATTGGTAGATAAAAGACTGTTGAGTAGACTTCAGGATGTACATGTTTATAGAGGGGCCACAGATATATCAGATCACTTTCTAGTTGTAGCTACACTGAGAATAAAAGGTAGATGGAATACAAGGACAATAGAAGCATCAGGGAAGAGAGAGGAGAAAGTTTATAAACTAAAAGAGGAGGCAGTTAGGGTAAGATATAAACAGCTATTGGAGGATAGATGGGCTAATGAGAGCATAGGCAATGGGGTCGAAGAGGTATGGGGAAGGTTTAAAAATGTAGTGTTAGAGTGTTCAGCAGAAGTTTGTGGTTACAGGAAAGTGGGTGCGGCAGGGAAGAGGAGCGATTGGTGGAATGATGATGTAAAGAGAGTAGTAAGGGAGAAAAAGTTAGCAAATGAGAAGTTTTTGGAAAGTAGAAGTGATGCAAGGAGGGAAGAGTATATGAAGAAAAAGAGAGAGGTTAAGAGAGTGGTGAAGCAGTGTAAAAAGAGAGCAAATAAGAGAGTGGGTGAGATGTTATCAAAAATTTTGTTGAAAATAAGAAAAAGTTTTGGAGTGAGATTAACAAGTTAAGGAAGCCTAGAGAACAAATGGATTTGTCAGTTAAAATTAGGAGAGGAGAGTTATTAAATGGAGAGTTAGAGGTATTGGGAAGATGGAGGGAATATTTTGAGGAATTGTTAAATGTTGATGAAGATAGGTAAGCTGTGATTTCGTGTATAGGCAAGGAGGAATAACATCTTGTAGGAGTGAGGAAGAGCCAGTTGTGAGTGTGGGGGAAGTTCGTGTGGCAGTAGGTAAAATGAAAGGGGGTAAGGCAGCCGGGATTGATGGGATAAAGATAGAAATGTTAAAAGCAGGTGGGGATATAGTTTTGGAGTGGTTTGTGCAATTATTTAATAAATGTATGGAAGAGGGTAAGGTACCTAGGGATTGGCAGAGAGCATGCATAATTCCTTTGTATAAAGGCAAAGGGGACAAAAGAGAGTGCAAAAATTATAGGGGGATAAGTCTGTTGAGTATACCTGGTAAAGTGAATGGTAGAGTTATTATTGAAACAATTAAGAGTAAGACTGAGAATAGGATAGCAAATGAACAAGGAGGCTTTAGGAAAGGTAGGGGGGTGTGTGGACCAGGTGTTTACAGTGAAACATACAAGTAAACAGTATTTAGATAAGGCTAAAGAGGTCTTTGTGGCATTTATGGATTTGGAAAAGGCATATGACAGGGTGGATAGGGAGGCAATGTGGCAGATGTTGCAGGTGTATGGTGTAGGAGGTAGGTTACTGAAAGCAGTGAAGAGTTTTACGAGGATAGTGAGGCTCAAGTTAGAGTATGTAGGAACGAGGGAAATTATTTCCCAGTAAAAGTAGGCCTTAGACAAGAATGTGTGATGTCACCGAGGTTGTTTAATATATTTATAGATGGGGTTGTAAGAGAAGTAAATGCGAGGGTCTTTGCAAGAGGCGAGGAGTTAAAAGATAAAGAATCACACATAAAGTGGGAGTTGTCACAGTTGCTCTTTGCTGATGACACTGTGCTCTTGGGAGATTCTGAAGAGAAGTTGCAGAGATTGGTGGATGAATTTGGTAAGGTATGCAAAAGAAGAAAATTAAAAGTGGATACAGGAAAGAGTAAGGTTATGAGGATGACAAAAAGATTAGGTGATGAAAGATAGGATATCAGATTGGAGGGAGAGAGTATGGAGGAGGTGAATGTATTCAGATATTTGGGAGTGGACGTGTCAGCGAATGGGTCTATGAAAGATGAGGTGAATCATAGAATTTATGAGGGGAAAAGGTAAAGTGGTGCACTTAGGAGTCTGTGGAGACAAAGAACTTTGTCCTTGGAGGCAAAGAGGGGAATGTATGAGAGTATAGTTTTACCAACGCTCTTATATGGTTGTGAAGCATGGGTGATGAATGTTGCAGCGAGGAGAAGGCTGGAGGCAGTGGAGATGTCATGTCTAAGGGCTATGTGTGGCATGAATATAATGCAGAGAATTCGTAGTTTGAAAGTTAGGAGGAGGTGCGGGATTACCAAAACTGTTGCCCAGAGGGCTGAGGAAGGGTTGTTGAGGTGGTTCGGACATGTAGAGAGAATGGAGTGAAACAGAATGACTTCAAGAGTGTATCAGTCTGTAGTGGAAGGAAGGCGGGGTAGGGGTCGGCCTAGGAAAGGTTGGAGGGAGGGGGTAAAGGAGGTTTTGTGTGCGAGGGGCTTGATCTTCCAGCAGGCATGCGTGAGCGTGTTTGATAGAAGTGAATGGAGACAAATGGTTTTTAATGCTTGACGTGCTGTTGGAGTGTGAGCAAAGTAACATTTATGAAGGGGTTCAGGGAAACCGGCAGGCCAGACTTGAGTCCTGGAGATGGGAAGTACAGTGCCTGCACTCTGAAGGAGGGGTGTTAATGTTGCAGTTTAAAAACTTCAGTGTAAAGCACCCTTCTGGCAAGACAGTGATGTAGTGAATGATGGTGAAAGTTTTTCTTTTTCGGGCCACCCTGCCTTGGTGGGAATCGGTCAGTGTGATAATAAATAAATAATATATATATATATATATATATATATATATATATATATATATATATATATATATATATATATATATATATATATATATATATATATATATATGTATATATATATATATATGTCGTGTCGAATATGTAAAACTGGTTAATTAGCAAGAACTAATTTAAAATTAAGTCCTTTCTAAAATTTTCTCTTATACGTTTATAGATATATTTTTTTCATTAATGTTGATGTAAAAAATTATAATTTTGCACCAGAAGAATCTTAGAAAACTTACCTAACCTTAATATAACAAGAACAATTTATTTTAGCCTAACCCAACTAAATATATTTTAGATTTGTTTACGATAATTTAATACTAAACAAACACAGTGAAACATATTTTTTTTCGTTAGGTTTAGAATGATTTTGGCGAAATTATTGCATACACAAATTTTCACTAGTCCTATATGGCAAGATGAGCGTTGCTATTTAAGCCAAGATCGCAAGTTCTGCCTATTCAGCACGACATATATATATATATATATATATAATATATTATATATATATATATATATATTATATATATATATATATATATATATATATATATATATTATATATATATATATATATATATATATATATATATATATATGGTGTTTACTTCCAAAATATGCAGAGAGAAAATGTATTATTGCCTTAACTGAGAAATTCAATCTGATCGTAGTTGTATTGTGTGAGTCAATACTCAACTATTTTACTGAGTATTATGCAAGAAAAATGTGGGGTAATGGGAAGTAATTCTCCAAGGGAGAAGTTTCACAGTTCAATTTCTGCTACTCTTATTATATTTTCATAATTCCTGATTTAATATTTTCTTATTCTCGCGAATAATATTTTTCTAAATGAAACGATTTAGAAAAGCGAAGTTAAATTTTATCATAATAAATGCACATATTTTGCAGATGTGTTTGGCTGGAATGTCGCTGAGGGCCGGGCAGTGACAGTGCCACTGCCTCACCGTCACCGTCACTACGTCAGTACATATTCCAACACTGCCTCACAACCCAGACTCACGTTGGGAGACACTACACTACAACTGGGATGGGATGGTTCTACTTTGGTTGACGTGACTCAGTATGACAATAAATATCAGAGACCTCTACCAACAGCCACTGAACATCACCTCGTTATCTCTTGCAATTCTTCTTATGTTGAAGCTGTTATCTGTAACATTGAGGTAAATATGATATAGATACACTACAGAGTCATGCATATCAGTGATGCTCTCACAGACAATCAGAACAAATTTAGACCTAGCATATTCTTTTTTTGTTCGTCAACATCGCGGCTAATGAGAAATCTTAAATATATTTCAGGCAGGGAAGAAAATCTTGAAAACTGTGAATTTAGGTGAGTTACCAAC
>NC_069404.1:27606866-27609366 GCF_026875155.1 Cherax quadricarinatus
ATATATAAATATTATATATATATTTTTTTATATATATATCTATATATATATATAGATATATATATATCTGCAATAAGATCACTGAAAACAGGTGATTTCAAAATGTCAAAACAACCACTCAGAAAGAATAGAGAAATTCAAGTGCATTCGTGACTACTCACATTATCAAGGAACTATGATAGATATGTTGCCTTGATAATGTGAGTAGTCCACGAAAGAAGCGCTTTGGAATTTCTCTAACTTTCATAGTGGTTTTTTGCATATAAATATTAATATATATATATATATATATATATATATATATATATATATAAATAGTATTATATATATATATATATATATATATAATATATATATATTATATAAATATAACAAATATATATGTCGTGGCCGAATAGCAGAACTTGCGATCTTGGCTTAAATAGCAACGTATCATCTTGCCATATAGGACAAGTGAAAATTTGTGTAAGTGCATAATTTAGCCAAAATCATTCCGAACTAACGATAAAAATATATTTCACTGTGTTTTTGTTTAGTATTAAATTATTGTAAACAAATCTAAAAATATATTATTGGGTTAGGCTAAAATAAATTTTTCTTGTTATGATAAGGTTTAGTAAGTTTTCTAAAGATTCTTTTGGTGCAAAATTAATAAATTTTTTCTCAGCATTATGAAAAAAATAATCTTTAAAAGTATAAGAGAAAATTTTCAGAAAGGACTTAATTTTTAAATGAGTTCTTGCTAATTGACCAGTTTTAACATATTCGGGTCGGCACGACAAATATATATAAATATATATAATATATAGTATATATATATATATATAATATATATATATAATAATATATATATATATATATATATATAAATATATAATATATATATATATAAGATATATATATGTATATATATGTATATATATATCAAAACAACCACTCTGAAAGAAAAGAGAAATTCAAGAGCTTATCCGTGCCTGCGTGCACATTATCAAGGAACTAATGAAAGTGGAAGCATCCAAGGAACTATATAAGGGGTCCGTCCAGCACCTCACTACAGATAACCCCACAATGGTTAAACACGTGACACGCGCGAGCCAACTTGGATGGTCCTTTGCAACAACCCACCCCCAGCATTTATTTGTCCAGTGTATTATTAAATTCTTCCCCCAAATTCTATTAATAATAAATGGATCAATTTATATAAACCAAAGGAAATATTCCTATAATTGTCAAAACTGCTTTTTATGAAACAAGATTCAATTATATTCCTGTCACCCATGACTTGCCTTGATACTACTTTCTCCAACTTTTTGAGAAAACAATTGGATGGTTAAAATCTCTGTACTGAATAAATAAGCATTGAATCTTGTCCAGTTCAATGCTATATTTATGTTTTGCTTTAATCTTAGTTCGAGATTTTTACCAGTTTGACCCGTAATAAACTTTTATCGCAAATTTTTACAAGGAATCTTATAGACACATCCATCAGCATTTTGGGGGGAATTCTTTAGCAAAAGTTTTTTTACGTACAAATTTTTGAATACAACTTTAATATTAAAAGTCTTAAAGAAGAGAAGGCATATCAACCAAGTTTTCATGGTAAGGGAGATCCCACATATTTTTTTTGAATAAGGCTGGTTGCCCCCATTTTTGGATTATAAAAAGTGTTTTCTAGCAACTTGAAAAGATTATACAATTACATTCTTGGGTATTTTTAAATCATTACCTATTTCATAAATTTTTTTGGATATTTCCTCGTCTATTGACTCAGGACTACAAATTCGTAAAGCTCTCAAAAACACTGAGAAAAACAGACAGTTTGAACTCTATCTTGATGCGAGGAATAATAGTGGACATAGGAACAGTTATCTATGTAGGTTTTCTGTTAAATTTTAAATTTGAATTCATTACCCTATAATAATAAAACATCTAGAAAAGGCAATGAGTTTATTTTCTTCAAACTCAACATAAAGTTTATAGAATGGGCTAAGCTATTAATTTTCCAAGAAAATGGTGTATATCTACATTTTTGGGCATAAGACACAAAATATCATCAACATATCTGAACCATTTACTCTATAGCTGGATTGTGTTAAGCAAACCTTGTTTTCAAAAAATCCATTATAGGTTTACTAAGACAGTAGAAGGAGGATTTCCCATTGCCATAAAGAGAACCAAACTTCTGAGTGTAAAACTTATCATTAAATACAAATTTTGCATCAACAATGCAAAGTTTAATAAGTTAAATTATAGTAGGAACTGGCAATGGTAAATCATAGTTAACCGAGTTCCTCCAATAAGAAACTTAATAAAACATCAACGAACTTTCGTAAACAAGGAAGTAACATCAAAACAAACCCATGTTAAAAAAAATCATTTAAGTCAGTCAAGGAGCTTAATTTAACAAACCCAAGGTGATGTTGTTTTTTAACATTAAAGTTAGAAATTTTTGCCAACAATAGGGCTCAAAATATCAACAAGCAACAAGACTACAAGCCAT
>NC_069404.1:27614366-27616866 GCF_026875155.1 Cherax quadricarinatus
GTGTTATGGAAAAACAATGTGAAATTAATGTTAACGAGGGAGTGACCAGTCAGTGCATCCACCCCCACGTCACCGGGGTGGGTGGAAGTGGTGGGATGTGTAACTAGATGGTGAGTGAACACATTGGTTCAGCAGTGCCCATACCCACATTGTTCATAGTGTACATGGGAAACAAATAAAGTTGTGTGTATTGTAAGACAGTGTGAACAATATATAGTGTGCAAGTCCATGTGTATTGTACTCCCCGGGATAACCCCACTCAACCTGCGCCTCCCCCACCTAATTCCCAAGGGAAGTTTTCCCTTTCCCCTCCCGGCCCCTCAAACTCCACCAGGCCACCACGGTCAAGTTCACTACCTTCCACGCACCATACCCACCCAGCATGTCATATTCCACTCCTATTGTCTAGTCTAGCAGATGGATGCCAACCAGGAGGAAGCAAGCAGCCAGGGAAATGGCACGGCTGGCAATACTAGGAGAGGCAAGTGTCGGTCATGCTTACAGCTTCGTTGTCTAAACTCTAATGGTTTCCTCCGCAAACACGGTAGTTGCCCTGGTTCAGGATGTCCTCCTGTGGAAAGTGATGATCCAGAGCCACCTCAGGCACCTGAACCCACGCCAACAGATTTTATCTCATCAGACAATCTCTTGGAAGCAATTAAAGCAACAGGTACGAGGACACTCACACATATTCCCAAAGCAGCCCGTCCACACGCAGCTGGGAAACTTACAGACCTCCTGAAAAAAGTAAACGATGGTTCCACTATCTTAAATGCTCCACCAACCATCAAGGCATGGCACAACTTGCTACTTTTTGGCAATGTCTGCTTAGCTGTGCCGGAAAGAAGGGGAAAGAGGCTAGCCTCAATGATAATTAAATCCTTAAGAGATTTTCCTAGAGTTGATAACCTCATTCACCTTCCCCGTCAACACAAAAAAGGGAGAGGCAGAACCCCCACTCACACTCTACTGACAGTGAAAAAGTCAGAGTCCCGGTGAGCAAGAAAATTGAAGAGGGCAACACAGTGGGGGCAATCAGAATTATTACCAGTGAATATACAGTTGCTCCCAGGGATGCTGACACGGCTGAAGCACTTAGAGGAAAGCACCCTGCCAGGGAAACCAGTGGCACCAACAGTTCCAACACCTCTGTCCCCACTATGGAACCATTGATTGTGGAAGACTCAGACATTTACAAAGCAATAATGTCGTTCCCATCTGGCTCTGCTGGGGGTTACACTGGAATAAGGCCACAGCATTTAAAGGAAATGGTTAATCCAGTTATTGGGGAAATTGCAGAGACACTGCTCTCAGAGATCACAAGGTTCGTCAACAATTCCTTGGCTGGTCTGATTCCTGATGAAATTAGACCTTTCTTTTTTGGTGCAACACTTTGTGCACTTAAAAAGAAGGATGGAGGAATTCGGCCAATTGCAGTAGGCAACACGTTACGCCGCCTCGTATCCAAAGCTGCTGTCCGAAGTATTCGTGCACAGGCAGCCATGATGCTTCAACCAAACCAGCTTGGCTTTGGGTCTCTCAAGGAAGTGAAGCAGCGGTTCATGCAACAAGGGGCATATATCAACAACCTGCCTGAGGACAATACAGTGGTAAAATTAGATTTCAAGAATGCGTTCAATCTCCTGAAAAGAGACGTGGTATTAGCAGCAGTACAAGAACATTTCCCTGGTCTCTTCCCTTTTGTTTCAGCTGGGTATAGCAAGGAATCAATGCTTCTCTTTGGAGAGCATGAAATCACATCATCGGAGGGTGTCCAACAAGGAGATCCTCTTGCACCATTTCTCTTCTGTATTGCAGTTAGGGAAATCACAGTCAGACTGACCAGCGAGCTAAACATCTGGTTCCTAGATGATGGCACACTAGCAGGTACAAAGGAGTCCCTCCTACATGACCTTACACAGGTAATGACACGGGGACAGGAAATGGGTCTCATCCTGAATCCATCCAAATGTGAAATCATCTCAGTCAGTCAACAAGTGATAAATGCAGTGAGATCAAAACTACCAGGAGCAGCAAGTCATTGCCCCCACAAATAGTGTCTTGCTAGGAGCACCTCTGGGAAGCAATGCCATTGACACAATTCTCAGGAAGAAATTGGAAGAGTTAAGGAGAATGGAACAACGAATAGGCAATCTGGACACCCACGATGCCTTGTACCTTCTCACAAAGTGCTTGAGTCTGCCAGGTTGACATATTTCCTAAGATGTGCACCTTCATATGATAACCCTATACTGCACGAATATGACAGTATTCTGAGGCAGATTTTTACGAAAGTACTTAACCTTACTCTAGAAGACGGGCAGTGGAACCAGCTACACTTCCAGTCAGACTAGGAGCATTGGTGTCCGCAAGTCATCACAGATTGCGTTACCTGCTTTTCTGTCCTCGTGTATTGCATCCAGAGAGCTTGTAGCAGCGATTCTCCCTGAACATCTTAGGGACAAGATTGGAGCCCAGGACCAAAAATTCATTGACGGAG
>NC_069404.1:27619125-27631625 GCF_026875155.1 Cherax quadricarinatus
TCTTTGGGTTTTTTTTTATGTTTGGCAGCAATATCTTGCGAGCATCTAGGTGCAATCCGTTTGTCACTTAATTTGAGATCCATACTGTTTCTTTATTTTTATGTTAAACTGTATTGGTTTTAAATAAAATATAAAAAAAAAACTTACTAGACTGGTGTCCCTCACTACCCTTACTAGAGAGGTATCACTCACTACCCTTATTAGAGTGGTGTTCCTTACTACCCTTACTAGAGTGGGGTCCTCCACTAAACCCCTTTCAGAATGGGGACCTTTTCTACCCATACTAGAGTGGTGTCCCTCACTACCCTTACTAGCGTCGGTCAGTACTATTACTAGAGTCGTGTCCCTTACTATCCTTATTAAAGTTCGTCCTCCACTACCCTTAATAGAATGGTATCCTTCACTAGCCTTATCAGAGTAGTGTCCCTCAATACTTTTACTAGTGTGGTGACCCTCACTACGTTTATTAGAGTTGCGACCCTCACTACCCTTACTAGAGCGTTGTACCTCACTTCCCTTACTAGAATGGTATCCCTCACTACCCTTACTAGAATGGTGGCCCCACTACCCTCAATTAATTGGAGTCCACTACTTCCCTTACTATGGGAGTGTCCCACACTACCCTTTCTAGAGTGGTGTCCCTAGCTAACCTTACTAATGTGATGTCCCTCACTACCCTTACTAGAGTGGTGTCCATTACAACCCTTACTAGAGTGGTGTCCTTCACTACACTTACTAGAGTGATATCCCTCACTTCTCTTACTAGAGTGCTGTCCCTCACTTCCCTTACTAGAGGGGTGTCCCTCACTACCCTTACTAGAGATGTGTCCCTCACTACCCTTACAAGTAGTAGTGCCCCCCACTACCCTTATTAGAGCGATGTCTCTCAGTACCCTTTCTAGAGTGATGTCCCTAACTTCACTTACTTGAGTAGTGTCCCTCTGTTCCATTAATAGAATAGTATCCCTCACTACCATTACTAGAGTGGTGTCCCTCACTAACTCTTACATAGTAGTGCCCCCACTACCCTTACTAGAGTGGTGTCTCTCATTACCCTTTTCTAGAGTGGTGTCCCTCATTACACTTATTAGTGTCCTTCAGTATCTTTACAAGAGTGGTGTCTGTTACTACCCTTACAACAGCGGTGTCACTTACTACACTTACTAGAGTATTGTCCTTTACTACCCTCACTAGATTGGTGTCCCTCACTACCCTTACTAGAGTGGTGTCCCTCACCACTTTTACCAAAGAGGGGTCCATCTCTACACTTACTAGAGTTTCGTACCTTACTACCCTTACTAGCGTGGTGTCCCTGACTACACTTACCAGAGTCGTGTTCCTCACTACCTATACCAGAGGTGTGTCCCTCACTACACTTACCTCAGTGTTGTCCCTAACTACCCTTACTAGAATGGTGTCCCTTACTACCCTTACCAGAGTGGTGTCGCTAACTACCCTTACAAGAGTGGTCTCGCTCAGTACCCTTACTAGAGGGTTGTCTCTCAGTTCCCTTGCTAAAAGTAGTGTCCCTCACTTCCCTTACTAGGGTGGTGTCCCTCACTTCCCTTACGAGAACGGTGTCCCTCACTACCCTTTCTAGAGTGGTGCCACCCACTACCTTTACTAGAGTGTTGTCCCTAACTACCCTTACTATGGTTGTTTCCCTCATTATCCTTACTAGAGTGTATCCCTTACTACCCTTAATAGAGGGGTTCCCCCACCCAAACCCCTTTCTAAATGGTGTCCTTCCCTACCTTAAAGAGTGATGTCCCTCCACCCTTACCTTTTCCCTACTAAACCCCTTTCTAAGTGGGTCCCTTACTTTCCCTTAACTAGAGTTTTGTTCCCCCCACACCCTTTCCAGTAGGGGTCCCTCCAAATCCCCACTAGAGGGTGTCCCTCACTATCCTTACTAAATGGGGTCTCTTTAACACGCTTACTAAGGGGGTGTCCCCCCAAAAAACCCTTACTAGAGTTGTCCCCCCTCTGTACCGTTATTTTGAGTGGAACCCTAAGTACTTTTACTAGATGGTGTCCCCCAAATAAACCCTTAGTAGAATCGTGGGCTCTCACTAAAAATTCCCCGGGGTTTTTGTCCCTCAACACCTTTTCTTTAAATTGTTCGCTCAGTACCCTTTAAAAGAGTTTTTTGTCCCTCAAACCCTTGCTAGAGGGTGTCCCCACTAACCCCCCCCTAGAGTGGGGGCCCTCAAAATCCTTTTTGTAGTGGTGTGCCTCCTACCTTTACTAGGTGGGTGCAGAACTACCCTTACTATATTTGGGGTCTCTAAGCACCCCTTTCAAAAGTTTGGGGGTCCATCACTACCCTTACAAAAAGTGGTGTCCCCCCACTACCCTTTCTAAGTGGGGTCCCCAAATACCCTTACTGGAGTGGTGTCCCTCCACTACCCTTGCTAGAAAGGGGGTCCCCCCACAAACCAAATTTTTAGAGCGGTGTTATTCACTACCCTTACAAAAGTGGGTGTACCTCACTACCCTTACTAAGTGGTGTCCCCAAACCCTTGCCCAGATCTTCCCCCCGCTACCCTTTTTTAAAGTGGTCTCTCCCCCTAAACCCCTTTCCAAGGGTGTTCCCCCCACTACCCTTACTAGAGAGGTTCCCCCGATTACCCTTACTAGAGTGTTTTCCCCCAACTAACCTTTCCCAGGTTTGGTTTTTCATCATTACCCCCTTTCTAGAGTTGTTCCCTAACTAACCCTTACCGGGGTGGGGCCCATCCAACGTTGCTATTTTGGTGTCCCTCACTCCCTTTTTAGGGGGGATGTCCCCCCCCTTTCTCTTACTAAGTGGTGTCTCTCACTACCCCCTTTCGAAAAGTGGGGTCCCCCACTAAAATCTTCCCAAAAATGGTGTCCGTCCCCTAAACCCCCTTTCTAAAAGTCTCGTCCTTTTCACCCTTACTTTGCGTGGTGTCCCGGGCTAAACCCTTTTCCAGAGTGTTTTCCCCAATAAACCTTTAAACCCAAAATGGGGTCCCCCAAAACCCTTTAAAATTTGGGTGTCCCAACTAACCCCCTTTCCCAAATGAAGTCACTCACCCGCTCGACAAAAATGGGGTCCCGGGCTTTCCCCTTGCGGAGTATTGTCTCCAAAAACCCTTACTTATTTTTTGGGCCCTCGACCCCTCTAGAGTAAATGTCCCCCCAGTACCCTTACCAGAGGGTGTTTCCCCCACTAAAACTTACAAAATTTTTGGGGCCCCCCCTTTCCCTTACTAGAGTTTTTGGGCCCCCCCACTACCCTTACCCGAGTTTTGTCCCTCAAATTAAACCCTTACCCAAATGGTCCCCCCTCAGTACCCCTTAAATATAAAAGGGTTTCACGGTAAACCCCTTTCTAGTTGGGGTCCCTCAGTAAATCTTTAAATAGAGTGGTGTACCTTTGTACCCCCCGCCTAAAAATGGTGTCTCCACTAAAACTTACAAGTGAAGTCCCCCCAAACCCCTTTCTAAGTGGTTTCCCTCACTACCCTTGCTAGAGTGGGTCCCCCACCCCCCCTTTTCTAAACGGTGTCCCTAACTAACCTTTTAATGGTGGTGACCCTCCCAACCCTTAATTGAGCGGGGTCTCTCACTTCCCTTACTGTAGTGGAGTCCTTCACTAACGTTACTAGAGTGGTGTCCCTCACTTCCCTTACTAGTGTTGTGTCCCTCACTACGCTCACTAGAGTGGCGTCCCTAACTTCCCTTACTAGAGTGGTGTCCCTCACTAACCTTACTAGAGTGAATCGCTTACTCCCCTTACTAGAGTGGTGTCCCTTACTACCCTTACTAGAGTGGTGTCCACCACTACCTTTACTAGAATGATGTCCTTCACTATCCTTACTAGAGTGGTGTCCCTTAGTACCCTTACTAGTGTCACTCAGTACCCTTACTAGAGTGGTGACCCTTACTACACTTACTAGAGTGGTGTCCCTCACTAACCTTACTAGAGTGGTGTCCCTCACTACGTTTACTAGAGTGGTGTTCACAGTACCCTTACTACAGTGGTGTCCCTCGCTACATTTATTAGAGTGGTGTCCCTCGCTACCCTTACTAGAGTGGTGTCCCTCACTACCCCTACTAGAATTGTGTTCTTCACTACCTTTACTGTAGTGGTGTCCCTCACTAAATTTACTAGTGTGGTGTCCCTCACTTCCCTTACTAGATTGGTGTTCCCCAGTTTCCTTACTATAATAATGTCCCTCACTACCCTTACTAGAGTGGTGTCCCTCAGTGTCCTTATTATAGTGGTGTCCCCAACTACCCTTACTAGAGTGGTGTCCCTCAGTACCCTTGCCAGAGTGATGTCCTTCGCTACCTTTGCTAAAGTGTTCTCCCTCAGTACCTCAGTAAAGTTGTGTCCCTCAGTACCTTTACTACAGTGGTGTCCCTCAGTACCCTTGCTAGGGTGGTGTCCCTGACTATCGTTACTAGAGTGGTGTCCTTTAGTATCCTTTCTAGAGTGGTGTTTCTCACTACCCTTACTAGAGTGGTGTCCCCCACAACCCTTACTAGATTGGTATCTCTCATTCCCCAACTAAGGGGTGTCTCTCAAAAACCCTTACTAAGTGGTGCCCCCCCTTTCCCCTTTACAGAGGGTGTCCCTCGTACCCTTAATAAGTGGTGCCCTCACTCCCCTTTTTTTTTGGGGAGCCCCCCACTACCCTTCCAAAGGGTGCCCCCCACTACCCTTACTGGTCGCGCCCCCTCCCCTACCGTTACAGATAAAAAACTATACCTCGGGATAAAATTTTTTTATTAGCTGACATGACTTGGGGGTTGAAGCGTTTTTGGGCATTTTTAATTTTTTTATTACTGGTGATGCTCTCTAGCTTACGTGCGACTCAAAATTTTAAGCTTTTAACAAAACATGTTTTGGGTTTTCGTTTTTTTTAGCTACGCATTCAATGTTTTTTTGTCATTTTTACCAGCTAGTCCCAAAGGGCTCTCTCTTTTTTAAATTTTTTATTTTTTTTTCATGTATCTTTGATTATCTAAAATAATGCTTGTACTGAAAACTTACTTTGACACCTGAATGGAAAAGCCACGGAGATTTCTCTGTTTTGAAGAACTTTTAAAGATTAAATTAAGTTTTTTGGCAACTAAAAATACAATTTTTTCTGTCAAAAAATTTTTAAATGAAAAGCAAAAAACTAAAGTAGCAAAATATATGACAAAAAAATATTTAAATCTGAATAAATTTACGGGGAATCTACTGTTTTTAATCTGTCGATGTTTTTACCACTGTCCTGTTTTAAAAGATCATTAAGGCTTCTTTTCATTTGTAACCTAAATTGTAATACTTTAATATCTAAATTGGGATTAAAGTAACTTCTCTTGTATGTAAAAATGATATACATTCTGTATATAAAAACATTTCCTATAAAAAACACCTGACGTTTTGTTTTGCTTTTAAAGATCACAAACACTGTAGGGGTAAATGGAAAGTTGTTATACACGTTCAGCAAGATGCAAAAACATTTTCCCCATCTCTTTTACAGACTGTCCCCAGAGAGAAAGGGAGTAGAGGGTTTGGGAAGGTCCCATGGGGAGAGACATGTGGCCACAAAGAAAGTGTAATGACTGACCCGACAGTCACTCTTACCTTCACTATGGAACCCAAATTGGCTTCATCCTCCCTATGACTATGACGTCCCCAATCAACCGCCGCCAATGAAAATATTTTTGTGTCAGGAAGGTCGCCTGGTCTGGAATGTATGTCTCTGTTTCAACCTCTGCCTGTTGGCTGGGAACATTAACCACTCAAAATCGCCACAGAGTTGGGCTCCTACCACATACGCACCTTGTATCCTTCACCAATGATGTCACCCTTGCTAGTCTCAAAAGATGGAGCAAAATCCTGTCGGTTTTTCATCAAGAAAAAATTTTTGATTTAGTTCCCTGGGTTTAAAGCCTACGACTTACTCGAGTTTTAGAAGCTGCACATCTTGTTCCTAACATCAAAATATTCAGCCTTGAAAAAATTTAATTAAATCTGAGCCTATCACAAATAACTTTAATTTTAATTTTTTTTTTTAAATATGTTATTTTTTGGCAAATACTTAAATTAAACATTTACATAGAGCATCGATTGGTTTGAACGTTAAAAAACCTTTTAAAAAAATTTTAAAAAACTTGACATCATTTAGAAACGTAAAGAAGTGAGCAAAAATTTACTAAAAAAAAGGGCACTGTGCAACAATGAAACACGAGTTACGGGACATTTTTGCCCCCCTTGAGTTTTGTCAATTATTGTCTTGAAAAGATTTTGGAGAAAAAAAAAACATGCTGCAATTAAAATTCTCTTAAAACCACATGTGTCGTCTTAGCAACAATTGTCGGGAATTCTACAAATATTATACAAAAAAGGTGAAGAAAAACCATACTTGCCAGTGTGTGCCTGGAAAACAGTGCCATAGAGAGCAAATTATCCCAATTCTCTAGATTTTCTCCCTTCTTCTCCCTTTACTGTTTTCCCTTGTAAAGATGTTCTTAAAGCCCATAAAGAAAACATTAAAATTAGTGTTTTTTTTAAGAAAGCACCTCAGTGAACAGATATTACCGAACTCGCTTCTTCAAACAGGTTGGTTAATTTGTCTTGGTCGCCGTTTGACCAACTGCACAGGTTATTTTCTTACCAAGAATATTAGTCTGCTAAAACATGAGAGGAAAACGATATTGACTGAAGCGAGAAAACCAAAACAAATGTTCTTCAACTGTCACTGGAGCGGCAAGATCATATATTAGATTACATATATATAGGAAGGGGCGGGGGTAGAATAGTGAGACGGAAAACTAAAATATTTACATGCTGGAAAATAAACCTTTCGGGAGTGGAACTTATCCTGGACCCGGGTGGTTAAAGCTCCCGCTTCACACACGGAGGGCACGGGTTCGATTCGACGTGTTTCCTTACACCTGTTGACCTGCTCACCTAGCAGCAAATAGGTACCTGGTATTAGTAGACTGGTGAGGGTCGCATCCTGGGGTAAAAGATTGAGGACCTCAATGGAAACAAATTAGACACTCATCGATGAAGCACTGACTTTCTTAGGTTATCCTGGGTGGATAACCCTCCTGGGTTAAAAGTCCGAAGAAAATCTTATCATATGTCTTAGCTGTAGGACATGGGTTAAACTACTGTACGTCACGGGAGGTTCTAGAATGTTCCAGGAAATACTAGGAAGAATCTCATTATATATCTAACTACTGATTCCCAATATTCTCCGTAACAATTATGTCTGTATCGTTTATGAATCTTTTATAATATTCTTTAAGATATATTACAAGACTGTTTATGAAATTTCCGAAAATCTTTTAACACCACTAACAGCCTAACTCTGTAATCCACTCTCCTAGTTGCAATCACCAGTTTGCAATCAACCATGTGCAGCTTTACACGGCTGTTCCTAGATGGGTTTAGGACCCTAGTCGCAACAAGATACTATGCCTCTTTTTGGGCTAAGCTAGATAATCCACACACATGTTGATATGCAAGATAATCTACGCTACCACATCCATGTACACTCATCACTGAAAATAAACCCACCTGCCTACTTACTGTTAATGTCTATGTATTACATCGATCGTGTTGCAATAATGATTGAAACCACATAACTGTGTAGCTGAACAAGTACGAAAACGTTACGCAGTAGTAGTATTATACCGACATTCATGACGGAGGTAACGTGATGTTTCCTGTGTTACGACCGTCATAGACGTTGGCTTTAATATATAAATATACAGGCATAATTATTAGTGAGAATATTGGAAGGAAGGATATAGATATATGATGAGATTCCTATGAGTATTTCCAGGAACATTCTAGAACCACTCATGACGTACAGTAGTTTAAGCTGATAAGTGAGTGCAATCGTGTCTTTTCTAGTATTAATTAGAAGGTTACACATAATAACAGCATTCGGTATGTATATTATCAACTATTGCAACTAACATATGTATGTATATATATATATATATATATATATATATATATATAATATATATATATATATATATATATATATATATATATATATATAAATATATATATATATATATATATATATATATATATATATATATATATATATATATATATATATATATATATATATATATATATATATATATATATTATATATATATATATATTATATATATATATATATATATATATATATATATATATATATATATGGGAAGTACAGTGCCTGCACTCTGTATATATGTCGTGCCGAATATGTAAAACTGGTCAATTAGCAAGAACTCATTTAAAATTAAGTCCTTTCTAAAATGTTCTCTTATACGTTTAAAGATATATTTTTTTCATTAATGTTAATGAAAAAAAATTTAATTTTGCACCAAAAGAATCTTAGAAAACTTACCTAACCTTATTATAACAAGAACAATATATTTTAGCCTAACCCAACTAAATATATTTTAGATTTGTTTACAATAATTTAATACTAAACAAACACAGTGAAATATATTTTTTTCGTTAGGTTCATCATGATTTCGGCGACATTATTGCAAACACAAATTTTCACTTGTCCTGTATGGCAAGATGAACGTTGCTATTTAAGCCAAGATCGCAAGTTGTGCCTATTCGGCACGACATATATATATATATATATATATAATTATATAAATATATATATATATAATATATATATATATATATATATATATATATATATATATATATATATATATAGTATATATATATTATAATATAATATATATATATATATATATATATATATAATATATATATATTTATAATATATATATATATATATATATATACATATATATATATATATATATATATATATATATATATATATATATATATATATATATATATATATATATATATATATAGGTATATATATAGGTATATATATATATAGGTAGTAGGTTGGTAGACAGCAACCACCCAGGGAAGTACTAACGTCCTGCCAGATGACTGTGAAACAGAAACCTGAAACTGTTTTGCATGATGGTAGGATTGCTGGTGTCTTTTTCTGTCTCATAAACACGCTAGATAACAGGGATATCTTGCTACTCCAACTTACATTTTGGTCACACTTCACAGACATGCACATGCATATATATATATATATACATACATCTAGGTTTTTTTCTCCTTTTTCTGCATAGCTCTTGTTCTTCTTTATTTCTTCTATTGTCCATGGGGAAGTGGAAAAGAATCTTTCCTCCGTAAGCCATGCGTGTCGTATGAGGCGACTAAAATGCCGGGAGCAATGGGCTAGTAACCCCTTCTCCTGTAGACATTTACTAAAAAAGAGAAGAAGAAAAACTTTATAAAACTGGGATGCTTGAATATGCGTGGATGTAGTGCGGATGACAAGAAACAGATGATTGCTGATGTTATGAATGAAAAGAAGTTGGATGTCCTGGCCCTAAGCGAAACAAAGCTGAAGGGGGTAGGGGAGTTTCAGTGGGGGGAAATAAATGGGATTAAATCTGGAGTATCTGAGAGAGTTAAAGAAAAGGAAGGGGTAGCAGTAATGTTGAATGATCGGTTATGGAAGGAGAAAAGAGAATATGAAAGTGTAAATGCAAGAATTATGTGGATTAAAGTAAAGGTTGGATGCGAAAAGTGGGTCATAATAAGCGTGTATGCACCTGGAGAAGAGAGGAATGCAGAGGAGAGAGAGAGATTTTGGGAGATGTTAAGTGAATGTATAGGAGCCTTTGAACCAAGTGAGAGAGTAATTGTGGTAGGGGACCTGAATGCTAAAGTAGGAGAAACTTTTAGAGAGGGTGTGGTAGGTAAATTTGGGGTGCCAGGTGTAAATGATAATGGGAGCCCTTTGATTGAACTTTGTATGGAAAGGGGTTTAGTTATAGGAAATACATATTTAAGAAAAAAAGGATAAATAAGTATACAAGATATGATGTAGGCGAAATGACAGTATTTTTGCTGGATTATGTATTGGTAGATAAAAGACTGTTGAGTAGACTTCAGGATGTACATGTTTATAGAGGGGCCACATTATATATCAGATCACTTTCTAGTTGTAGGTACACTGAGAGTAAAAGGTAGATGGGATACAAGGAGAATAGAAGCATCAGGGAAGAGAGAGGTGAAGGTTTATAAACTAAAAGAGGAGGCAGTTAGGGAAAGATATAAACAGCTATTGGAGGATAGATAGGCTAATGAGAGCATAGGGAATGGGGGCGAAGAGGTATGGGGTAGGTTTAAAAATGTAGTGTTAGAGTGTTCAGCAGAAGTTTGTGGTTACAGGAAAGTGGGTGCGGGAGGGAAGAGGAGCGATTGGTGAATGATGATGTAAAGAGAGTAGTAAGGAGAAAAAAATTAGCATATGAGAAGTTTTTTTCAAAGTAGAAGTGATGCAAGGAGGGAAGAGTATATGGAGAAAAAGAGAGAGGTTAAGAGAATGGTGAAGCAATGTAAAAAGAGAGCAAATGAGAGAATGGGTGAGATGTTATCAACAAATTTTGTTGAAAATAAGAAAAAGTTTTGTAGTGAGATTAACAAGTTAAGGAAGCCTAGAGAACAAATGGATTTGTCAGCTACAAATAGGAGAGGAAAGTTATTAAATGGAGAGATTAGAGGTATTGGGAAGATGAGGGAATATTTTGAGGAATTGTTAAATGTTGATGAAGATAGGGAAGCTGTGATTTCGTGTATAGGGCAAGGAGGAATAACATCTTGTAGGAGTGAGGAAGAGCCAGTTGTGAGTGTGGGGGAAGTTCGTGAGCAGTAGGTAAAATGAAAGGTGGTAAGGAAGCCGGGATTGATGGGATAAAGATAGAAATGTTAAAAGCAGGTGGGGATATAGTTTTGGAGTGGTTGGTGCAATTATTTAATAAATGTATGGAAGAGGGTAAGGTACCTAGGGATTGGCATAGAGCATGCATAGTTCCTTTATATAAAGCAAAGGGGACAAAAGAGAGTGCAAAATTATAGGGGATAAGTCTGTTGAGTATACCTGGTAAAGTGTGTGGTAGAGTTATTATTGAAAGAATTAAAAGTAAGACGGAGAATAGGATAGCAGATGAACAAGGAGGCTTTAGGAAAGGTAGGGGTGCGTGGACCAGGTGTTTACAGTGAAACATATAAGTGAACAGTATTTAGATAAGGCTAAAGAGGTCTTTGTGGCATTTATGGATTTGGAAAAGGCGTATGACAGGGTGGATAGGGGCCAATGTGGCAGATGTTGCAGGTGTATGGTGTAGGAGGTAGGTTACTGAAAGCAGTGAAGAGTTTTTACGAGGATAGTGAGGCTCAAGTTAGAGTACATAGGAAAGAGGGAAATTATTTCCCAGTAAAAGTAGGCCTTAGACAAGGATGTGTGATGTCACCGTGGTTGTTTAATATATTTATAGATTGGGTTGTAAGAGAAGTTAATGCGAGGGTCTTGACAAGAGGCGTGGAGTTAAAAGATAAAGAATCACACATAAAGTGGGAGTTGTCACAGTTGCTCTTTGCTGATGACACTGTGCTCTTGGGAGATTCTGAAGAGAAGTTGCAGAGATTGGTGGATGAATTTGGTAGGGTGTGCAAAAGAAGAAAATTAAAAGTGAATACAGGAAAGAGTAAGGTTATGAGGATAACAAATATATATATATATATATATTTTGACTTGATTTTTGACTTGTTGAATATATAATATATATATATATATATATATATATATATATATATAATATATATATATATATATATATAATATATATATATATATGTATATATATATATATATATGCAAAACAACCACTCTCAAAGAATAGAGAAATTCCAAGCGCTTTCGTGACTACTCACATTATCAAGGAACTATGAAAGTGAAGCATCCAAGGAAGCTATATAAGGGGTCCGGCCAGCACCTCACTATCAGATCCCACAACGGTTAAACACGTGACGCGCGGCGAGCCAACTTGGATAGGTCCTTTGCACAACTCACCCCCAAGCTATTCTACCCAAGAAAATTTAAAAATTATTTGTCCAGTGTGATCTTATTGCATATATATATATATATATAGAATATATATATATATATATATATATATATATATATATATATATATATATATATATATTATATATATATATATATATATATATATATATATATATATATATATATATATATATATTATATATATATATATATGCAATAAGATCACAGTAAACAGTTGATTTCGGAATATGCAAAACAACCACTCTGAAAAAATAGAGAAATTCCAAGCGTTTTCGTGACTACTCACATTATCAAGGAACTATGAAAGTAAAGCATACAAGGAAGCTATATAAGGGGTCAGGCCAGCACCTCACTATCAGATCCCACAACGGTTAAACGCCTGACGCGTGCCGACCCAACTTGGATAGGTTCTTTGCACAACTCACCCCACAAACTATTCTACCCAAGAAAATTTAAAAATTATTTGCCCAGTGTATTATTAAATTCTTCCCAAATTCTATTAATTATAAATGGATCTAATTT
>NC_069404.1:27635816-27652191 GCF_026875155.1 Cherax quadricarinatus
TATTTTTTATGCAAAAAACACAGAAACAGATGAACCAGTAATGCAAAACCACCACCTGAAAAAAAAGGGGAAATTCCAAGCACTTTCGGACTTCCACATTACAAGGAACTACAAAAACAAAACATCAAAGGCATATACAGGTGAAGCCCCTTACACCTCACCATCACATCCCACAACAAACAAACCTCACACACCGGGGCGACACCCACTCTGTGAAACCCCCTATTCCCTCCCCAAGAATTAAGATTTATTACTTGCTTAATTATCTTTTAATTTTTCCCCTGTTTATATATTATAAATGGGGCCCAATTTTATAAAAAAAAGGGAAAAAAATTTTTTTCAAAACTGCTTTTTAGAAACACGATTCAAATAAATTCCTGCGATCATTAACTTCTTGATTCAACTTCTCAGTTTTTTAAAAATCAATTGGAGGCCCTTGGGGCTTGAAAAATTGCGAAAAGAGTATGCCCAAACCCCTGTACTGGATGAGGAGTGAGAAAGGAGGGGGTACCGGAACCCCGGGCACAAAAACCCATAGCCAGAAAATGAATATTATCATAAAAAAATACCAAAGCAAATATGAAATAGCCAAAACAAAAAAACCGGGCAATAAAAAAAAAATCATTATATTCCCGCTTTTGGCAAAATTTAACTTAAAATAATAAATAATATTATCAGTGAATGAAGTAAAATGGAAATTTACATCTTCCCGGGGACAATTTTCCCCTTTTAAATAAAAGGGAAAAAACTCCATAAATGGGAGACTTCTAAAAATTATGTAAAAAAAAACCGTTAAAGGGGAGACGTCTGCAATAACGGGAACCCCAAAAAATTTATCCCCCAAAAATTCTAGGAAACTCTGCAATCAAAACGCAGCAAAAAATATAGGCTCTTTCCCTTTGGTGGGAAAAAAAACTTTAAACCCTCTATGTTCCTTAAAAACCAAATTTTAAAATAAAAACACATCTAATTTTAACACCCATCACTGATTTTTTATAATGACTGCTATCAAGTATAATAATTTCCGATTCTACAATATTCCTTTTAAGCCAAAGTAAAAAGGAAAGAATTTGCTTCCCCCCAGTTTTTGGGGTTTTTACAAGCCTAAAAGGTTAAAACCGCGTTCGACTCCGTGCTATAGTATCGAATAACGTCTGGGGCATTCTCACCTCCAATGATTTTCCAGTTTGTCCCAAAAGGAAGGGTTGCAACAATTTCAACAAACTCGAACCCACAAACACTTGTTTAAGCATTCTTTAGCAGGGATTTTAACAGTCGTAAATACTATAGATCACAGGATGGGAAGTATTTCTTCAGTCACAGAGTTGTCAGGAAGGGGGAAAAATCTGGGAAAATGATTATGGAGCGGGCCTACATAGCTTTAAGAAAAAAAGATATAAAAATCATGGAACAGGAAGAGTTAGCTAGTAGCGACCAATGAAGAGGGGGCCAGGGGCTGTCATCGACCCCTCAACCCACAAATAGGGGGTACACACACAGTAAACACTTAATTTTGAGCTGGTAAGTGTTTTTACAACTGATTTAAAAAAGATTTGATAACACATCTTGCCCAGAGGTTAGGTAAGGGAATGTCAGAAACAGGACAAGTGTTTCCTGACACGGCTTAGTCAGTGAGACCCCCTTTGGAGTTTTGGTCATCTGAGCGGGGGGCCTTCCGCGGGCTTACCGGTCCTCCCTTTAAAATTTTGGAGTTTTAAAACCCTTTTTTAATTTTTTCCTAGTAAAAAAAAACGCTTTAAACCCATAATTTCCATGCTTTTTTTTAATCTCACATATAATAAATTGTACCTGAAACTGCTGATGACCTAAATTTACACCCAAACCCAAAAAACTGCAGACATAAATTATGCTGAAATTGAACACTTCCAAAAATGTTAAGATTGCCTGGTTAAAATACTCAGATAAAACATTACGTGCCATACTGCTCCTATACAAAAAAATGTGTTACGTGCACACCATTCTGGAACCAATAATGCATTACATTTTTTTGCAGTTTTTTGTTGCATTTTTTTAATTGAGAACAGTAAAGGTACGTGAAATTTGATATATAATTTTTGTTTCCAAAAAAAATAATCTTCCTTTATATTGTAAAAAAACAAAAACAAACATTTTCATTTACTCCTTCTACACCTAAGTATTAATCAGATTAAACTCATTGTTATTGCACTTCTGAGGCCGAGATTTTTTTTTTTAAAATATTTTTTTTTTTTAAAAACCGTCTGGCAGTTTAAGGTTTAAAACTAATTTGGGTTTCTTCTAAAAATTTTTTCTTTCTTTTTTTTTTTTTTGGTAGTAGCAAGGGAAATTTTTATATATAACTTTTTTCAAATATTTTTTAGGGGGGGGGGGGGGAGTTTACGAGTCCAGTTTTTTTTTGTATTTTTTTGTGAAAGTTAAATTTTGAGGTGTTATTTAAGAACACAAAACTATTAGATTTTTTTTCCCCTTCAAAATTTTGGATACGCATTTAAAGGGAATGCTTTTTTCAAACTGGAAAGCAAACCGAGTAAAAAACTTTTCTGCCCCAAAACAAAACAACCGTTTACGCCATATAGAGCGCACATCCAGGCAAATAAAGCCATTATCGGGATTATCCAGAAAAGGGAAAAAGAAAAAATTTGAAAATACCTGACAAAAATTTTGGGCCCTTCCCGGGTTTTAAAATTTGTAATTTTTTTTTTTCTTTAACCAACAATTCACTTGATATCAAAATTTTGGAAAAAAAAAGTGAAAGGGGCCCGAATTTCTAACTTTCAAAACCTCAAAATTTTAAATTCTTAATTACAGCATCTGATAAAAAATTAAACAATTCCATTAAAAGGGATTTTTTTTATAAAATTTTTAGTAAAAAAATGTATAGAAAACCAGCCACAAATGGGTCACTGAGATAGTGAAATTTTTTTAAAAAATTTATATTCGCTAGAGGTCTTAATTTTTTCCACGGTATAAAAAGAAAAGTTATATTTTAAATTTCCCCTCCCCCTTGGGGGAAACTAATGTAGGGGTTATACAGAAGTTAGGGGACTCCCGATTTAAACTGACCAGGGGGCAATCGACTTCTTTTTTTCCAAAAAACTAAAAACCAAAGATACAAATAAAGTATATACAAGTGCGGTATCTAATTGTATATACAAAAATTTTAAGGGGGGCAATATTTTTCCGCATAAAAAAAAAAAAGTTATTTTTGTTTGAGCAAGTATTTTAACCCAAAATAATGAAAAAGGAGCTGCACAGTTATTTCAGCCCCTTGAACCAATTTTTTTTGAGGGGGAAAATTTTTCGACATTAATTATTTAATTAGCGTCTTCCCTTTTAAATATCTCACTAATTTTGGAGACTAAACCTAGAGTATTTTCGTTATTTTTTTTTTTTTTCTGTAATTTTCTGTTTGTTTCTGTTGTGTTTTTTAAAAGGGGCTGATTAAATCATTGATTTTAAAAAAGCTGTAAGTTAAAAAAAACTTCAAAAAGGGCGAAATTTAACCCTTTTTGACCACCGTAAAGGAATTTTTTAAATTCCTGCAAAAATTAGTATCAAAACTGCACTTTTTACATCCCTTATTTTAAAGTTTATTTTTTTTTTTTTTAAACATTCAAAACCTCATATTTTTTTATTACTTACATAAAGGGCCTTTACCATACGTCCCACAAAACATTTTGCAAAATTCTTATAAGGAAAGGTAAATAAGTTTGAAGGAAAAGGGGGGAGTAAGGGGTTTTGGGGAAAGGGCAAGAGGGAAAAGGGAAATGAGCAGAAAAATGTTAAAATTTTTATCACTTATAATTAAAAAGAGACCCCAGCAAAAAAAATAATTTGAAAGAAAAACCCCATTACTACTACTGGTAGATCAGTCCACTGGATAAACGAAAAGTATTTTAACGAAATTTTGCAGGGTTTTAAAAAACGGGAAAAGTTACCCCGCATACATGGTCAAAAGCCCAAAACCAAAGGGAGCTTCTGAAAAAAGTTTTTTTTTAAGGGAGTTTGGGGCCCATTTTGGGAATTAAGTTATTAGGGACAACACACAACACACACACACACACACACACAACAACCCCAACACACATACACATAAGCAGAGGTAAAGATAAAGGGCCCCGGCTCAGGGAAGTGACCAAGAAACGATCAGTGAAAAGGGGGGCCAGGAGCCCCGGGCTTTGACCCCCCCAACCTCAACTAGGGGATTTCAACAAAGGGGATACAACACAAAACAAACACATACATAAAATAAAAACACACACACACCCACACAACCACACAACACCAACCCCTCATATTCCCCACAAAACAAACACACAAACACGCACACAAAACACACACACACACACACACACACACACACACCACACACCACACATACACAAAAACACACAAAACACACACACACAAAGTAGGGACAGCGAGCGGGCTAGCACCCGTCGGTGCTCCCGGGGTTTTTTTGTGTTTTTTTAGGGGTAAAAAATGTTTTTGCAAGGGTTTTTCTTTAAATGTGTCAAAGGGGAGTCAACAAACCAAAAAAGGGTTTTTTTTTAATTTCCTAACCCCACAAGTTTGGGGAGAGCCACAAATTTTTTAAAAGGGTCGGGAAAAAAAAAGCCCTTTTTTGGGGAGGCTAAATGTGAAAGGGGGCGTTGCCCAATTTTCCCCCAAATTTTAAAAAAAGTGAAAAAATAGCGGACCAGTGAAAGAAAAACAGTGAATAGGGGACAAAAAAATTTAAAGAGAAAAAATTGAGGTGGATCTACGCCCGGACGTAAAATCGAGCGGATCTAAAACCCCGGAGTCACATCGACCTGGACAATCTACACTGCTACCCCCCCCAAATTTTAAAAAAAAAGGGGGCCCTTTAAAAAATTTTTTTTTTGGGGGCCCCGGGGAAAAAAAAAATTTTAAAAAAAAAAAAAAACCCCCCCAAAAAACCCCCAAACCCAAAAAAGGGGGGGGAAAAAAAGCCCCTAGGGGGGGCCCCCCGGGGGGGGGCCGGAAAAAAAAAAAAAAAGGGGGGGATTAAAGGGGAAAAAAAAACCCAATAAAAAAAAAAAACCCCCCACCCCAAACCCCAAAACCCAAAAAAAAACCCAAAAAAAAAACCCCCCCCCCAAAAAAACCCCCAAAAAAAACCCCCCCCTTTTCCAAAAAAACCAAAAAACCAAAAGGTAAAGGGGGGGGCCCCCCCCTTTTCCCATTTTTTTTTGGGGGAAATTTTTTTGGGGGAATTTTGGGGGGGGTTTTAAATTTTTTTTTAAATTTAAAAAAAAAATTTAAAAAACCCAAAATTTTTTTAAAAAATTTTTTTTAAAATTTTTTTTTTTCCTTTTTTTTAAAAAAAAAAAATTTTTTTTAAAAAGGGAAAAAAAAAATTTTTGGGGGGGGAAAAAATTAAGGGGAAAAAGGAAAAAAAAGGGAAACCGGGTTTTTCCCTTTTAAAAAAAGGGAAAAAAAATTTTTAAAATTTCCCTTAAAAGGGGTTTTTTTGGCCAATTTAAAAAATTTAATTTTTTTAAAATTTTAAAAAATTTAAAAAAAAAAAAAATTTCAAAAAAAATTTAAAAAAAAAACCGAAAAACCCCAAAAAAAAAAAATTAAAAAACCCCCAAAAGGGGGAAAAAATTTTTTTTTAAAAAAACAAAAAAAAAAAAAACCCAAAAAAAAAAAATTTAAAAAAAACCCCCCCAAACAAAAACACCCCCCCCCCCCCCTTTTAAACCCCCCCCCCCAAAAAAAAAATTTTAACCCCCCAAAGGGGAAAAAAGGGGGGGAAAAAAAAGGGCCTTTTTTTAAAAAAAAAAAATTTTTAAAATTTTTTTTAAAAAAAAACCCAAAAAATTCCCAAAAAAATTTAAAAACCCCAAAAAAAAAAAACCCCCCTTAAAAAAAAATTTCCCCCAAACCCCCCAAAAAAGGGGAAAACCCCCCGGGCCCCCCCCCCCCCCAAAAAAAAACCCCCCCCCCCCAAAAAACCCCCCAAAAAAAAAAAAAAAAAATTTTTTTTCCCCCCCAAAAAAAAAAAAACCCCCCCCAAAAAAAAAAAAAATTTTAAAATTTTAAAAAAAAAAAAAAATTTTTCCCCCGGGAAAAAAAAAAAAAAAAAAAAAAGGGGGAGAAAAAAGGGGAAAAATTTTAAAAAAAAAAGGGGGAAAAAAAAAAAAAAAATTTTTAAAAAAAATTTTGGGGGGAAACCGAAAAAAATTTTAAAAAGGGGAAAAAATTTTTGGGGGAAAAAATTTTTTTAAAAAACAAAAAATTTAAAAAAAAAAAAAGGGGGGGGAAAAAGGGTTTAAAATTTTCCCCCCAAAAAAAGGGGGTTTAAAAATTTAAAAAAATTTGGGGCCCCCCCCAAAAAAAAAAAAAAAAAAGGGGGGAAAAAAAAGGGCCCCCCCAAGTTTTTAAATAAAATTTAAAAAAAAGGGGGGGAAAAAAATTTTTTTTGGGGGGAAAAAAAAAAATTTTTTGGGGTTTTTTTTTTAAAAAAATTTAAAAAAAATTCCCCAAAAAAAAAAAAAAAAAAAACCCCAATAAAAAAATTTTTTAAAATTTTGGGGGGGGGAAAAAAAAAAAACCCCCCAAAAAGGGATTTTGGGGGAAAATTTTAAAACCCCCCAAAAAAAAAAAAGGCCAAAGGGGGGGTTTTTAAAAAAAAAAAAAGGAAAAATCAAAAAAGGGGAAAAAGGGGAAAAAAAAAAGGGGGAAAAAAAAACCCAAAAAAAAGGGGAAAAAGCCCCAAAAAAAAAAAAACCCCCCCCTTCAACCCCCCCAAAAAAATTTAAAAATAAAAACAAAACCCCCTTTTTTTTTTAAAACCACCCCCAAAAAAAATTCCTTCCGGTTTTTTAAAATTTTAAAAAAAAAAGGTTTTTCCGGGTTTGGGGGTTTTCCCCTTTGGGGGGAAAAAAATTGGGGGCCCCCCCAAAAAACCCCCAAACCCCCAAAAAAGGGAAAAAAACCAAATTTTTTAAATTAAAAAAAAAAAACCTTTAAAAAAAAAAAAAGGGGGGGGGGGAAAAAGGGAAAAATTTTAAAAAGGGGGTTTTGGGAAAAAAAAAAAACCCCCGGGGGGAAAAATTTTGGGGAAAAGTTAACCCAAAGGGGAAAAAATTTTGTTAAAAAAAAAAAAAGGGAAGGGAAAAGGGGAAAAAAAAAAAAACCCCCCCCGGGGGCCAAAAAACCCTTTAAAATTTTCTTTTTTTTGTTTTTTTTTTGGGGGGGAAAAAAAAGGGGGGGGGGGGAAAAAAGGGAAAAAAAAATTTTTTTTCCCCAAAAAAAAAAAAAAAACCCCCCCAAAAAAAAGGGGGGGAAAAAAAAAAAATTTTTTTCCCCGGGGGGAAAATTTTTTTAAAAAAATTTTTTTTTGGGGGGGGTTTAAATTTTTTTTTAAAATTTTTTTCCTAAATTTTAAAAGGGGAAGGGGGGAAAAAAAAAAAAGGGGGGGAAAAAAAAATTTTGGGGAAAAAAATTTTTTGGGGGGAAAAGGGGGAAAAAAACCAAAGGGGAAAAAAAAACAAAAAAACCCGGGGGGGGTTTTTTCCCGGGAAAAAAAATTTTGGGAAAAAAAAAATTTTAAAAAAAGGGGGAAAAAAAAGGGGGGAAAAGGGGGAAAAAAAAAAAAAAAATTTCGGGAAAAATTTTAAAAAAAAATAAAAAAAAAGAAAAAAAAAGGGGGGGTTTTTTTTTTTTAAAAAAAAAGAAAAAAGGAAAAAAAAGGGGAAAAAAAAAACCCCGGAAAAAAAAAAAAAGGGGGTTTCAAAAAAAAAGGGTTTTTGGGGAAAAGGGTTTGGGGGTTTTAAGGGGGGGGGTTTAAAAATTTAAACCCTTTTTCCCCCCCGGGGGGGAAAAAAAAAAAATTTCTTTTTTTTTCCCCAAAAAAAAAGGGGGGAAAAAAAAATTTTTTTAAAATTTTTTTTTTTTTTTTTTGGGGAAAAAAGGGAAAAAATTCGGGTTGAAGGGCCCCAAAAAATTAAAAAAAAAAAAATTTTTTAAAAAAAAACCAAATTTTTTCTAAACCTTTTTCCCAAATTTTTAAAAAAAAAATTTTTTTTTGGGGGAAAATTTTTAAAAAAAAAAGGGGGAAAAAAAAAAACCCCCCAAAAAAAAATTTTTAAAAATTAAAAATTTTTCCTTTTTAAAAAAAAAGGGAAAATTTTTTTTTTTTTTTTCCTTTTGGTTTTTTAAAAAAAAAAAAACCCCCCCCCAAAAAAAGGGGGTTTTTTAAATTTTGGGGAAAACTGGGGAAAAAAGGGGTTTTTGGGGGGGGGGGCCCCAAAAAAAAAGGGCGGGGGGAAAAAAAATTTAACCCCCCAAAAAGGGAAAAAAAAATTTTTTTTTTTTTTTTTAAAAAAACAAAAAAAAAAACCAAAAATTTAAAAAAAAACCCCCAAAAATTCCCTTTTTTGGAAATTAAAAGGGAAAAAAAGGGGGGGAAAGGGGGAAAAAAAAGGGGGGAAAAAAAACCCCCCCCAAAAAAAAACCTTTTTTTTCCCCCAAAAAAAAAAAAAAAAATTTAAAAATTTGGGGCCCCCAAAAAAAAAGGTTCCCCCCCTTTTTTTTCCCCCCTTTTTAAAAAGGGATCCAAAAAAAAACCCCTTTTTTTTTTTTGGGAGGGCCAAGGGGGGAAAAAATTTTGGGGGTTTTCCAAAAAAAAAAACCCCCCCCCCAAAACCAAACCCGGGGGGGGGAAAAAAAACCCAAAAAACCCGGGAAAAAGGGAGGGGGGGGGGGGCAAAAGGGCCCCGCCCCCAAATTTAAAAATTTGGATTAAAAAAAAAAAAAAAAACCCCCCCAAAAAAAACCAAAAACCCCCTAAAAAAAAACAAAACCCCCAAAAAAAAAAAACCCAAAAAAAAAACCCCAAAAAAAAAAAAAAACCCCCCCCAAAACCCCCAAACACAAAAAAAAACACACTTTCCCCCCCCCCCAAAAAAAACACACACACACACCACACACACAAAAAAAAAAAAAAAAAAAACCCCCCCCCCCCCCCCCCCAAACACACAAAAAAAAAAAAAAAAACACAAAAACCCACCCACAAAAAAAAAAACCCACACACAAAAAAAAAAAAAAAAAACCCCCCAAAACCCCCCCCCCCCCAAAAAACCCCCCAAAAAAAAAAACCCACCCCCCCCAAAAAACACAAAAAAACCACAAAACAAAACACACACACACAACAAAAAAAGGGGGGTTTCGGGAAAAGGGGGGGAAAAGGGGGGGAAAAATTTTTGGGGGAAAAGGAAAAGGAAAAAAAATTTTTCCCGGGGGGGAAAAGGAAAAAAAAGGGGGGGGGGGGAAAAAAAATTTTTTAAAAAAAAAAAAAAAAATAACATCAAAAAAAACAGGGGAAGAGGGGATGTCCCCTTTGCTAATAAATTTTCAGAGAATTGGGGGGGGACTCAAGGGGGGGTGTAGGGCCAAAAATTTGTAAAAACCCTTTATTTTCCGTTTCCCATTTTTTTCCCCTTTTGGGGGCAAAAAGACAAAGTGTTTTCCCCTCTTTTCTTTTAAAATATTTTTCAAAAATAACCTCAAAAAAACAAATGAGAAAAGAAAAATTTACTGAAAATGGCCCCCTTTGGGGCAAGAAGTCATTCTTATAAAGGGGGTACGTAAGGTTTTTTGGACACTTGGGGGCCGAGAGAACAATGCTAATTCCCAATTCTGACCGAACGATGTCCTCTAAATAAACCCTTTTCGTTATTTTTCACAAAAATAAAGTTTGTTTTGTTTTCCGGGAAATTGCAAAAAAAAAAAACCCGCCCTTTAAACCCCCCAAAATCCCAAAGTATTTTTAATATTTTTTAAAAAAAACCAAACGGTGGAAATAAAAAAAAATTATTTTTACCTGGAAATTTACCTTGGGGAGAAATTCCGGGGGGCAACCCCCCGCGGGGCCCGGGCTGTGACCAGGGCCCCCTGGTTGGGTAAGAGCCTGATCAACCCGGCGTTTTCGCTGGCTGCACACCAAAAACCCAAAGTAAGAAACCACAGCCCCCCCGGGTGATCCGGGAAATGGGCTTTAGGGCTTGTCCATGCCCCGCTTTAAGACTGGGCCCGGGCTGTTGGTAAAACCCCTTATGTGTGCTGGGAGGCAAATTTTAACAGTCCCCGGGCCCCTGACACTTATTGGAGTCTCTTAAAAGGCTAGTGACACCCCTACCAAAATCCCGTGAATTTTTAATTTTTTATTTTCTTTAAATAATAAAGGAAATAAAGTCTACTTTTTGGGGAATTTAAATTTTCTTTCCCAGATACGGCCGGGGAAAGCCCGGGCCCGGCCCCCCCCCCCTCAAAAAAAAAAAAAAAAAAAAAAAAGCGAAAATCGCGTTTGTTTTGGGTTGGGATCTCTTAGTAAAACCCGATGTTCTAGTGCAGTTTATCCTCAAACACCCCCTTTTCCCCTTAAAATCCGAGAAAGAAATGGAGAGGAGTAACACTTTTAAAATCGAAATAATTTCCCGGGTAATCCCCTTGGGCCCCATTATGGCCTATTTTTAAATTTAGTCTAAGTATATAACATGTTTGTAAAGTTATTTAGGTGTTTTTTATATCAAATTTGGGTCAAATTTCCCGATAGAAAAAATAACCGTAGAGTTTATATAAAAAGTGAAATAAGCGTAAAAAAGGGGGGATTCCTTGGGTGGCAACTCGGGGGCGGGAACACTGCCGAGCGTTCCCGGGCTGGTTTTCCCCGGGTTTTCCCCCAAAAATCCTGGGATAAGGGCCCCCCTACTGTTTTATGATGCCAAATAGTCAATTTTAATTTGAAAGAATTAAAGCAAGAAAAGGCGATAAAAAAAAAGAAAACAACCCCCAAAAAATATATGGGCCCTGAGCAACTCGCTAACAACCCTCGCCGTCACCATAAACCCATATAAAAAAAATATAATTTTCTTGGGGGAAACCCCCTTTGAAACATTCATTTCCCCCGGCCGGGGTTTAAAATTGAGCCTTTTTCCCTTCCCCCGTTTTCCTTTTAATTTCCAAAAATTTTTTTCGATTTTTGGGGGGACCGGGGGCGAAAAAAAAAACCCAAAAACCCCCCCCCCCCAAAAAAAAGAAATCCCGGTGGGAGGGGGCCCGGGATCCCCGGGGGAAAACCCGCCCTTTAAAAATCCACCAAAAAATTTTCCCAACGGGGCTTTTTCCTGGACCAGGGCCCAAAAAGGGACAGAAAAACCCAACCAATTTTTAGAGGGGGAGGGCCCCCGGAAATTAAAGAAAGGGCCCCCAAGGGGAAAAGAGGCAAAAGGCAGGGGTCCGCCCGGGGAAAACCAAGTAAAAGGGGAAAAAAAAAGGGGGTTCCCCAAAAAAACAGGGAAAACACCCTCAAAAAGGGGCCCAGCCAAAAACAAAAAACCCCCGGGGGGTTCCCCAATTCCCAAAAAAGGGGGCCTTAAAAAAAAATTAACCCCCGTAAAATCAAAAAACAAAATTTTTGAAACCCCCGCCAGGAACTCATCCCCCCCCCACCAAAAAACCCCAGAAAATACAGTGTTTGGGGAGGAAAAATGGGAAAATGTGGACACGATGGTATAACGAAGTGGGGGGAGTGGCAAAGAAAGAAAAAAAAGAGGCCACACCAAAATCATAGCCCCAAAAAAACCAAGCCCCTTTAGGGAAAGATAACATATGGAATTTATTCCAACCGATATCAAACCGAGGGGGAAAACAAAGGGTAAAAAGGGTGGGGAGGGGGGCACTTCTTATCAAAAACCAATGAATTTTGAGTAGTTGGAAAGGGGCCCGAGAAGAAGGGAAAGGACTACATAATTGGAAACACATTCATTTTGGAAAGGGCCCAAGATGGTGATTGCAATGTTGTATAAAACCCCCCATAGTAAACAGAAGGCCAAATCAAGGATGGGTTGACACACTTTTTGAAGTGGGCCCGAAGGGCCCCCGTGAAAAAGTGCTAAGCTACTGATCGTGGGTTTACTTCAATCACAGGAAAAACGAATGGAAAAACCTGGAGCCACACGGGGGGCCCCCGGAAACCCGAGGGCTAAAAAAATTTTGGTGGGGGGTAATTTAAAAACCTCATGCATCAAAAAAAGTTAGGGAAATACCAAAAGAAGGGGGGATGAGAACTACAAAACTACCTAGTATTCACCTGGATAGTTTCAAAGTTAAAGGACAACACCCAAGGGAAAAAGGGGGCCCCCCGGACCCTAGTATCACGTGGTTCTAAGCTTTGAATACATAATAAAATTTCAAATTTGGGGACGGAGTCAGAAAGAATAAAGCCATACTTCATTCATTTAGGAATTTTTTTGTGCATAGTCCAGGTTTGGGCAGAGAACTAGCAGAAAAAAAACCCAAATTGGGGTAAAGGAAAATTTTAAAAACAATGTGCATGGGAATTTGGAGGAAAGAATTTTTACCCAAGAGCATCAAAAATAAAGAAAAACCACACTAGCCCTTGGGTCACCAAAGGCAAGAGGAAAGGGTAAAAAACCAATGGGCTGGAGAATGGAAAGAAACAAGAAAAGGGAAAGGAAACCCAGAAAACCAAGGGAGTAGTCGAAAAAGCAAAAAAAAAATATGCAAAGGTTTAAAGGGGGGGGCCCCACGACAATAAAAAAAGGCATGGGAGGGGGAAAACTAAATCTGGCCCCAAGCTGTTGTGCAAAACACATCAGGGTGAAAACAACGTCAAAACCAGTTTTCAGTTGAAGGAAAAGGGGGGGAAATTTACAAGACACGAAACCCCGAAGTATGTGAGGAAAACCCAAAACGGGGGTTTTAAAAAAAATACACAAACATACAACTGAGGAAAGGGGGGAAGAGGCTGTTAAGCAAAATAGAAAAAATCAAAGGCGATGAGGCCCCGGGAGCATCCTCCGCGGGTCCCCCAAAAGGGGGCTGAGGCCTCTTGTACAAACCCCCCACTTTAAAAATTCTTCCTAGAATCTTTGGGATTTTAAATTTACAAATAAATCTTAAATGAAAAAAAAAGGAAAATTTTAAATCGTGTTTTTAAAAGGAGAAAGAAAGTTTTTTTAAAATTTCCCCTCAAAAAGGGGGGGGATTTCCACCAAAAGGGCCACGAATTAAAAAGGGTTTTTTCCAAGTGAACATTAAAAAAAATTTTGGGGAAAACTTATAAAATTTAAATTTTAAAAAAAAATAAAAAAAATGTAAAATTTAGAAAATGCGTATAACAAAAAAAGTTTCTCGGGGTTTTTTAAAAAAAATTTTTCTATCATGGTTACATACAAAAAAAATGAAATCACAATTAAATTTTTTATTACAGATTAAAGAAAAAGAAAAAACATTGTCACCCAAAGGGACAAGGTTTTCCATTTAAGTAGTCTGATTTAAAACTTATTTTTTCTTAGGACCAAAAAGAAAATTTTTGGGCCCAAAGCCCTTTTTAAAAATTCCAGTGCTAAAGGGCCATTCCCTTAACTATCAGTTCAGGAACCACTAAAGGGAAAGAATATACCCAATTTTTTATTTATAATAATTTGGTTAAAAAAACGCCCAAAAGGTTATGTAAAAAGGACACAAGTGCAACTAATGGAACACTTTTTTTATAGCCCCAATCAATTAATTTCCAAAAAAGTCTGACCTCAACAGTGGGGGAAAAATTTTTTTGGGGCATAAGCACAAAAAACATTTCAGGGAAGGGGCAAGAGAAAAAAAGACGACGGAAAGGTTTTGGTGGGGTCACACACTGTTAAAGAAAGTGGGCCTAGAAAAAAACTGAAAGGAAAAAACCCATTTTTTGACAAACAAAGCAAACACAGACCCTTCATAAAAAGAAGTGAATAATAATGGGGAAACCGTCCCCCCAAATGATGTTTTCCACAGGGATAAGTTCCCGGGGAACTTTTATTTCCCAATGTATAGTATCAACTTTTATTTAAAAAATAAAAAATAATATGAGTAAAAATTTCCTGAAGGTACAAAAATAACGGGGTATTTAAAATTTTTAGGAAAAATTCTTTAAAACATTTAAAAAGGAGTATGCTGTCAAAGGAACTTTTTTAGAAACTGTCTTTGGGGAAATTTCCTAACAAAATTAAATGGGCCCCTTCCCTATTAAATTTTTAAATTTAAATATCTGCGGTTTTTTATTTTTAACATTTACAAATAACCGGTACAAAAGGGGAAAGAAGCTTATGACGACGTTTCGGGCCAAAATTTGACTTTCTAACTAGTCACAAAACAAATACAAAAGAAATACCCGGTACAAGATAGAGGCAGGTTCACCGGACGGCCCCCCTGACCCCGGGGTTTTATCCCTACAGAGTCCCCAGTAGTGGTTTCCCCAAAAGTGGTTTGGGGTTTAAAGTGAAGTAATCCCTGTCCAGCCCTACTGGGGGGGCGCCCCCTGACCTTGGGCATAGGGCCCGGGCCCCCGTTTTTTCTGCCCTATAGCAAGATCAGGGCCGTGGCAAGGGGCACGGTAAACATTCTTTTAGGGCATTGGTGTAGGCAGTTAGCTACAATCGGGCGCAGACTTTCTGGGAGCTGTAGTACAGCCCAATTTTTAAATTTCAAGTGTCTCTTTTGTCCCCGGGGTTTATTGGGGCCAGTCCCTCTTTCCAAAATCCAAAGATCCCTCTACCTCCCCCCCCCCCCCACCCAGGGGCTCAAAAGATTTGTTAAAATTAAAAACCATGAAAATTAAAGGGAAAGATCCTAGACACACCTTACAAACAGACAAAGCAAATGCATGGTAAATTTTGGAAAGGTAGATTATTTGTGGAAAAAAAAACTTTTTATTTGGAAAAACGGGGGGAAATTAACCCTGCCCCTTTTAAGGGGGCAAAATAGACAAAAAAGATTCCCCTTTGGGAAATTTTTTAAGTATTAGTAAACATATTTTTGATTTTAAACTGAACACAATATGTTCATGAAAATGACCTTGGAATTTTATTTCTTATAATTCCTTTTAATTATATGCCAACTATAAACATCAGGCTGATTGGATAGTAATTTGAGGGTAGGAAAACTATCTCACTATATGAGGTAGGATCAATGACCATTCTCCATATCAAATCTGAAACCCTTTTCCTTGGCTTTTCCTTTTTTCTTTATTTTCCAAAAATGAAACCCATTTATATATCAGTGCTTCAGGGACCATTTCTTCTCTCAAAATAAAGTTCACTTAACAAAAAATTGTTATTTACATTAATTTTATTACATTTATCTTAAATGTAAAGATTTAAAAAGTTTATGAAGAAAAATAAGTGTACTTTGCCTTCAGGTATCCAGAAGAGAATAAATAATGTGTTCATAGCAGCGTTCAGTGGGATCTACCGTGAAGGGTGAGTCAAGACTCTCTTACAGTCTTACGGTCTCCCGGGAACCATCAGAGACAAACGCGGCTGCCTCTCCTACATTATATGGCTAAACACTCAATGAAGATGGTTCACCAGTCTGAGTTATGGTGATATTAAAGATTATCTCGACACGGGGAATATTACATCAACGCTGTGGACTACAAGGGTATGTACGGTATCATTTTTTTTTAATTCCTAAAGAAATTGATGCAAAGGGATGTGTTTATAACATCGTTGTTGTGAAACATACCTTTCATGGGGTCACAAAAGATTCATTGTTGCAAATCATACCCTCGATTTGGGGTCACAAAGGTTATGGGTGCACTCTTAAGTGAGTGTATGTGTGTTCAGTTCAATTTAATTCATATCAGTCTTGCTTCAAATTTATAGTTAGGAAGATAACCTAATAAATAAAAGCCTTTCAGCTCATAAAATTACTACTGTTCTCTGAATTTTAATGTCCGGGGCATTATTACAGTTAGTGACTTGTTGGCTACCAGCAGTCAGTTTTTTGGATCACTTTCCCCCACGGCCCAGTAACCTGATTTAACTAGGCGGTTGCTACCAGCCACAACACATACTTTGTCCAGCGGTGCACACACGTGTGCGCTAGGCTCAGTTTTCCCTTTAAACGTTAGCAGTGCTCCCTTAAAGAGCAAAAACGGTGGACAAGAATGGCTAATCTGTCGATTGGGTCAACACATTCGTCATTCTTGCATTTTTTACGTGGAAATCAAACAAAATATTGGAAGTGCCAAGGACCCAGACTAAGCCCAGTGTTAGTGGCAACAGCAAGTGTTGCCATTCGAAGGAAGCACTAAATCGTATTACGTAGCTGAGAAATCAGCATCAAATAAATTATATGGAAGTGTAAGGGGAAAATTGCCGTAATCCTAGCTGTCCCTTTTGAGTGATGATAAAACAACGATCCCAGTATAGTGCAGTCAAAAGAAAAGTGTATCTTGAATAAATATAACGTATATCGTTTTGTGATAACCAGTGCATAGCAGAGTGATAAAATACCAGTGATAAAATAAAGAAACCAAAAATACTGAAGTTTACCTGTGGGAAAC
>NC_069404.1:27652691-27699920 GCF_026875155.1 Cherax quadricarinatus
GATATCTTATATTTATTCAAGATACACTTTTCTTTTGACTGCACTATACTGGGATCGTTGTTTTATCATCACTCACACGACAGCTAGGATTACGGCAATTTTCCCCTTACACTTCCATATAAATTTATTTGATGCTGATTTCTCAGCTACGTAATACGATTTAGTGCTTCCTTCGAATGGCAACACTTGCTGTTGCCCACTAACACTGGGCTTAGTCTGGGTCCTTGGCACTTCCAATATTTTGTTTGATTTCCACGTAAAAAATGCAAGAATGACGAATGTGTTGATCACAATCGACAGATTAGCCATTCTTGTCCACCGTTTTTGCTCTTTAAGGGAGCACTGCTAACGCTTAAGGAAACTGAGCCTACGCACACATGTGTGTGCACCGCTGGACAAAGTATGTGTGTGGCTGGTAGCAACCGCCTAGTTGATCAGGTTAACTGGGCCGTGGTGGAAGTGAACCAAAAAACTGACTGCTGGTAGCCAACAAGTCACTAACTGTAATAATGCCCCGGACATTAAAATTCAGAGAACAGTAGTAATTTTATGAGCTGAAAGGCTTTTATTTATTAGGTTATCTTCCTAACTATAAATTTGAAGCAAGACTGATATGAATTAAATTGAACTGAACACACATACACTCACTCTAAGAGTGCACCCATAATCCTTTTGTGACACCATCGAGGGTATGATTTGCAACAATGAATCTTTTGTGACACCATGAAAGGTATGTTTCACAACAACGATGTTATGACACATACCTTTGCATCAATTTCTTTAGGAATTAAAAGAAATGATACCGTACATACCCTTGTAGTCCACAGCGTTGATGTAATATTCCCCAGTGTCGAGATAATCTTTAATATCACCATAACTCCAGACTGGTGAACCATCTTCATTGAGTGTTTCAGCCATATAATGTAGGAGAGAGCAGCCGCGTTTGTCTCTGATGGTTCCTGGGAGACCGTAAGACTGTAAGAGAGTCTTGACTCCACCTTCACGGTAGATCCCCACTGACGCTGCTATGAACACATTATTTATTCTCTTCTGGAGTACCTGAAGGCAAAGATACACTTATTTACTTCATAAACTTTGTAAATCTTTACATTTAAGATAAATGGGTAATAAAATTAATGTAAATAACATATTTTTTGTTAAGTGAACTTTATTTTGAGAGAAGAAATGGTCCCTGAAGCACTGATATATAAATGGGTTTCATTTTGGAAGATAAAGAAAACAGGAAAAGCCAAGGAAAAGGGTTTCAGATTTGATATGGAGAATGGTCATTGATTCCTACCTCATATAGTGAGATAGTGTCCTACCCTCAAATTACTATCCAATCAGCCTGATGTTTATAGTTGGCATATAATTAAAAGGAATTATAAGAAATAAAATTCCAAGTCATTTTCATGAACATATTGTGTTCAGTAATATCAAAATATGTTTACTAATACTTGAAAAATTCCAAGGCATCTCTTAGTCATATTTTGCACACTTAAGGGGCACGTAAGTTCCCCCGTCTTCCAATAACATGTTTATTTTTCCACTATAATCTACCTTGTCCATAATTACCATCGCATTTGCTTTGTCTGTTTCGTAAGGTGAAGTCTAGGATCTTTCCTTAATTCATGGTGTAACTTAACAAATCTTTGAGCTCTGGGTGGGGATGGGGAGGGGAGGTAGACGACTCTTTGGAGTTGGAGATGACTGGCGCCAATATACACACCAGACTAAAGAGACCACTTGAACTGAAGAATTGCTGTACTACAGCTACAGAAAGTCTGCGACGATTGTAGCTAACTGCTACACCAACTGACCTGAAGAATGCTTACCGTGTCCTTGCCACAGGACTGATCTTGCTATAGGGCAGTAAACCGGGGGCAGTCCTATGACAAGGTCAGAGGGCTGCCCCCGCAGTAGGGCTGGACACGGTACATCACTTAAACTCCGACACTTCTTCGGAAACCACTACTGGGACTCTGTATGGATGAAACCCGGGTCAGGAGCCGTCCTGGTGAACCTGCCTCTATCTGTACCTGTATCTTCGTGTACTAGTGTGTGACTAGTTAGTAGTCGAAGTTGGACCGAAACGTCGTCATAAGCTTCTTTCACCTATGTACCGGTTATTTGTAAATGTTAAATATAAACGCAGATATTTGAATATAACTAATATGAAGCGGCCATTATAATTTTGTTATGTATTTACGCCAAAGACAGATTCTGAACATGTCTCCATTGATCAGCATACTCCATTCTAATGTTCTTCAGAATGTTCCTAAGAATTTATACTCAGTTACTATTTGTACCTTCAGGTAATTTACTCATATTATTTTTTATTTCTTAATCAAAGTTGATACTATACATTAGAAATAAAAGTTGCCCGGAACTTATCCCTGAGGAACATCACTTGTGACTGGTTCCCATTATTACTTCACTTCATTTATGTAATGTCTGTGCTGCATGTTTGTCAACAGTGTGTCTATTCCTTTCAGATTTTTTCTAGAGTCACTTTCTTTAACAGTGTGTGACTCCACCAAAACCTTCGTCGTCATTTTTCTCGTTGCTCTTCACCTGAAATGTTTCTGCTGCTTATGATCCAAATAATTTGCCCACTGTTGAGGTCAGACTATTTTGGCAATAATTGATTGGTTGCTATAATAAAGTGTTCCATTAGTTGCACTTGTGTCCATTTACATAACCTATTGTCGATTATTATACCAACATTATTATAAATAGAAATCGTATATTCGTTCGTAGTGGTATACCTCGAACTGACTAGTTAAGGATCGGCTTAGCATCTGGAATTATTAAAAGACTCTTGGCAATAATTCGTTGGTCCTAAGAAAATATAATGATTTAATCAGACTACTTAAATGGTAACCATGTACCTGGTGACAATGATTTTACATTTTCTTAATACACTCTGTAATAAATATTAATAGTGATTTCATTTTTTTTGTATGTAACCACTGATAGTAAATCATTTTTAAAAACCGAGAACATTTCTTTTTTGTTATACGCATTATTCTAACGTTTTACATGTTTTATGTTTTTTATATTATACATTATAAGTTTTACCCTAATTTTTCTCATGTTCACTTGGAAGAAACCTTTTAATATCGTGGTCCATTTGGTGGCAATCCCTCCTTTTTGAGAGGACTTTAAAACTCTTCTTTCTCCATTTAACACGATTTAATTTCCTGTTTTTTCATTTAAGAGTATTTGTAAATTTAAAATACCAAGATTCTAGGAAGAAGAGTTAAGTGGTGGTAGTACACAGAGCGCCTCAGCTCCCTTTCTCGGGACCCGCGGAGAGATGCTCTCCGGCCTCATCGCCTTTGATATATCTAGTTAGCTTAACAGCCTCTTCACCTCCTCCTCAGTTGTATGTTTCGTGTATTTCTTTTAACCTCGTGTTGAGTTCCTCACATACTTCAGGGTCGTGTCTTGTAAACTCTCCCCCTCCTTTCCTCAACCTGATTACCTGGTCTTTGACTGTTGTTTTCATCCTGATGTGATTGCACAACAGCTTCGGGCCAGATTTAGCTTTCGCTGCTATGCCATTTTTATATTGTCGCTGGGCCTCCCTCCTTACCTTTGCATATTTATTTCTTGCTTTTCGACTACTCTCCTTGGTCTTCTAGGTCCTTTGCCTTCTATGTTTCTTCCATTCTCCAGCACACTTGGTTTTAGCCTCTCTATGCCTTTGGTGAGCCAAGGGCTCGTGCTGGTTTTCTCATTATATCTGATGCTCTTGGGTACAAATCTTTCCTCCGATTCCATGCACATTGTTTTTCACATATTCCATTATCCCATTTAGTGTTTTACCTGCTAGTTCTCTGTCCCACTGGACTATGCACAAAAAATTCCTCATGAATGAAGTATGGCTTTATTCTTTCTGACTCCGTCTCCAATTGTAATTTTATTATGTATTCAAAGCTTAGAACCACGTGATCACTAGGTCCGAGGGGGCCTTTCATATGTGATGTCCTTTACATCTGCACTGCTCAAGGTGAATACTAGGTCCAGTTTTGCTAGTTCATCATCTCCCCTCTTTCTGGTAGTCCCTAACGTGTTGATGCATGAGGTTTTCCAATACCACCACCAAAATCTTAGCCCTCCAGGTTCCTGGGCCCCCCGTGTGGCTCCAGGTTTTTCCATTCGATTTCTCTGTGATTGAAGTCACCCACGATCAGTAGCTTAGCACTGTTCACATGGGCCCTTCTGGCCACTTCAACCAGTGTGTCAACCACCCTTGTTTTGGGCCCTTCTGCTATTCTATGGTGGGTTTTAAAAACATTGCAATACCTTTTTGGGGGCCTCCAGACTGAATGCTCCAATTAGTAGTCCTTTGCTTTTCTCTGTCCCCTCTCCAATATCAAAATCTCTTTGGTTTTTGAAAAAGAAGTGCCCACCTCCACCACCCTATACCTTTGTTTTTCCTCGGGGATCCGATATGGGTTTGGGAATGATTCCATATGTTATCGTTCCTGGGGTTTGGGGTTTCCCGTGAGGGCTTGTGTCTGGTGATGCCCCCTTTTGATTTTTCTTTGCCATCCTCCCATTTTTAAACCCATCAGTGTCCCACATTTTCGGTTTCCTCCCCAAACACTGATTCTTCTGGGGTTGTGGGGGGTGGGGGAATGGATCCGGGCCCGGGTTTATGAGATTTTACTGTATTTTGAGGGTGGGAGTTGTGAGTGTGGGGTTTTGTTTGGTAGGGGTTTTGGGAGGGTGATTCTGTGTGTATTTTATACTCTGCTTCGCTCTATTTGGGGGTTGTTCTCTGCTGACTCTAGCCTTTTCTTTTCTTTTTGTCCTTTTTCTTTCTCCGTGTCCTCTCTCTCGCGGTTTCGTTCTGTCCTTTTCCCTTGTGGTTTGGGGGGCCCCTTTCCGGGTTTTACTGTTGCCCTTTTAGCTGGGGTTTTTTCCCCTGCAGGACCCTGTCCTGCCCGGTTTTCTTTTCCTTTGGGGGGGCCGTAGGGAAATTTTTCCGACGGGGCTCCCCCAAAAATCGAAAAAAATATGGAAATTGAGTTATTTTACTAAAAATTTTAGCTCAACTCTTTGGCAAAACAATGGTACCAAAAATTGAAGGGTTTTTTACGACGTTTCTACAAAAAATTTATAGTCTTTATATCGGGTTTTTGGTGACGGCGATGTTGGTAGCGAGTTTGTCAGGGCCCCCATAAAATTTTTTTGGGGGTTGTTTTCTTGTTTTTTATCGCCTTTTCTTGCATTATTCTTTCAAATTATAAAAACGGGACTATTTGGCATTTTAAAAAAAAGGGGGGGAAACTTACCCACAGACTTAGTGAAAACCCGGGGAAAACCGGACGGGAACGCTCGGCAGTTTTCCCCGCCCCCGGTTGCCCCCGGGAATTTCCCCCTTTTACGTTTTTATACAGCTTATTTATAAAATTACGGCTTATTTGTTATCGGGAATTGATTAATATGATATAAAAAAACACCCCTAAAAAACATACAAAACATTTTATATACCAAAGACTAAAATAAAATGGGCCAAATAAGCCCCAGGATTTTTTGGGGTTTTTTCGTTTTAAAAAAGTTTTAAACCTCTCCATGCGTCTCTGAGTGGGGAAAAAACCCGGGTTTTTTGTTTAGAGGTTAATGCACTAAAAATCAGTTTACTAAGGATACCCCCAAAACAAACGCGATTTTCGCGTTTTTTTTTTTTTTTTTTTTTTTGAGAGGGGGGGCCCGGGCCCGGGGCTTTCCCCGGCCTTTTTATCTGGGAAGAAAATTATTAAATAAAGTAGAAAATATTTCCCTTTATACTTAAGAAAAGGGGAAATTTAATATTCCAGTTATTGTAGGGGTTCACTGGCACTTTAAAAAGAGCCCATACAATAAGGGGCGGGGGCCCGAGACTTTTTCAACTGCCCCCAGCACACAAAGGGGGATTACCAACAGCCCCCCGGCAGTCTTCAAGTGGCATGGAAAAAGCACCAAAAAAGTTTTTCCGGATCAGCCGGGGCTGTGGCTTTACGTGGTTTTGCGTGCAGCCGCAGAAACCCACCCGGTTGATCAGGCTCTGATCCACCGGGGCCTGGCACAAAACCGGGCCGCGGGGGGTTTCCCCCGGGAAAACCTTCCAGGTAAACTAAAGGTAAAAAGATTTCTTTATTTCCCCCCATGATTTTTTTAAAAATATTCTAAATACTTTGGGGTTATGGGGGGTTTTAAAAGGGCAGTTTTTTTTTTTGCAATTTTTCCGGGAACTAACAATTTTTTTTTTTGTGAAAAATAACGTTAAGGTTTTTTAGAGGACATGGGTTTCCGGTCAAAATTTTGAATTAGCATTTTTTCTCTGGCCCAAGTGCCCAAAAAAACCTTAGTAGCCCCATATAAAAATTGTTCGTCCCAAGGGCATTTTCAGTAAATCTTTCTTTTCTCAGTTGTTTTTTGGGGTTTATATTTTTGATAATTTTTTTAAAGAAAGAGTAAAAAACCTTTGTCTTTTTTTTTTTTTTCCCCCAAAAAGGGGAAAGGAAAATGGGGACGGTAAAAAAAACGATTTACGAATTTTCCCCTCAGCCCCCTTGAGTCCCCCCCAATTCTCGGGAAAATTTTTAGTTTAAGCATACCCTCTTCTTTTTTTGTTTAAATGTTATTTCAAATTAAACTTGTTTTTCTTTTTTCCATTTTTGGGCCATACATCTTCCATTCGCTTCCTAAAACCCGTGAATGAAGATGTCCCTTTTCCTTCTCCTCCCCCCCATTACTTTTCCCCCCACATTTTTGGGGCCCCCTTTATTCAAGCAATTACCCCCTTTAAATTTAGTTCGGTGTGTTGTGTGGTTGTGTGTGTGTGTGTGTGTGTGTGTGTGTGTGTGGTGTGGTGTGTGTGTTTTGTGTGTTTTGGTGTGTTGTTTGTGTGGGTGTTTTTGTGTGTGTTGTGGGTGTGTATGTGTGTTGGTTTTGTTTTGTGTGTTGTGTGTTGTGTGTGTGTGTTTTTGGGGTTTTGTGTAGGGTGTGTTGTGGTGTTGTGTGTGTGTGGTGTTGCGTGTGTGTGTTTTGTGTGTGTGGGTGTGTGTGTATGTGTGTGTGGGTTTTGTGTGTGTTGTGGGTGTGGTGTGTTGTGTGTATGTGTGTGTGTATGTAGGTGTGTTTGTACTCACCTATTTGTGGTTCGGGGGTCGAGTCACAGTTTGGGCCCGCCTCTTCGTGATTGTTACTAGGTCCTCTCTTTTCCCGGGGCCCCATGAGCTCTTTCAAAAACCTTTGGGCCTTTAAAATATGTATGGTTCCGCCTCCCCCACATCATTTTCTGGCTATTCCATGGCCAAAATTTATCTATGATGAAAAAAATATTTCCCTAACACCCCTTTTGATTCTTTTGGGAGTTTTCAATTTCCCAATTGTGACCTCTTGTGTCTGTGCCCCATCTTGGAAACATCCGTCTTTGTCCCCCTCGTCTTTTCCCGGGCCCCCGTTTTTTAATAGGGTCGTTATCTTTGTCTCCCTGCCCATCCGGGGCCTCCAGTGTCGTCGGGCCCCGTTTTCCCCTTTAAACCTTTCTTCATGGGAAAACCCCTTTATTTTTGGGACTAGTCTTGTTGAAAACCCTTTGCATTTTTCTCAAAATTTTTGACGTGTTTGGGCCCTAGGTGGGGTTTCCAAACTGGTGCTGCATACTCCGTAGGGGCCCGGGATTTAGATGGTTTTAAACAGGTTTTAAAAACGAATCCTTACTGGGGTATCGGAACGCTACCCTTTGGTTTTGCCAGGCCCCCGGATGCTGCACCCGTTATTGATTGATGTGCCCCTCAGGAATTGCCTCGGTTTTTTCTAAACCCCCGGGATCTTTTTCCTTTATTTGGGTTTCCCAGTCTTTGGCCTTTCAAAAACTATATTGTGTCTCCCGGTTTTCTTTGCCCTCCCCAATTTTCATAAATTTGAATTTGGCGGGGTTTAAAATTAAGGACCCAGTTGCTGGCCCAAGGCTTTTTCCCCTGTCCAGATTCTTTTAGCCCTTTCCCCTGATCCTCGTCCGTTTCGATTCTTCTCATTAAACTTAACATCGTCTGAAAACCCAAAGGGACCCCTTCTGGGTCTATCCTTCCGTTATGTATTCACGAAACCCAAAGAACACCCAAGGCCCTGGGAAATGCCCGCTGGGGAAACCCCGCTTGTCACGGGGCGCCCACTCTGACACCTCGTCGCGAAACCAGATTTCGTTGGGTTCCTCCCTGTAGATATTCTCTGATCCTTTGCAGTCCCCTTTCCTTTTTGTGTGCCGGGGTTCCCCTGTTTTTGGCGGTAACCTCTTGTGAGGAAAAAACTGTGTCAAAAAGCCTTCTTGCAGCCCAAAAAAATCAAGTCGTTCCCCCCCCTTCTCTCTTGTTTTTACTTCTGTAAATTGTCATAAAACTTGTAGGTTTGTGACACGGTTTTTTCCCTTTTCCCTGAAACCCGTGCTGGTTGCCCAATTTATACACTTGTTTTTTTTCCAGGTCCCCCACATCTCCCCCTTGTTGTTTTTCCCCCTGCCCCCTTCCCATATATAATTTAGAGATACGGGTCTGTAGTTTAGTCCCTCATTTTCTGTCTTTTTTTTAAAAAATTGGGGACTACATTTGCCTTTTTTCCTTACCCAGGGGGGTTCCCCGTTTCAAATGATGTTTTGGGAAGATCTTTTTTAAAATGGCTCACACAATACTCGCCCCCTTTTTAAATGGCCCCATGGAGGGGATTTTTGGTTCTGGTCCCACCGGGTTTGAGGTGTCAAGTTGCATAGCAGGGTTCTTCACCCCCTCCCTTTGGGTTTTATGTACCTCATCCAGCACTTGTGGTGTGCCCCCCGTTCTGATTTTTTGGAAATCCCAATGGGTTTTTCCCCGGGAAATACCTTTTTTAAATCTTTTGGGTTGGGGCTCCCGAATTCCTTCCCCCCCCCCCCCGGGGTTTTTGTGAAATTTCCCCTCACCCTTCCTCAGTCTGATTACCCCCGGTCCTTGACTTTTTGTTTTCCTCCGGGTTTGGGGTTTTAAACAGCTTCGGGTCAGTCTTTACTTTTTTATTTCCCATTTTCATTTTCAATTTTTCTCTGGCCCCCCTTCTTAATCTGTGCTATTCGTTTTGGCTCTTCGGCCCGTTTTTTTTTTTTCCCGGTTCTCTGTCTTTGTACCTTTTCCTTTTTTAGGACCCCTAGTTTTTGCCTCCTACACCTTTTGGGGGACCCAAAGGGCTGTTTTGTTCTTCCCATTATTTCGTTTCCCCTTGGGAACAAACCCCTCCCCTGCCTCCTTTCATTTTGTTGCTTCTTAGGTCCATCATTTCTTTTATGGTTTTCCCGTTTAGTTCCCTCTCCCACTGAATGTTTGAAGGGAAAGTTCCTATGCCTGAGTAGTTTTTTCCCTTTTTTAGTTTGGTTTTTTCCCCGCCTTTTTCCTGCTACTCTCTCCCCCCTTGGGCTCAAAATTTTTAGTCGAAGAAAAGAACCAATGATCACTAGGGTTCAAGGGGCCTTTCATACTTGATTTCCCCCGAGGGCCGAAAATACTCATGGTGAATACAAGGTCCAACCCTTTCTGGTTCATCCCCCTTTCCCCTCTCTCTGGTGGTTTTCTCTAAAATGTTGATGCATGGGTTCTCCCGTTTCCACTCCATTTATCTTGGCTCTCCATGTTTCGGGCCCCATGGGGGTCCAGGTTTTCCCCGGCAATCTCCCTTTTGTTTGGGAAAACACCCATAAATAGGAACTTTGCTCCCCCCCTGGGGTGGGTCTCCTGGCCCCCTCGGCTTGTGTGTTGATCATTTTCTTGTTGGGTCTCATTTGTATTTTTCTTGGTCCTGCAGTTCTGTGGTGGGTTGTACATTACGGGAAATTTTCACCTTTTGTCCCCCAGATGGTTTGTTTTATAGTAAATCCCCTTTCGCCCCTGGGCCCTCCATTTCCCCCCCCCCCCCCCCCCCCCCATTTTCTCAAAAACCCCCCTGGTTTTTAATGAGCAGTGCCAACCCCCTCCCCCTTCCTCCCCCTTTTCCCTTTCCCAAAAATTGATATCCCCGGGTGGGAAGATTGAATCTGTTATTTTTCTGGTGAGTTTTTTTTTCTGTGAGTGCTATTATGTCTGGGGATGTCTCTTTTTATTTTGTGCCATCCTCATACTTGTTTGTTATTCCATCTGCATTTTTTTATCCAACCTTTAAATTTTTTTTCTAAGGAACCCGTGGTTTTGGGAAGTATATTGGGGTTGGGGGAAAAATGGGAGACCCGGGAAGGAATAGGGTTGTTGCGTGGGGGTTTAAGTTTTTAAGTAGTGGGGGGGGGGGCATTGGATTTTGGGAGGGGGGTTTTGATTTAGGGGTGTTTGGTTGCCCCTGGGGGTTGACCTGGTTCGGAGGGTTTTTAAGAAAATTGTGGGGAGGGTGTATTAGATCTTCTTCCTGGGTCTGGGATCTCCTGCTGTTTTTTCCAAAACCCCTTTTTCTTTTCCCCCTTTGCCCTTTTTACCATCTCTCTCAGTTTCTTCTTTCTTCTTGTGTTCTGTCGCGGGCGAGATACCCCCCCTGTTTTTCCCTTTTATGTCCCTTAATCGTGCTTTCTCCTGCAGTATCCCGGTTCCCAGTTTGTTCTGCCTTTAAGGGGCACTCTCACTGGCCGGGTTCTTTTTTTTTCAAACCCCCCCCATTCTCCGAAAAATTTTTCCGCTGGGTCATATGTTTTCCTAATTTTCTTTCTTTTAAGCTTTTCAATTTCTTTTTTTTTCCTTGTTTTCTTGTTATATGTTTCCCCCTTTGACTTTCCCGGAGCCCATACACAAAGGGTTTACCCCCCCTTTCATTCTCCCCCTGCCCTAAACCTGTGTATCCCCCCTTTTTAAATTTTGGGTTTTTTCCACTGCGCTTTCCTTTCATCAGTTTCCTGGGTAATGTACTTTTGGGGTCAGTGGCCTGCATTTTCCCCTTTTCGGCTTTCCCTTTGGGGTTGTTGTTGTCTTTAGGGCCTCCACATAAAACTTTGCTCTTTTCAATTTTTTTACAGTCTCCTTGATAGAGCATCTCCCTGCATTTTTGCACCTTCTTTTTTCCCCACAGTTCCCCCTTTTTTGTGGCTGAGGGTGCGTCCCCCCTGTTTTTCAATCCCAAAAAAAGTTCTTTAGTTCTTTAGGCTGCTTCAGATTTTTCAGTTTCCCCTTCTAAACTTGGGATTCCCGGGTTCTGCTTTCTTTGGGCATGCACCTCCCACTTCCTGCTTCCCTATCTATCCCCCCTTTCCATTTCTCAAAAAACAAAGGGGGGTTTTTTAGTTTTTTTCCATCAGATCCCTTTTTTTGGGGCTCTGTGCCAATTTTTCTTTGCATTTTCCTCCCTGTCCCCTTTGGGTTTTTTTTGTTGCTCTTGGCCCAACCCCTTTTTTTTTTTTATCCCGATTGCCTCAGAGGGGGGAAACCTATGTAGTTCGTTTGTTAGGTTTTGTGGGGTGTGTGTGTTTTTAGTGTGGGGGGGGGGGGAAGTAGTGGAGGAAATTTTGGTATTTTGGGGGCTGAGTGGGGAGGGGTGGGGGGGGTTTGGGGGGATCGGGGGAGGGGGGGGGGTGATCGAGGGAGGGGATGGGGTAGGGGAAAAAGGAGTGGGGGTCGGTGGTGGGGGGGGGGGTGTGTGTGTGTTGGATAGGGGTGGTTTTGTTTTTGGGTGTGTGTGTGGGGTGTGTGTGTGTTGTGTGTGAGTGTGTAAATTTTGGGGTGTTTAAATTTTGTGTTTGGGAAATTTTGTGTGGGTTTTTTTATGTACTGAAAGGTAGGTGGCTTGTGCGTTTAAGGTAAAATTTTCAGTGGTCCTTGGCTGCCCACACCTTTTTTGTGACCGGGCCAAACCTTTCCCGGGACTTTCCGCACTTACCCGTGTGTGTGTTTTGTGTGTGGGTGTTGTGTTGGGTGTGTGTGTTGTGTGTGTGTGTGTGTGTGTGTGTATGTGTAATTAGTGCGAAATTTTGTGTGGGTTTATTTTTTGTCTGAAAAGTAGGGGGGCTTGTGCTTGGAGGGGGTAATGTAGATTCTCAGGTTTTCCTTGTGTCCACAAAAACCCAGGGGACCGACTCCCTTTCGTGTTGCCTTTATACCTGTTATAGTGAGGTTTTTCGCCCTTTTTCAATGGTTTTCCATTTTCTAAACCTTTTTGAAAATTGAGTGCCTATTCTTTTTTCGTTTCTAGGGGAGTTAGACCATTTACATTTTAGCTTTTGGGGGTTTTTAAAAGGGAAAATGGAACCCCCCCAAAAAACCACTCATAGGTTTTCAGTACTTATTTTTTTCAGGCTGTTTCAGTGTAGTTGGGCCCGGTCGATGTGACGTCTGGGTAGATCAGCTCGAGGGACGTCCTGGCGTAGAATTTCCCCCTCAATTTTTTCTCGTTTAAAAATGTACCCTATTCACTGTTTTTCTTTCATGGTCAGGTATTGTTTTTTTCCCTTTTTTAAAATCTTGGGGTGACAATTGGAAAAGCCCCCCCTTCCAAACTAGCCTTTCGCCCCCAACCCCCTTTTATTTTCCCCGAAACACTTTTTAAAAATTTTGGTCTCCCCCCCATTTTTGGGGGCTTAGGCAATTTAAAAAAAAACAACCCTTTAGGTTTTTTACTACCCTGACCCCAAAATTTGGAACCCCTTGCAGAAAAACTTGTGCCTCAAAAAAAACTTAAATCCCCCGGAAAACACCCGACGGGGGTGACTAGCCCCCCTCGCTGTTTCCCCATGTGTGTGTGTGTTTTTGTGTGTGTTGTGTTTTTGTGTGTGTGTGTGTGTGGTGTGTGTTTTGTGTGTGTGTGTTTTGTTTTGTGGTGGGTTTTATGTGTGTTTGTGTGTGTGTATTTTGGGGTGCGTGCGTGTGTTGGTGTGTTTTGTGGGTTGTGTGTGTGTGGTTGTTTTTGTGGTGTGGTGTGTCTACCGGTTGTACTCACCAGTTTAGGTTGCGGGGGTTTGGTCCCAGCTCAGGCCCCCGCCTCTTCACTGATCGGTACTGGTCACCTCCCGAGCCGTGAGGGTTTTTTTATACCTTGCTTATTTGTATGTGTGTGTGGGGTGTGGTGTGTTTTGTTTTGTTGTGGGTAAAGTGTGTTGTACCTAATAAAATTTTTTATTGCCCAAAATTGGGGCCCAAAATCCCTTAAAAACAAACTTTTCAGGCTGCTGGTGCTTTTGGGGTCCTGTTGCTGGTTAACCTTTCCCGTTTTTTTTAAAATCCCGCGAAACCCCTTTTTGGGAAAAATTTTTTTGTTTTTTTTCCCGTGGCTGATTCCCGTAGTAGTAATGAGGTTTTTTCCTTTTTTTTTTATTTTTTTTTTGCTGGGGTTTTCAATGTTTAATATAAATGAAAAAGATTTAAAAAACTGTTTTGCCCCTTCTCCCCCCATTTTCCCTTTTCCTGCCCCTTCAAAACCCCTTTATCACCCTTTTTTTTTGACTTATTTACCCTTTTCCCTTTTAAAAAGTTACGAATGCTTTTTAGACGCTATGGTTTAAAAAGCTTCATGTAAGGGAATAAAGGGAAAATATGAGGTTTTGGGAAAGTAAAAAAAATTTAAATAAACTGAATTAAATAAAGGGAAAAAGGGGCAGTTTTGATACTCCTTTTTTTCAGGAATTAAATGTTCTTCCTGGTGGTCAAAAGGTTCATGCAGGGCCCTTTTTGAAGTTTTTTAACTTCAGCTTTTAAACTCAATGATTCAATTGCCATTTGGAAAATTTCACCAAAGAACAAAACAGAAAAAATTTAAAAAACCCCAACGAAAATAACAGAAAAATACTCTAGGTTTGGGCTCCAAATTAGTGAGATATAAAGGGAAGACGCTACACTTTAAAAAAAATTTAAAGTCGAAAATTTCCCCGTCAAATATTTGGGTTTAGGACTAAAAATAACTTTGTGCAGCTCACATTTTCATTATGTGATTAACTACTTGCTCAAACAATATAACTTATTTTTTTATTATGCGAAATATATTGCCCCTTAATTAGAGTATATACAATTAGATACACGCTACTCTGTATATACTTATGTTAGTATTAGTTATTAGTTTTAGGAATAAAGAAGCTCGATTGCACCTGAGTCAGTAAGTCGCTAGTCCTCTAACTTCTAGTATAACCATACATTAGTCCCGCAGAGAGGAATTAAAGTATAACTTTTCTGTATATACAGTGAAACATTAAGACCTCTAAGCGAATATAAATACTAAGAAATGCACATATCTCAGTGACTATTTGTGCTGGTTACTACTACAGTTAAATACTAAACTCATAATAAAAATCCTTCTAATGAGAATTGTAAATCTTTATCAGATGCTGTAATTAAGAATAAATTATGACGGATATGAAGTTAGACTTCGTCCACTACACTTCATCCACATATATGATATCAAGTAGAATGTTGGTAAAGAAAAAAAAAAACTTACATTTAACACCCGACTGATCAAATTATTGTCAGGTATCTCAATTTCTTCATTTTCCTTTACTGAGATAATCTGTATAATGTCTTTATTTGCCTGGATGTGCGCCTCTATATAGGCGTCATAACGGTTGTCAGTCTGGCGCAGCAATGTTTTCACTCGGTTTGCTTTCCCAGTAGAAATAGCATTCCTTAACTGCGTATCCACATTCTGAGGAAAAAACATCTAATAGTTAGTGTTCTTAAATAACACCTCAAGTTTAACTTTCACAAAATATACAAAATAAACTGGACTCGTAAACTCGTACATAAAATATTTGAAACTAGTCTATATATAAACTTTCCATCTGCTACTACAAAACAGATGAAAACTTTCAGAAGAAACAATTAGTCTTTAAACCTTAAACTGCCAGACGGTAATTTAAAAAAAAAAATTATCTTTAAAAAAAAAAATCTCCTAGGCCTCAGAAGTGCAATAACAATGAGTTTAATCTGATTAATACTTAGGATGATATGAAGGAGTGAATGTAATGTTTGTGTTTGTTTTATTACAATATGACAGGAAGATTATATTGTTTTGGAACATAAATTATCATATCAAATTTCACGTACCTTTACTGTTCAATCACATTAAACAAATGCAAACATCAAACACATGCAAACAAATGTAAATCGCATTCATTGGTTCCCAGAATGGTGTGCACGTAACACATTTATGTATAGGACGCACGTATGGCACGTAACTGTTTTATCTGACGTATTTTTAACCAGGCAAATCTTAACAGTTTTGGAAGTGATTCAATTTCAGCATAACTTTATGTCTGCAGTTTATTGGTTGGTGTAAATTTAGGTCATCAGCAGTTTCAGGTACAATATACTTATATGTTGAGATTACAAAAAGCATGAGAAAATTCATAGGTAAAGCGTTTTCTTTATACTAGGCAAAAATTAAAATGGTTATAACTGACCAAAATTTGTAAAGGGATGGACCGGTAAGCCAGCGGAAGGCCTCGCTCAGATGACCAAAGCTCCAAAGGCGGGTCATCATCTGACTAAGACTCGTGTCAGGAAACACTTGTCCTGTTTCCTGACATACCTTACCTAACCTACTAGGCAAGATGTGATTATCAACATCTTGTAAAATCAGATGCTAAAACACCTTACCAGCATCAAAATGTACATGTGTTTACTGTGTGTGTACTCACCTATTTGTGGTTGCAGGGGTCGAGTGACAGCTCCTGGCCCCACCTCTTCAATGGTCGCTACTAGCTAACTCTTCCTGTTCCATGAGATTTATCATACATTTTCTTAAAGCTATGTATGGATCCTGCCTCCACTACATCACTTTCCAGACTATTCCACTTCCTGACAACTCTGTGACTGAAGAAATACTTCCTAACATCCCTGTGACTCATATGAGTATTTACAGACTGTTAGAAGAATCCTGCTAAAGAATGCATCCTAACAACGTGTTGGTGGTGTCTACAGAGTTTGTTGCAATTGTTGCAATCTCTCCTATTTGGGACAAACTGGAAAATCATTGGAGGTGAGAATGTCCCAGCATCGTTATTCGATACGTATAGCACAGGAGTCGAACGCGAGTTTTAACCATATTAGAGCTTGTAATAACCCAGCAAACTGGTGGGAAGCAAATGTCATCTTCCATTGTTACTTCTGGCTTGAAAGGAATATTGTAGAATCGGCAATTATTATACTTGATAGGCAGTCATTATACAATATCAGTGATGGGCTGTTCAAATTAGATGTGTTTTTAGTTTAAAATTTGGCTCTTATACGAATGCATCAGACTGTCTTAAATGTAGTACCACACCGAGGAATTAGAGCCTATATTTTTTGCTGCAGTTTCTGAAGGTTGAACCAGAGTTTACCTCAGAATTATGTGGGATGAATATCTGTGGCTGGCTGTCCTGTTATTGCAGACGTCTCCTCCCCTTTAACGAGTTTATTTTACATAACTTTTTAGAAGTCTCCCATATATATGGTACTGTTTTTCCTTGTAATTTAAAGGGACACATTGTCCCGGGGAAGATGTAATTGCCATTGACTTCTATATCACTGATAATATATTTATACTTTTTAAGTTATTGATGCCATAGCGGAATATAACTGATTATTTTATTATTGCCAGGTTAATTTCGTTTAGGCTATTTCAGTATCATTGCTTTGGTATTTTTTCTAATGCTATAATATTCATCTTTCTGGCTATGGGCACTGTTTGTGCCCTGGGGCACTTCCGGTACCCTCTCCTTTCTCACTCCCTCACTCCAGTACAGGAGGTCTTGGACATACTCTTTTCTGCAATTTTGCAAGCTCCAAGGGCCATCCAATTGATTTTCAAAAGACTGAGAAAGTTGAATCAAGCAAGTTAATGATCGACAGGAATTTATTTGAATCGTGTTTCATAAAAAGCAGTTTTGAAAATAATTTATTTCCTTTTGTTTATATAAATTGGACCCATTTATAACTAATATAATCAGGGAAGAATTAAATGATACATTAAGCAAGTAATAAATCTTAATTCTTGGGTAGAGGAATAGGTGGGTTTCACAGAGTCGGGTGTCGCCACGCGTGTGTGAGGTGTTGCTTTGTTGTGGGATGTGATGGTGAGGTGTAGTCTTCACCCTGTATATGCCTTTGATGTTTTGTTTTTGTAGTTCCTTGATAATGTGAGAAGTCACGAAAGTGCTTGGAATTTCCCTTTTCTTTCACGGTGGTGGTTTTGCATATACTGGTATCATCTGCTTACTGTGATCTTATTGCATATATATATAATATATATATATATATATATATATAATATATATATATATATATATATATATATATATATATATATACATATATATATACATAATATATATACATATATATATATATACCATATATATATATACAAATATATATTATACATATATATTAATATATACATATATATATATACATATATATATATACATATATATAATACATATATATATATACATATATTATAATATATATATATATATTATATATTATATATATATATATATATCGTGCCTAATAGATAAAACTGGTCGATTAGCAAGAACTCATTTAAAATTAGCCTTTCCAAAATTTCTCTTATACTTTGAAAGAAGTGGATAAAAAGGCTTCAAGGAAGAATATTTGGATTTCTTCCTGAAGCCGTTGAATATTCCACTTCCCCTACCACCCCATCTTTTAATTCTCTTTTACAAATAGATATATTTTATTACATAATATGGTACGAAAAGGTTTAAGAGAAACATTATTGATATAAAGATGGCATATACAGTACATGAGATGTACGTATTGTTACATGTTTGTCACTGATTATAATGCGAAAATCTCATCCAGTTCTTCAGAACTGGGGTGCGTGCCCAAAATAAAGCAGGCATTACCCCTCTGAACAGCAGCGCTGAGCCGCTAGAACAGAAAACTAGCTGCCCTGGGATCCCTAGTTACCTGATGAGTCTTTTGCCTAGCTCCTTAAGGAACTTAGATGCACTCTTTCCCCATTAGCCAAGGTTCTCTGAGCCTATGGGAACAAACATATAATGATGGGCAAGTTCTCCATATTTTCTAGACTTTTGGGACTCCCTGAAGCTGGTGGCTGCCCCTCCTTCTTCTCTGGTGTATTGGAGATAGGTATCAGCCAAGGTAGATGCACATGTGTAGTCCCCACCACCACCCTGCTTTTGTCTGTCCAGGCTTAAAGTGTGATACCATCTGGTATGCTTCTTGCTACCATCAGATCTGCATAGTTGGGTGGCTCCCTTACTGCTGGGCATCCGGCTGTTGTGAGGTTCCTTTTGATAATGTTATTAACCTCCTCATGTCTTGCAGTCTTTCCCTCGGATTTACCCGGGACCAAGACCATGGTGCCCGAATAGGTCTGCTACTTCGCTGCCAAAATAAACCTGTGTTCGGCAAGAATAGGGGCGGCAAGTCGAAGGGGAACACCCAAAGCGGGTGGTCTTGGTAGTCGAGCCGTGTGGCCCAAAGGCTGGAGTTGGGAACAGCCAGCAGAAAGTCCCCTGCATGAGGAGCTCTCACTACCAGGAGGCGGGTTCTATCCTTCCCTGACACACACTGAAGCATTGTTGAGGCTATTTTCTCCACTATCGGTCCATCCCAGTGCAACTGTTTGTAGTTGTTGGGGGTAGCAGGTCTGGTTTCAGAGCGCGTTAGATTATCCCAGATAATGGCTCCGTCAATGAACTTTTGGTCCTGGACTCCAATCTTGTCCCTAAGATGTTCAGGGAGAATTGCTGCTAAAAGCCCTCTGGGTGCAATGCATGAGGACAGAAAAGCAGGTAGTGCAATCTGTAATGACTTGCGGACACCAATGCCTCCTAGTTTGACTGGAAGTGTAGCTTGGTTCCACTGCCCATCTTCTGGAGTAAGGTTAATACTTTCGTAAAAATCTTCCTCAGGATACTGTCATATTCGTGCAGTATAGGGTTATCACATGAAGGTGCACATCTTAGGGAATATGTCAACCTGGGTAGACTCAAGCACTGTGTGAGAAGGTACAAGGCATCGTGGGTGTCAAGATTGCCTATTTGTTGTTCCATTCTCCTCAGTTCTTCCAATTTCTTCCTGAGGATTGTGTCAATGGCATCGCTTCCCAGAGGTGCTCCAAGCAAGACACTATTTGTGAGAGCAATGACTGATGCTCCTGGTAGTTTCGATCTCACTGCATATATCACTTGTTGACTGAAATGATTTCACATTAGGATGGATTCCGGATGAGACCCATTTCCTGTCCCCGTGTCATCACCTGTGTAAGATCACCTAAGAGAGACTCCTTTGTACCTGTTATTGTGCCATCATCCAGGAATCAGATGTTTAGCTCACTGGTCAATCTGACTGTGATTTCCCTAACTGCTATACAGAAGAGAAATGGTGCAAGAGGATCCCCTTGCTGGACACCCTCTGATGATGTGATTTCATGCCCTCGAAACAGGAGCATTGATTCCTTGCTATATCCAGCTGAAACAAAGGGGAAGAGACCAGGGAAATGTTATTGTACCGCTCTGCTAATACCACATCTCTTTTCAGGGATTAAATGCATTCTTGAAGTCTAATTTTACCACTGCATTGTCCACAGGTGGGTTGTTGATATACGCCCTTGTTGCATGAACTGCTGCTTCACTTCCTTGAGAGACCCCAAAGCCAAGCTGGTTTGGTTTAAACATCATGGCTGCCTCTGCACAAATACTTCGGACAGCAGCTTTGGAAACGAGGCGGAGAAAAGTGTTGCGTACTGCAATAGGCCTAATTCTTCCATCCTTCTTTTTAAGTGCACAAAGTGTTGCACCAAAAAAGAAAGGTTTAATTTCAACAGGAATAAGACCAGCCAAGGAATTGTTGATGAACCTTATGATCTCTGAAAGCAGTGTCTCTGCAGTCTCCCCAATAACTGGATTAACCATTTCCTTTAAATGCTGTGGCCTTATTCCAGTGTAACCCCCAGTAGACCCAAATGAGAATGGTATTATTGCTTTGTAAACGTCTGAGTCTTCCACGATCAATGGTTCCACAGTGGGGACAGAGGTGTTGGAACTGTTGGTGCCCTTGGTTTCCCTGGCAGGGTGCTTTACTCTAAGTGCTTCATCCGTGTCAGCATCCCTGGAAGCAACTGTATCTTCACTGGTAATAATTTTGATTGCCCCCACTGTGTTGCCCTCTTCAATTTTCTTGCTCACATGCACTCTGACTTTTTCACTGTCAGTAGAGTGAGTGGGGGTTCTACCTCTCCTGTTTTTGTGTTGACGAGGAAAACGAATGAAGTTATCAGTTCTAGGAAAGTCTCTTAAAGATTTAATGATCACTGAGGCTAGCCTCTTTCCCCTTCTTTCCTGCACAGCTAAGCAGACATTGCCAAAAAGTAGCAAGTTATGCCATGCCTTGATGGTTGGTGGAGCATTTAGGATAGCGGAACCAACGGTTACTTTTTTTAAGAGGTCAGTAAGTTTCCCAGTTGCGTGTGGATGGGCTGCTCTGGGAATATGTGTGAGTGTCCTGGTACCTGTTGCTTTAATTGCATCGAAGATATCATCTGACGAGATGAGGCCTGTTGGAGTGGGTTCAGATGCCTGAGGTGGATCTGGATCATCACTTCCCACAGGAGGACATCCTGAACCAGGACAGCTACCGTGTTTGCGGAGGAAACCATTAGAGTTGAGACAACGAAGCTGTAAGCACGACAGGCACTTGCCACTCCTAGTATTGCCAGCCGTACCATTTCCCTGGCTGCTTGCTTCCTCCTGGTTGGTGCGTGGAAGGTAGTAAACTTGACCGTGGTGGCCTGGTGGAGTTTGAGGGGCTGGTAAGGGACTGGGAGTGGAAAGGGAAAACCGCTGCTGGGTTTAAAGATATTTTTTTTCATTATTGTTAATGTAAAAAATTATAATTTTGCATCAAAAGAATCTTAGAAAACTTACCAAATCTTATTATAACAAGTGCAATTTATTTTAGCCTGATCCAACTAAATATATTTTAGATACGTTTACAGTACTTTAATACTAAACAAACACAGTGAAAAATATTTTTTTTCGTTAGGTTCAGGATGATTTTTGCCTGGTGGCCTGGTGGTTAACGCTCTCGCTTCACACGGTGAGGGCCTGGGTTCGATTCCCAGCCAGAGTAGAAACATTGGACGTGTTTCTTTCCACCTGTTGTTTATGTTCCCCATCAGTAAAATGGGTACCTGGGTGTTAGTCGACTGGTGTGGGTCGCATCCTGGGACACTGACCTAAGGAGGCCTGGTCACAGACCGGGCCGCGGGGGCGTTGACCCCCGGAACTCTCTCCAGATAAACTCCAGATACACATATTCTCGCTTGTCTTATATGGCAAGAGGAGCGTTGCTATTTAAGCCAAGATCGCAAGTTTTATATATTCGTACGATATATATATATATATATATATATATATATATATATATATATATATATATATATATATATATATATATATAATATATATATATATGTGGTGCCGAATATGTAAAACTGGTCAATTAGCAAGAACTCATTTAAAATTAAGTCCTTTCTAAAAATTTCTCTTATACGTTTAAAGATATATTTTTTCATTAATGTTAATATAAAAATTATAATTTTGCACCAAAAGAATCTTAGAAAACTTACCTTACCTTATTATAACAAAAGTAATTTATTTTAGCCTAACCCAACTAAATATATTTTAGATTTGTTTACAATAATTTAATACTAAACAAACACAGTGAAATATAATTTTTTCGTTAGGATCAGAATGATTTTGCCGAAATTATTGCATACACAAATTTTTGCTTGTCCTATATGGCAAGATGAGCGTTGCTATTTAAGCCAAGATGGCAAGTTCTGCCTATTCGGCACGACATATATATATATATATATATATATATATATATATATATATATATATATATATATATATATATATATATATATATATATATATATATATATATATTTGGCAGAAAATATAGGGAAGTACCACCTCTATGGCTGGAATGGGGACTCCCATCCTCAGAGAAGACAATAAACGTACCTCTGGAAATACTCAAGGTTCTCCCTGGAACTATTTGAATATTTTCTTCTACCATCCTCTATATTTTATTATTATTATTATTATCACACTGGCCGATTCCCACCAAGGCAGGGTGGCCCGAAAAAGAAAAACTTTCACCATCATTCACTCCATCACTGTCTTGCCAGAAGGGTGCTTTACACTACAGTTTTTAAACTGCAACATTAACACCCCTCCTTCAGAGTGCAGGCACTGTACTTCCCATCTCCAGGACTCAAGTCCGGCCTGCCGGTTTCCCTGAACCCCTTCATAAATGTTACTTTGCTCACACTCCAACAGCACTTCAAGTATAAAAACCATTTGTCTCCATTCACTCCTATCAAACACGCTCACGCATGCCTGCTGGAAGTCCAAGCCCCTCACACACAAAACCTCCTTTACCCCCTCCCTCCAACCTTTCCTAGGCCGACCCCTACCCCGCCTTCCTTCCACTACAGACTGATACACTCTTGAACTCATTCTGTTTCGCTCCATTCTCTCTACATGTCCGAACCACCTCAACAACCATTCCTCAGCCCTCTGGACAACAGTTTTGGTAATCCTGCACCTCCTCCTAACTTCCAAACTACGAATTCTCTGCATTATATTCACACCACACATTGCTCTCAGACATGACATCTCCATTGCCCCCAGCCTTCTCCTCGCTGCAACATTCATCACCCATGCTTCACACCCATATAAGAGCGTTGGTAAAACTATACTCTCATACATTCCCCTCTTTGCCTCCAAGGACAAGTTCTTTGTCTCCACAGACTCCTAAGTGCACCACTCACTCTTTTCCCCTCATCAATTCTATGATTCACTCATCTTTCATAGACCCATCCGCTGACACGTCCACTCCCAAATATCTGAATACATTCACCTCCTCCATACTCTCTCCCTCCAATCTGATATTCAATCTTTCATCACCTAATCTTTTGTTATCCTCATAACCTTACTCTTTCCTGTATTCACCTTTAATTTTCTTCTTTTGCACACCTACCAAATTCATCCACCAATCTCTGCAACTTCTCTCAGAATCTCCCAAGAGCACAATGTCATCAGCAAAGAGCAGCTGTGACAACTCCCACTTTGTGTGTGATTCTTTATCTCTTAACTCCACGCCTCTTGCCCAGACCCTCGCATTTACTTCTCTTACAACCCCATCTATAAATATATATTAAACAACCACGGTGACATCACACATCCTTGTCTAAGGCCTACTTTTACTGGGAAATAATTTCCCTCTTTCCTACATACTCTAACTTGAGCCTCACTCACTATCCTCGTAAAAACTCTTCACTGCTTTCAGTAACCTACCTCCTACACCATACACTTGCAACATCTGCCACATTGCCCCCCTATCCACCCTGTCATACGCCTTTTCCAAATCCATAAATGCCACAAAGACCTCTTTAGCCTTATCTAAATACTGTTCACTTATATGTTTCACTGTAAACACCTGGTCCACACACCCCCTACCTTTCCTAAAGCTCCTTGTTCATCTGCTATCCTATTCTCCGTCTTACTCTTAATTCTTCAATAATAACTCTACCATACACTTTACCAGGTATACTCAACAGACTTATCCCGCTATAATTTTTGCACTCTCTTTTATCCCCTTTGCCTTTATACAAAGGAACTATGCATGCTCTCTGCCAATCCCTAGGTACCTTTACCCTCTTCCATACATTTATTAAATAATTGCACCAACCACTCCAAAACTATATCCCCACCTGCTTTTAACATTTCTATCTTTACCCCATCAATCCCGGCTGCCTTACCCCCTTTCATTTTACCTACTTCCTCACGAACTTCTTCCACACTCACAATGGCTCTTCCTCACTCCTACAAGACGTTATTCCTCCTTGTCTATACACGAAATCACAGCTTCCCTTTCTTCATCAACATTTAACAATTCCTCAAAATATTCCCTCCATCTTCCCCAATACCTCTAACTCTCCATTTAATAACTCTCCTCTCCTATTTTTAACTGACAAATCCATTTGTTTCTCTAGGCTTTCTTAACTTGTTAATCTCACTCCAAAACTTTTTCTTATTTTCAACAAAATTTGTTGATAACATCTCACCCACTCTCTCATTTGCTCTCTTTTTACATTGCTTCACCACTCTCTTAACCTCTCTCTTTTTCTCCATATACTCTTCCCTCCTTGCATCACTTCTACTTTGTAAAAACTTCTCATATGCTAACTTTTTCTCCCTTACTACTCTCTTTACATCATCATTCCACCAATCGCTCCTCTTCCCTCCCGCACCCACTTTCCTGTAACCACAAACTTCTGCTGAACACTCTAACACTACATTTTTAAACCTACCCCATACCTCTTCGACCCCATTGCCTATGCTCTCATTAGCCCATCTATCCTCCAATAGCTGTTTATATCTTACCCTAACTGCCTCCTCTTTTAGTTTATAAACCTTCACCTCTCTCTTCCCTGATGCTTCTATTCTCCTTGTATCCCATCTACCTTTTACTCTCAGTGTAGCTACAACTAGAAAGTGATCTGATATATCTGTGGCCCCACTATAAACATGTACATCCTGAAGTCTACTCAACAGTCTTTTATCTACCAGTACATAATCCAACAAACTACTGTCATTTCGCCCTACATCATATCTTGTATACTTATTTATCCTCTTTTTCTTAAAATATGTATTACCTATAACTAAACCCCTTTCTATACAAAGTTCAATCAAAGGGCTCCCATTATCATTTACACCTGGCACCCCAAACTTACCTACCACACCCTCTCTAAAAGTTTCTCCTACTTTAGCATTCAGGTCCCCTACGACAATTACTCTCTCACTTTGTTCAAAGGCTCCTATACATTCACTTAACATCTCCCAAAATCTCTCTCTCTCCTCTACATTCCTCTCTTCTCCAGGTGCATACACGCTTATTATGACCCACTTTTCGCATCCAACCTTTACTTTAATCCACATAATTCTTGAATTTACACAATCATATTCTCTTTTCTCCTTCCATATCTGATCATTTAACATTACTGCTACCCCTTCCTTTGCTCTAATTCTCTCAGATACTCCAGATTTAATCCCATTTATTTCCCCCCACTGAAACTCCCCTACCCCCTTCTGCTTTGTTTCGCGTAGGGCCAGGACATCCAACTTCTTTTCATTCATAACATCAGCAATCATCTGTTTCTTGTCTATGTAAACATTTATTAATAAACAGAATACATTTACAGAAAACACAAACGTGAATACAATGGCACAATGTATTAAAGATCATGAATTTTCTCCAGTGAAATGTACACAAACACTGATCTCTGGCTGAAGGAGACTCGAACCTGTGAAGCTTGGAACAAGGTACGCAGTGCTTTACCAATCTACCCACACTGGACAATACCTTGATCCAAGGCAGCCAGCTTTCAGGGAGAAGGCTTACAGCTTTTCGTCTCATCCCCTGCATGCATCAGCCTTACTAGAGTTATTAACAATGCAAGGAATCCGCAAGAGCAGGCGAAATGTACACAAACACTGGTCTCTGGCAGAAGGAGACTCGAACCTATGATCCTTGGAACAAGGCTGCCTTGGATCAAAGTCTAGCGCAAGCTGGACTCCAAGGTATTGTCCACTGTGGGTAGATTGGTAAAGCACTGCGTACCTTTTTCCAAGCTTCGCAGGTTCGAGTCTCCTTCAGCCAGAGATCAGTGTTTGTGTACATTTCGCCTGCACTTGCGAATTCCTTGCATTGTTAAAATCTCTAGTAAGGCTGATGCATGCAGGGGATGAGATGGAAAGCTGTGAGCCTTCTCCCTGAAAGCTGGCTGCCTTGGATCAAAGTCTAGCGCAGGCTGGACTCCAAGGTATTGTCCAGTGTGGGTAGATTGATAAAGCACTGCTTTCCTTGTTCCAAGGTTCGTAGGTTCGAGTCTCCTTCAGCCAGAGATCAGTGTTTATGTACATTTCGCTGGAGGAAATTCATGATCTTTAATACATTGTGCCATTGTATTCATGCAGTCCTACAAGAACCAAGCACCCAGCCAAGCTAAGTTTGTTACCCTTGGTCTGAGGAGATACGGTGGTGTCGGTGCCTCTGAGCTAATTTCATTCTCCTCCCCGTTCGGTGTACTACCCTCAAGAAGCAGTATTTTATAATTTTGGTATCACGAAAAAGTGGTATTGATCAATAACAACACTGCAACTAACCAAGGATTCTAACTCATGCTGCTTTGGTCCACCTTGTGGTGAGCAAAAACCCATGACGTTCTAACCCACAATCCTGCAAGAAATAAGCGCCCAGCCAAGCTAGGTATGTTACATAAGGACATAAGAAGGAACACTGCAGCAGACCTACTGACCCATGTGAAGCAGGGCCATGTCAATCCCCGGCTTAGACCAATGACCCACCTAGTCAGGTCACTTCCACTTAAGGAAGGAGCACGGCATCATCCACCCATACTCACGTATTTATCTAACCTGTTTTTAAAAGTAAACGTTTTCGCTTCTATAAGGGTATTCGGGAGTTTGTTCCACTCATCCACAACTCTATTACCAATCCGGTACTTTCCTATATCCTTCCTGAATCTGATTTTTTCGAACTTGAAACCAATGCTGCGAATCCTGTCTTGGGTGGAAATTTTCAGCACGCTATTTACATCCCCTTTATTTATTCCTGTTTTCCACGTACACACCTCAATCTTATCCCCCTTAATTCTACGCATTTCTCGAGAGTGCAGATTCAGGGATACATGGGATCTACTTCGTCATCCTCCTCTGTACATTTTCCAGTGCATTTATATCCATTCTGTAATAAAGTTGGTAGAATTACCGACAATATGTAAAGTAAAAGGACACAAGTGCAACTAATGTGACATTTATTGTGGCAACGTTTCGCTCTCCAGGAGCTTTATCAAGCTTGATAAAGCTCCTGGAGAGCGAAACGTTGCCACAATAAATGTCACATTAGTTGCACTTGTGTCCATTTACTTTACATATATCCATTCTGTAATTCGGTGACCAGAACTGTGCAGCATTATCTAAATGAGGCCTAACAAGGAAATATAGAGTTGAAGAACAAACTGAGGACTTCTATTGTTAATACTTTTTGATATGAAGCCAAGAATTCTGTTAGCTTTATTGCGAACATTAATGCACTGTTGTCTTGGTTTCAGATTGCTGCTAACCAGATCTTCTAAATCCTTTTCGCAATCAGTAGTATTAAGATCTACATTATTTAGTTTATATGTGGCATGGTTATTTTCCTGTCCAACAATTAGAACTTTGTATTTGCCTATATTAAACTGCATCTGCCACTTCTCCGACCAATGCATCAGTCCATTCAAATCATCCTGGAGTGCTCTAATGTCCTCATTAGAATGAATTGGACAGCCTATTTTGGTGTCATCAGCAAATTTGCTTATGAAGATTGAGACACTTATGCACCATATGGGAATCTTTATTGAGGAAACGTTCGCCACACAATGGTTTCATCAGTCCAATACAAAGCAGAAAGGTGTAAGGAGAGGAGAAGTTTGAGGTAATCAGTCCCTCAGCCTGAAGTCAATGTGTTCAGTCCATCAATCTTGTAGAAAGTACATCACAGGGCCGTAGTCGTGGCTTGTATACTGTAGTCAGGTGAGGCGAAGCAGGGGCGGGGATCATAGTGGTACCATCCACTAGTCGAAGTAGGTCTTCCTCCAAAGGTTGGACAAGGTTGAAGTATTTTTGTATCAAGATCCCATGATGTTGCAGTGTCTGACAGTTGTGATAAATGGTTTAAAAAACCGACAAGTTGAAGATTGAGACACATCGATTCCAGGCTGAGGGACTGATTACCTCAAACTTCTCCTCTCCTTACATCCTTCAGATTTGTATTGGACAGATGAAGCTACTTTGTGGCGAAACGTTTCCTTAATAAAGATTCCCATATGTTGCATAAGTGGCCCAATCTTAAACTTGTCGGTTTTTTAAACCATTTATCACTCACAAATTTGTTCATGTCGTTATTTATTCCCTCATCTATGTTGTTTATGTAAATTGTGAACAACAACGGTACCAGTACTGACCCCTGCGGAACATCGCTTTTGACTTGCCCGCATACTGATTTCTCCCCATTTTTGCAAACACTGTTGCCTATTTGTCAACCATGCCTCTACCCCGGAAAAAATTGCTCCTCCTATTCCGTGTGCTTTAAGTTTTCTCAATAGCCTCTGGTGTGGAACTCTATCGAAAGCCTTACTGAAGTTCATATACACAATATCATATTCATTACCATGATCTACCTCCTCAAACAGCTTTGTGTAAAAAGTTAGGAAATTAGAAAGACAGGAACGCCCCTTTGTAAAACCGTGTTGAGATTCATTAATCAATTTATGCCTTTCAAGATAGCTACGAATTATTTAGGTAATTATTGATTCCATAAATTTTCCCAGTATGGAGGTAAAGCTTATTAGTCTAAAGTTCGAAGCTAAGGACCTGTCACCTGCCTTGTAAATAGGTATTACATTTGCCATTTTCCACTTATCAGGCACTATGCCAGCCAAAGGTTTGCTAAGATCCTTTTTACACTCCTTTAAAACTCTTGCAAACAATTCACTAGGGCCTGGAGATTTCTCTATTTGTCTGAAGACCATGTCACTAGTTAGCTCAATCGTGCATAGTTTATTATCGTGCTGTTCTTCATATTTTATTATTTCTGGAATTTCGCTAGTATTTGCCTGGGTAAAAACTGAGAGGAAGTAGGTATTGAAAATTTCACACATATCCTTATCACTGTCACTGATCTGACCTGAGTTACTCTTAAGTGGGCCAATCTTGTCCCTAATCTTACTTCTGTATACTTGAAAGAACCCTTTTTGGTTAATCTTCGAATCCCTTGCAACTTTATCCTCATAATCCCTTTTTGCTTTTCTTATTCTTTTTTTTTATTTCTCTCTTTAATTTAATATACTGATTTCTTAACTGCTCATCCCCTATTTTGATATGCCTATATATTCCTCTCTTTTGACCAATGAGATGTTTTAACCTATTGTTCATCCATTTGGGATCATTTTTGTTGGAACTAATTTCCTTACTCGTAACAAAAGGTGTCTGGGTAGCTCTGAAAAACATCATATTGGCAACCAAGACCACCTACCTGACCCATAGTCAGGTCATCCCAATTTAGCCCACCCAGGTAATTTCTCAGCCCCATGAAATCGGCCAAGCAAAAGATTTGATTTGATTGCAGTTATCTGGATAATTTCATGATATATTGAAACTAGGTGATTTGTGATCGCTTTCCCCAAGCTCATCATTAACCTCAATATTATTAATTAGTGATTCTTTGTTGGCAAGAACCAAGTGAAGCAGATTGTTTCCTCTAGTTGGTTCTGTCACAAACTGTTTTAAAAAGCAATCCTGAACCGTTTCAAGAAAGTCACTAGACAAGATTTCCTGTCACCTTGTTCCAGTCAATTTGTCTAAAGTTAAAATCTCCCATTAACACATTTTCATATCTAGACGCTCTATGAATTCCGTCCTATAATAGGTTACTGCACTCCCTATCAAGGTTTGGGGGCCTGTAAATTAAACCCAGAATTAACTTGTCACAAACCTCGATAAACTGTAGCCAAACAGATTCTGTGTCCGATATTTCTAATCTTACATCATGTATAACACAACAATTTAAATGATCTCTAAAATACATCGACACTCAATCACCCCTCCTGTTGACCCGACCCTATCAGTATGAAGTAGTTTTTAACCCTCTATGTTGCATTCAGAAGGCATTTCTCTATCTTTTAGGTTGAACCAGGTCTCCGTTATTGCAATAATATCTATATTACCTGCACTTGCATATAATCTTATCTATCTTATTTCTTAGACTCCTACTCTTTGTATGGTAAACCTTAAGGGAGCTAGTCACTCGTTGCCCTCTACAAATCCCTGAGGTATCCTCGTTATATCTTCTGTTTTCAACTCTAATGCTGCAGCCTGATTGTTTCCCACAAACACCCATATCTCTATAATGTATCAGTTTAAATTCCTAGAAATGTCATAAATGACCCCCTCAATCACGTTTGCCGTAGAATTTGTCCCAGTTATCAATGAATGGGGTTGCAAGTTCCTTGCAGTACCAGTCTAACCAGCAACCCTAGACATCCATTCACTGCCCACTTCCTTTCTAGGCAAGATGCTACATATGATTGGGATCCCTCCCTTAGACCTGACTACTTCTATGGCTGACCTGTACTTATTCAGCTGCTCCTGTCTCCTGCCCTTCCCAATGTCATTACCACCAGCACTAAGACAGATAATGGGCTTTTTCCCATTACCTCACATGTCTATGACTATGTCACTAACAATAGCGCCTGGGAGGCACACCCTCTGTCTGACCTTCTTATCTTTGTCACAAGATGCACAGTCCATATATCTTACCTGAGAGTCTCCCACAATCAGAATATTCTTACCTTGATTAGCAGGGGAGTCAACTGTACCTTTAACCTCGCTAACCACTGAATTGCACTCTTCCTGAAGAACATACGGTGATGTTGGTGCCTGTGAGGTAATTTCATTCTCCTCCCTGTTTGATGTACTAGTCTCAATGAGCAGTATTTTATATTACTGTGACCATGAACAAGTGGTTTTTTCGATAACAACACTGCGACTAGCCAAGGATTCGAACCCATACTGCTTTGGCCCGCCTCGTTGTGAGCGAAAACCCATGACGCTTTAGCCCACACAACCACACAATCCTACAAGAACCAAGCACCTGAGGACCAATTTCATTCTCCTCCCCGTTTGGTGTATTAACCTAAACCAGCAGTATTTTATATTACTCTATTGTATATTACATATTCACAAATAACAAGGATCTACTCAGTGACCTAACAATTACAAAAACAATTTACTCCAACCAAAAACATCGGATAAGTACAAGCGAGTATAAACTCAGTGTTAGGGAATAACAGCAATAATGTAAGAGAAAGAAGGTTCAGAATGTTTAATTTTAACAAATGTAAAACTGACTGGGACAAAATAAAACAAGATCTATCAGACATATCCTGGGAAAGTGACATGAACACTCTAAATCGTCACCAGTGCCTGGAGAAGCTGAATACAGAAGCATACGAGCTCTGTAATAAATACATACCATTTATTATCCCAAAAGAAGAATAGATATTGAGAAAGAGAGCGTAGGAAGGAGATGGTACAAAAAAGAAAACGGGTTTCCGAATTGCTGTGAATCATAAACATGTCGCAACGGAGGATAGATAGTCTTAGCCGAGAGTTCACTTATTTTAAGCAAAAACTTAGGATGTCATAATAAACAGAAGAAGCACAAAGGAAACGAAAGGACATCCAGGGTATTGCAAGAAACTTAAAATATTTTTATTCATATGCAAAATCCAAGACTTCGACCATTAATGAGAAGAGACTCGTATACTGACGATGATCAGGAAACGAACGAAATTCTAAAAGAACAGCATGAATCTGTGTTCAGCAATCCACGAAATGACGGCAAGGTACAGAATGCAGAAACGTTTTTCACTCCAATGGAAGGCCGCACAGACCAGCTAACTGATATCAATACCAAGCCCATTGATTTCGAGAAAGAAACTGAAATCATACCCACCCAATCAGCACCTGGAACAGATAAATAGAATGCCTTATTTATTAAAAATTGCAAAGTGCCACTTGCAAGAGCCCTCAGTATTCTTTGGAGGAGCCTAGATATAGGTGAAATGCCGGAGACCTTAAAGACTGCAGATATAGTTCCTTTTCATAAGGGAGTCAGTAGAGAATTAACTAAAAATTACAGGCTAGTAGTGCTAATTTCCCACATCATAAAATAATTTCGAAAAGTAATTAGACAGCAGATTACAAATTTCATAGAACAGAACTATCGCATAACCCAAACCAGCATGGTTTTAGTGCAGGACGATCATGCATGTCACAGAGATGTGATATACACAGATTTTGCAAAGGTATCTGACATATGTAATCATAGGATAATTTCGCACAAAATAATGGTCATATGCATTACGAGGATTGTAGGCAAATGGATTATCAGTTTCCTAACACACAGAACATAAAAAGTAGTAGTAAATAGAGAAAAATCTAGCATCAGCGAGGTAAAAAGCATAGATATAAACACCCATCACATTTTTGTATCATCATTTTCAGATGACACAAAAATAAATATGAAAGTCACATCGGTAGAAAAGACTGAAAAGTTACAGGAAGATATAAGCAATGTTTTCCAGTGGGCAGTGGAGAATAACATGGCGTTCAGTACTGATAAGTTTCAATTTCTTGGGAATGGACAGAATGAAGAACTCAAAGGGAACACTGTATACAAAACTCAAGAAGATAGTCAAAAAGTACGAAAGGAACACATGGAAGACTTTGGAATAATTGTCAGCAGACATTTCTTTCAAAGAACACAATAAGATAAATGTTACGATAGCCAGGAGGGTGATGGGGTGAGTAATGGGAACCTTCAAAGGAAAGGAAGTGTTGCCAATGGTGACACTTTTCAAATCTCTAGTACTCGCTCATTTGCAATATTTGTCCGTGTTGAAGGCCCAGTTCAGGGCAGGAGAAATATCGGAGCTGAATCAGATACAGAGATCGCTTACGTCAGCAACTGAACCAGTAAAGTACTTAAAGTACAGTGGATCCTCTGATCACGAACGCTCCCGAACACGAACAAATCGGTTCACGACCAAAAAAAATCGCCAAATTTTTGCTTCTGGTCACAAACGCATAATCGTGTGCTGAAGAAACACAGCCGCACCAATTTTCACATCCTCCACCATTTTCTTGCATGCACCAATTTTCAGCACTTCCTGTTGTTTGTGTGCACCTAGCACAGACCCTCACCTTGTAGTCGGTCTCGGTCAGACGTCGTTAATTTGCTGGAACTCGAGGGTAAGGGATAAGTACCAAACCTCTTATCCTTCTGGGTACTTATACTAAGAAAACGTAGTTGTACTTACAGTGTTGGATATACACTATCCTTGTGCTCTTGTTAGGAAGTTGAAGATTTTCCCCTCCCACTTTGCCATTATCCTTTAGCACGTATTTTGTGTTTGTATTAGCCAATCATCGCACTTGTCAAAGCTTTTGGAGAATTTTGTGTATATTACATCCATTCTGTTTTTTCTTTCCAGTGCATCCAAAACCAGAGGCAGAAGTGACCTGCTTGAACTCATGTACTCAGGTTGTGCAGTTTTTTGGAATCCAAGATTACGTTCTGCTCTTAACACTATTTCAAAGATTTTTATGACGTTAGAGCTATTGTTCTATAGCTAATGCTTTGCTGCGATCTTTATGGAGTGGGCTTTATCATTGTTTTTTAGTGACTGTGGAATTTCCACCGAACCAAAACTCCTTCTCCATAGTATCTTAGGGCAACACGAAAGGGGTTTCTTTTCAGTTCTTAATGAAAACAAAGCAACCACAAGTCAGGGCTGGGGGTAAGTGCATGGGCATTTTGTCAATGGCTTTCTCAAAGTCTATTGGAGTTAGGGTAAGTCTAAAATCTGGCAAACATTGGTGGGTTTGAGGCAATTTCATGAAAAAATCATTTGGAATTGCCGATCTTTAACACTGATTAGAGGGTTTGCTAAACAATAATCATATTGGATTTCAGACCTTCACTCATTTCTTTGTTGTCATCTGTGTAAGTCCCATCTTGTCTGAGTAGGGGCCCGATAATAGATGTGGTATTTGCCTTGTTTTGGACATATGAAAAGAAATATTTCGAATTTCTTTCAATTTTACTAATTGCTTTCAGTTCCTCCTGTCTCTCCTGGTTCGTGTAAGAGTCCTTTATCTTAAGTGCGATACTTTCCAATTCCCTGGTCAGTGCTTCCTTCCGCATGTCAGATAATCTAGCGTTCTTGAGAAACTCGGTGTTTCTTCGTCGTCTTCTGTAGAAGGAGCATCTTTCTCCAATTTATTTCTTCTCTTCTCCTTTTTTATGGGAATGTGCCTTGAACAACTTCAACTGCCAGGAAGTTGATCCTTTCAAGGCACTGGTTTGGATCCATGTGGTGCAGGAGAACCATGCCTTAAATGAAACATGTTGGGAAGATATCTTAATGTTCGTGTTGTTGAAGTTGTATTTGGCGAAGACACCTTCACAGTTACGTGCATTTGCTGATCAGGACCACTGTGCATGTAAGTCTGAACTTCAACTAGATTGTGATCGGAATTAGTTGTTTTTGATATTGTTATGTCTCTTACCAGGTCCTCATTATTTGTGAAAATACGTTTAAGTGCAGATGCGGCTCGTTGCTAAAATTAGCGGAGGTGCTGCCTCAGAAATTTTTTAGCCATTGTTTTAATGTGTAAAGTGAAACAAGCATATATAGCTGGAAGCATAATAACCATTTAATTCTACACTTTATCACATTTAAGAATATGGTACAAGGTTTATAAGCACAACACACACAGCTGAATAAAAAAGAAACACTACCTTTCACTTGCACAACAGGGTCGGTCTGCATCAGCGATGGTGCTCTCTCTACCTAGCATCAGCGTCTTATTTCGGACATGTGCGCATGCGTCCAACAGCCAAAAAATAAGTCGCTGGAACTGTGAAGCGCACAGTTCCATACATGGAGTTTTGTAATATTTTCATGTACTAGGGGAAGGTTACTGACATTAAGCTTAAGGATTATGTAATGTAAAAGAATTAAAGAAAAAAGACTCATTAGATTGAATGTTATCGACAAAATCAAGTGAAAATACGGGGTGCTACAGTTCCGCAGTGCCTATACATGAGCCGCCACTGCAAATGTGTTTTCCAGTCTTGCTGGCTTCACTATCTGCTGACTTAGGGTGGGTTTATCGCAGAGATTTAGTAGCTCACATGTGTGACCTTTCACCAGCACTGCCTCCAGGGATTGTTTTTACTATAACATTAACTACATTCTTCCATTTTGTATGCCTAAGGTTGAAATCATCAAGCAGTAATATGTTTGGGGAAAGAGCTGGAAGGCTTTCCGGACAGTAATCAATTGCAGTAGCTGTTCCTGGAACTGTTGGGAAAGTGCATCTGGTGGCTTATATACAACCACGATGGCTCGGTTTTGATTCTCGATCTTCACTGTTAGAACTTCAACTGCATCATTTGTGGTGTTCAGCATCTCCGTGCAGATGAGCGACTCTTCGACATACAGGCCAACCCCCTCTCCCTTGTTTGTTGTTCTTTCTGTAACTTCTAAAAACGTTGTACCCATTTATCAATATTTTTTATCAAAGTGATCTTTTGTGTGGGTCTCTGAGAAGGCAACAAGGATCGCATTTGACTTCTCTAGTAGTCCACTGATAAAATGAAATTTGTTGTTGGTGGATGGAGTAAGGCCTGGTATGTATTAGCAAATATGAATGAGGGTGTATTTTGTGTTTGTAGGGGGGATTTTGTAATTGGCATCAGTAGTTGTGGTTCTGGAGTGCCTTGAGAGGCCACGGGCTGTGCCTCCGTCCAACAATGCTCCAAGGTGGACTATTTTTGGTATTTCCTTCCATTGCCTTTTCTCGTTTCCTGTCACTAAAAAATCACTTGGAGTGGGGTTGTGATAACTACTATTGTTTGTCTTGTGAGGTCTGTACCTCCTGCTCCCTTTTAGATGGTATGCAGGGCAACTTGTGTTGTAGCACTGTTCTTGGAGGACCGAAGAGTGGCACATTTCTGGGTGAAAGAATTTACAGGAGGGATAACGATGCACTTCTTCAGACAGGTCATGACATTTTTTGCGATGCTCAGAGTTACATGTCCCATTTGTTTTTCCTGATATTTCATGCTTACAGCTGCCCCAAACATAGAATTTGCACAATTTCGCTTTTGGTTGGGTAAAATTTTCGGTAGGTGTGTTCTCAGTTTGTGCAGTTTCTAGGATTGCACTATATTCCTCAGTATCCAAGCCAGGGCCACCCCGTCCTACTTCCGGGGAACTACTTTCCCCAGAAGAAGACTCCTCCACTACATCTGTAACTTGGGCTATGATCTTGTGCATTGATGGTGATATATTTAAGGTATCAGTGGTATCTGTTGTAGAGTTCCTAGCAGTGTCTGGACTGGCACTTAGTCAGCATTGGTGCTGGGGTCTGAGCCTGGGCCGGCACCAGCGCTGTGGGCAGTGGCGCTTGGACTGGGGGATTGGTCTGGGTTAGCACTGTGTGGGGGAAAAAGGTTGGGTTAACTGACATTTTTGTTTCCTGTGTTTTTTTCAGTGGGTGACTATATAGTTTCGTGTCATCTGTTGTGGTATGGGTTGTAGTATGGGCATTCTGCATTTTTTGGTTCAATCCTCCTCTCTCTTCCTCCCATGTTTTATATATCTTTGTTAGACTGTCCAAGAGTTCATCTTGATTTTCTTATTTATTTTTATTATTTATTACCCTCCTTAGTACCTTTCTGGTACCTGCCCAAAGATCTATATCTTTATTGCGCAACCAGAAGCACCTTTGCTAGTTCAAGGTCATTTTTTGAGGCAGTGTTTTTTTTCTTGCACTAGAGATAGGATGCTAATACATGATATTATATATCCGGAAAGCACTCGAGAGCCTGGTCTCAAATCTGCTCACTTCCACTGCAATAAACTGGAAAGAGAGATATGGGAGGAAGTGCAAAATAAAGCGAGTGAAAAGCAGGGCTGTGGTGGACATAATAATGGAACACTGTATCAACTTCCGGGGTTCCAGATTACTCAACATCCCATCACAAGATATTAGAAATACTTGTGGAACAAGTGTTGAACTCTTCAGGAGGAAACTGGACAAGTACCTTCAACAAGTGTTAGATCAACCAGACTAGAGAATGCTATATATGTTGGGCAGTGGGCATCCAGAAGCAACAGCCTGGTTGACCAGGCTAGCACCAGACGAGCCAAACTCATGGTCTGGTTCTTGAAGTAGAAAGACTCTTGAATCTCATCCAAGGTATATCAAAAGTAAAAATATATGATCTATATTTAAGTTGTGATGAACGATTGTCGAAGTATAACAGTTTAATTCAGTATTAAAAGTTTAAATAAGCACATTATCTGTGAGCAACCTGGCTTCTTTTTATTAAAGTTTGAGAGAAATTACTTGGTGTGTCCCGTCACCGTCAGTGGCTACCACCTTCTACCTCAGCGCCCTGTACCTCAACCTCAGTATTTTTTCCCTCAGTAAATCTTTCCTCAACCTCAGTAGTTTTTCTCAGTAAATCTTCCCTCAACCTCAGTAGTTTTTCTCAGTAAATTTTCCCTCAACCTCAGTAGTTTTTCTCAGTAAATCTTTCCCAAAACCTCAGTATTTTTCTCGGTAAATCTTCCCTCATCCTCAGTAGTTTTTTTCTCAGTAAATCTTCCCTCAACCTCAGTATTTTTTTTCTCAGTAAATCTTCCCTCAACCTCAGTAGTTTTTCTCGGTAAATCTTTCCTCATCCTCAGTAGTTTTTCTCAGTAAATCTTCCCTCAACGTCAGTAGTTTTTCTTAGTAAATCTTCCTTCAACCTCAGTAGTTTCCTTTAGTAAATCTTCCCTCAACCTCAGTAGTTTTTATTAGTAAATCTTCCCTCAACCTCAGTAGCTTTTCTTAGTAATTTTTCCCTCAACCTCAATAGTTTTTCTAAGTAAATCTTCCATCATTCTCAATATTTTTTTAGTAAATCTTCCCTCAACCTCAGTAGTTTTTCTAAGTAAATCTTCCCTCAACGCCAGTAGCTTTTCTTAGTAATTTTTCCCTCAACCTCAATAGTTTTTCTAAGTAAATTTTCCATCAGTCTCAGTATTTTTTTAGTTAATCTTCCCTCAACCTCAGTAGCGGTAACAAATAATGTAAACATATTACATACTATACAAAATGCAATTGTTACCTTACACTGAGATAATTATTAAAGTAACTACAGGATAGAAAAGTTACCTCACCTGTAACTCATGTTGTTCCTGGAACATATCTGACAGTAGTTGCTGTCCAGCTGAATCTGCATTTTCCAGACTGGTAGTCTGATCAGTTTTCTTCTGGAACATAAAACATATGTATAAATTTATAATCAAATTTGAATGCAAGATGAAATTTCATTGCTGCTGCTTGTTACAAAAACACAAAAAAATGTGTTATTAATAAATTATGAAATAAATATTTTGGTTAACACGATGAACACTTCGACATTCCTTCATTGTTTTCAACACAGATGAGCATATAATTATATATATTGGTACTCACCTATTTGTGGTTGGAGGGGTCGAGTTATAGCTCCTGACCCCACTTCTTCACTGACTGCTACTAGGTCCTCTCTCTCCCTACTCCATGAGCTTTATCAAACCTCGTCCAAAAACTATGTATGGTTTCCGCCTCCACTACGTCACTTTCTAGGCTATACAAGGAGAAATACTTCCTAACACCCCTGTGATTCATCCGAGTCTTCAGCTTCCAATTGTGACCCCTTGTTTCTATGTCCCCTCTCTGGAACATCCTGTCTTTGTCTACCTTGTCTATTTCCTCGCAGTATTTTATACGTCGTTATCATGTCTCCTCTGACCCTCATGTCCTACAAAGTCGTCAGCCCGATTTTCCTTAACCTTTCTAAGTAGGACAATCATCTTAGCTCTGGAACTAGCCTTGCTGCAAACTTTAAACTTTTGCACTTAGAGATGTGCTTGAAGAGGTGTGGGTTCCAGACTAGTGCTGCATACTACAGTATGGGCCTAACGTATATGGTGTACAGAATCTTAAATGATTCCTTACAGAGGTATCGGAAAGCTATTCTTAGGTTTCCCAGACGCCCGTATGCTGCACCAGTTATATAGCTGATGTGTGCTTCAGGAGATGTGCTCGGTATTATACTTACCCAAAGGTCTTTTTTCCTTCAGTGAGGTTTGTAGTCTTTGGCCACCTAGACTATATTCTGACTGCGGTCTTCTTTGCCCTTCCCTGATCTTCATGACTTTGCATTGAGCGAGGTTAAATTCAAGGATCCAGTTACTGGACCAGGCTCGTAGCCTGTCCAGGCTTCTTTGTAGTCCTGCCTGATCCTTGACCGACTTAATTCTCCTCATTACCTTCACATCATCTGCAAACAGTGACACTTCTGCGTCTATCCCTTCCGTCATGTCATAATGTTAAGTGTGTGTGTGGGTGTGTGGGTGTGTGTGTATGTGTATGTGGGTATGTGTGTGTGTATGTGTGTGTGTGTGTGTGTGTGGTGTGTATGTGTGTGTGGGGTGTGTGTGTTGTATGTGTGTGTGGTGTGTGTGTGTGTGTATGTTTGTGTGTGTGTGTGCCTGTGTGTGTGTGTGTGTGTGTGTGTGTGGTGTGTGTGTGGTGTGTGTGTGTGTGTGTGTGTGTGTGTGGTGCTGTGCCTGTGTGTGTGTGTGTTTTGTACTCACCTAATTGTGGTTGCAGAGGTCGAGACTCAGCTCCTGGCCCCACCTTTTCACTGATCCCTACTAGGTGTAGTGCGTGCGTGTGTGTGTGTGTGTGTGTGGTGTGTGTGGTGTGTGTGTGTGTGTGTGTGTAAAGTATGTGTGTGTGGTGTGTGTACTCACCTAATTTGGTTGCAGGTGTCGAGACTCAGCTCTTGGCCCTGCCTCTTCACTAACCGCTACTGGGTCCTCCCTCTCCCTGCCCCATGAGCTTTATCATACCTATCTAAAAACTAGTTTAGTTCCTGCCTGCACTACATCACTTGCCAGACATTTCCCCTTCCTAACAACTTGTGGCTGAAAAATACTTCCTAACATCTCTTTGGCTCATCTGAAAACTTCAACTTCCAATTGTGACCCCTTGTTTTTGTGTCCCGTCTCTGGAACATCCTGTCTCTGTCAACTTTATCCATTCCCACGCAGTTATCATTCTCCCCGCCCCTCCTTCCTCCAATGTCGTCAGACCGATTTCCCCTTTAACCTTTTTGAAGACTTCCCCTTACCCTTGGAACCAGATTTTTTGCAAACCTTTGCTTTTTCCCTTTTTCTTGTCGTTTTTGGGCCCGGGTGTGGGTTCCAAACTGGTGCTGTTTACTTCAGTGGGGGCTTACGTACATAATGTTTAAGTCTGAACGATTCCTTCGAGGATGGGAAGTACTCTCGGTTTGCCAAGCGCACAAGCTGCAGCGTTTTTTATTTAAATGTGTGTTTCCCGGCGACGTGTGGGTTATACTCACCTCCGGATCTTACCCTTGAGTGGGTTTTCAGTCTTTGGCCTCTTGCCCATACTCCTTGCGGTCTTCTTTGACTTCCCTTTTCTGTTTTGCTTTTTGGTGGGGTTTTGAATTTTTTTAGGACCCCATTGGGCCATGTGTCCGCTTCCCCGGTCCTTTGTAGCCCTGTTTCATCCCACCGTTTTAATTCCCCTATTAACTTAAATTCATTTGCAAATAAGGTCACTTCTGAGTCTATCCCTTTCCTCATGTCATTCCATATCCCAAGAATAGCACGGGGTCCTAGGATTGCCCCTTTGGGGACCCCACTCGTCACGGGTTTGCCCTTCGTGATCCCTTTATCCCGTGTTGCGTGTGTGTGTACCGCCTAGTTGAGGTTGCAGGGGCGAGTCCAAGCCCCTGGCCCCGTTTGTGTGTCGTGTGGTGTGTTGGGTGTGTGTGTTGTGTTTTGGGTGGTGTGTGTTTGTGTGTGTGTGTGTTGTGTGTCGATTAAATAACCGAATTTCCCAAATAGGCCGAATCCCTAAAAATTAATTTTTTCCCCCCCCCAAAATTTTTTAACAGATTGAAAAGTTTTTTTTTTTAAACTTATAAACCTCATCAAAATCTTTGTAAACTATACAATTTTTTTAGGAAAAGTCGCTATATATATCATTGTTTACTTAAATTATTTAACCTTTCCAATTAATTTAAAAAAATTTTCTTTTGTTCAAATCGATTTCCGCTGATTTATGGAAAAAAAAATGTATGTCGTGCCTTGGAGGGAAACTTGCGATTTTGGGCTTAAATTTCGAAAATTTTCCCTTTCTTTATAGGGAAGAAGAGCGTTGCTATTTAAATAAAAGTCACAAGTTTTACCTGTCTGGCACGGCTTATATAATATAATATATATATAAAAATATAATAAATATATTATATTTATTTTATAATTTATATTATATATATAAAAATATAGTCGTGCCGAAAAGTAAAACTGGTCAAAATTTGCAAAACTCATTTAAAAAAAAAGTCCCCTTCCCAAAATTTTCTTTTCGTTTAAAGATATATTTTTTTATTAAAGTTAAAGTAAAAATTCTAATTTTGCCCAAAAAAATCTTGAAAACTTACCTAACCTTTTTATAACAAGAAAAATTTTTTTAGCTAACCCAAATAAAAAATTTTATATTTGTTTACAATAATTTAATAAAATAAACAAACACAGTGAAATATATTTTTTTTCTTTAGGGTTCAGATGATTTTGGCGAAATTATTGCATACACAAATTTTCGCTTGTACTATATGGCAAGTAGCGTTGCTTTTAAACCAAGATCGCAAGTTCTCTTTTTTTCGGACAAATTTATTTATATAAAATATTATAAAATATATAAAATAATTTTTTATATATATATATTATTTTTATATATATATATATATATTATTATATATATTTATTTTTATAATTTATATATATTTTATTTAAAAAATATATATATATATATATATATTAAGTAGGTTGGTTAGACAGAAAAAACCCCCAGGGAGGTACTACCCCTCCTCCAAATGAGTGTAATTGTTTTACGTGATGATGGATTGTGGTGTCTTTTGTCTGTCTCATAAATATGCAAGATTACAGGTACTTTTCCCTTTATTTTCTCTTAGGTCACACTAAAAAATGTACACGTTTATTTATACCACTCATCTGATTTTTTTTTATTTTATCTTAATAGTTCTCGTTCTTATTTTTTCCTTTTTTTATCCTGGGGGAAATGGGAAAAAGAATCTTTCTTCGTAAGCCATGCGTGTTTAAAAGTCAACTAAAATGCCGGGAACAATAGGCTAGTAACCACTTTTCCTGTAATAATTACTAAAAAGAATAAGAAGATGCGTGGATGTTGTGCAAATGATAAGAAAGAGATGATTGTGGATGTTATGAATGAGAAGAAGCTGGATGTCCTGGCTTTAAGTGAAACAAAGCTGAAGGGGTTGGGTGAGTTTCAGTGGAAAGGAATAAATGGGATTAGGTCAGTGGCTTCAAATAGAGTTGGAGCTAAAGAAGGAGTAGCAATAATGTTGAAGGGTAAGCTATGGCAGGAAAAGAGGGATTATAAATGTATTAATTCGAGGATTATGTGGAGTAAAATAAAGGTTGTATTTGAGAAGTGGGTTATAGTAAGCGTATATGCACCTGGGGAAGAGAGAAGTGTAGTGGAGAGAGAGAGAGATTTTGGGAAATGTTGAGTGAATGCGTGGGGAGTTTTGAACCAAGTGTGAGAGTAATTGTGGTTGGGGATTTCAATGCTAAAGTGGGCAAAAATGTTGTGAAGGGAGTAGTAGGTAAATTTGGGGTGCCAGGGGTAAATGAAAATGGGGAGCCTTTAATTAAGCTATGTGTAAAAAGAGGTTTGGTAATAAGTAATACATATTTTTTGAAGAAGAGGATTAATAAATATACAAGGTATGATATAGCACATAATGAGAATAGTTTGTAAGATTACTTATTGGTGGATAAAAGTTTGATGGGTAGGCTCCAGGTTGTACATGTTTATAGATGGGCAACCGATATATCGGATTATTATCTAGGTGTAGCTACAGTTAGAGTAAGAGGTAGATGGGAAAAGAGGAAAATGGCAACAACAAGCAAGAGGGAGGTGAAAGTGTATAAACTAAGGGTGGAGGAAGTTCGGGTGACATTTAAGCAACTATTGGCAGAAAGATGGGCTGGTGTAAGTATGAGTATTGGGAGGGGAAGGGGGGTTGAAGAGGGTTGGAATAGTTTTAAAAATGCAGTATTAGAATGTGGTGCAGAAGTTTGTGGTTATAGGAGGGTGGGTGCAGGAGGAAAGAGGAGTGATTGGTGGAATTAAGTAAAGGGAGTGATAAAAGAGAAAAAGGCGGCTTATGAGAGGTTTTCACAAAGCAGAAGTGTTATAAGAAGAGTAGAGTATATGGAGAGTGACACTGTCAAGAAATTTTAATGAAAATAAAAAAAAATTTGGAGTAAGTTAAAAACAGAGTAGGAGAGTTAGTAGATGAGGAGATGGAGATATTGGGTAGATTGCAAAAATATTTTGAGGAACTCTTAAATATCGACGAAGAAAGAGAGGCGGTAATTTCATGCACTGGCCAGGGAGGTATACCATCTTTTAGGAGTGAAGAAGAGCAGGATATGAGTGTGGGGGAGGTGCGTGAGGCATTACGTAGAATGAAAGGGGGTAAAGCAGCTGGAACTGATGGGAACATGACAGAAATGTTAAAAGCAGAGAGAAGAGGACAAAGTGTTGGAGTGGTTGGTAATTTTGTTTAATAAGTGTATGAAAGAGGGGAAGGTGCCTAGGGATAGGCATAGAGCGTGTATAGTCCCTTTATATAAAGGGAAGGGGGACAAAAGAGATTGTAAAAATTATAGAGGAATAAGTTTACCGAGTATACCAGGAAAAGTGTACTGTAGGGTTATTATTGAAAGAATTAGAGGTAAGACAGAATGTAGAATTTCAAATGAGCAAGGAGATTTTAGAGTGGGTAGGGGATGTGTAGATCAAGTGTTTACATTGAAGGATATATGTGAACAGTATTTAGATAAAGGTAGGGAAGTTTTTATTGCATTTATGGATTTAGAAAAGGCATATGATAGAGTGGATAGAGGAGCAATGTGGCAGATGTTGCAAGTATATAGAATAGGTTGTAAGATACTAAATGCTGTAGAGTTTTCATGAGGATAGTGAGGCTCAGGTTAGGGTGTGTAGAAGAGAGGGAGACTACTTCCCGGAAAAAGTAGGTCTTAGACTGGGATGTGTAATGTCACCATGGCTGTTTATTATATTTATGGATGGGGTTGTAAAAGAAGTAAATGCTAGGGAGAGGGGAATTAAATACAATATGGGAATTGACACAGTTACTTTTTGCTGATGATACTGTGGACGAATTTGGGAGTGTGTGTAAAGGTACAAAGTTGAAAGTGAACATAGAAAAGAGTATGGTGATGAGGGTATGAAATGATTTAGATAAAGATTGTGGAGGAGAAGTATGGAAGAAGTGAATGTTTTCAGATATTTGGGAGTTGACATGTCAGCAGATGGATTTATGAAGGAAGTGGTTAATCATAAAATTGATGAAGGAAAAAAGGTGAATGGTGCATTGAGGTATATGTGGAGGCAAAAAAATGTTATCTATGGAGGCAAAGAAGGGAATGTATGAAAGTATAGTAGTACCAACACTCTTATATGGGAGTGAAGCTTGGGTTGTGAATGCAGCAGCGAGGAGGCGGTTGGAGGCAGTGGAGATGTCCTGTCTAAGGGCAATGTGTGGTGTAAATATTATGCAGAAAATTTGGAGTGTGGAAATTAGGAGGTGTGGAGTTAATAAAAGTATTAGTCAGAGGGTTGAAGAGGGTTTATTGAGGTGGTTTGGTCATTTAGAGAGAATGAATCAAAGTAGAATGACATGGAGAACGTATAAACCTGTAGGGGAAGGAAAGCGGGGTAGTGGTCGTCCTCAAAAAGGTTGGAGGGAGGGGTTAAAGGAGTTTTCGTGGGCGATGGGCTTGGACTTCCAGCAAGCGTGCGTGAGCGTGTTAGATAGGAGTGAATGGAGACGAATAGTATTTGGGACCTGACGAGCTGTTGGAGTGTGAGCAGGGTAATATTTAGTGAAGGGATTCAGGGAAACCGGTTATTTTATACAGCCGGACTTGAGTCCTGGAAATGGAAAGTACAATGTCTGCACTTTAAAGGAGGGGTTTAGGATATTGGCAGTTTACTTAAGAACATAAGAAAGGAGGAACACTGCAGCAGGCCTGTTGGCCCATACTAGGCAGGTCATTTACAATCCTTCCCACTAACAAAATATTTGCCCATCCCTATTTTTCAGTGCTACCCAAGAAATAAGTTTAGATGATTCTATTTACTCATTATGCAAGTCTCGCTCAAATCCAACCCCTCTCACTCATGTATTTATCTAACCTAAATTTGAAACTACCCAACGTTTTAGCTTCAATAACCCTACTAGACTGACTGTTCCACTCATCAACTACCCTATTTCCAAACCAATACTTTCCTATATCCTTTCAAAATCTAAACTTATCAAATTTGAATCCATTATTTCGGGATCTTTCTTGAAGTGATATCCTCAAAACATTATTTATATCTCCTTTGTTAATACCCATCTTCCACTTACACACTTCGATCATGGAGGGATATGTTGTGTATCTTTATACTTATATGCTTCTAATCTGTTGTATTTTGAGCACCTCTGCAAAAACAGTGATTATGTGTTAGTGAGATGAAAGTGTTGAATGATGATGAAAGTATTATCTTTTTGGGAATTTTCTTTCTTTTTGGGTCACCCTGCCTCAGTGGGAGTGGCTGGCTGGATGGCGAAACGTCTTTGATGGGGATGCCCGGGTGTTGTGCATGTGTCTTAATTTCATCTTGTCGGTATTATATACAACTCTTGTACTACTACTACTACTACTACTACTACTACCACCACCTCTTCCTGCCTATATATAGCCGTCCTGCTCCACCTCTGGTTAGTGTGACTTTGTCAATGGTCCAAGTCGGACCGAAACGTCGTCGTAAGCTTCTCTCTTTTATGTGCGGGTTGTGTATATATATGGAGGTAATTATGAATCTGACTGGATTAACTGGCTTATGTATTTATCTTTTTGGTGGATTGTTGTTCTTGAATATTTTAATAAGTTCATCTTTGCCTTTCATCAGTTGTGTAATTGTTATGTTAAAGTTATTATTGACTGAATCTCAAGTATTCTTTCCTAGTTTGGAATAAGTATTTACATCATCTAAGAGATTACTGATATTAACTTGGTTATCATTATTAAATTACTTCTGAATTTATTTTGTCTCCTTTAGCATTATGCGAATTTTTATTTTTAAAAAGATTATCATATGATTAAAAAAAAAAAAACACTGAGGACAATTGATATTATTTTATTTCATTATAAACCATCTCCTTATTTATAATAATTTGGGTAGATTTTTCCCAGCTACAAAAATATTTTGTAATTTTCACTTTATTAAACTTTCTAGAAGTTGTTGTTTTCTTATTTAGTGTTTAAAGTAACTTGTTAATTAATTCTTATTAACATGTTTAGTTCAGTCACTGTTTCTAATTAAATTGTCTAACTTTCAATTCAGTTTGTTTTTGAGTTTATTACAAATTCTTCTCAGCTTGTTATAACTATAAAATAATATACTTTGTTTTTATTTTAATGAAATAGCCTGAATAAAATATATTTTTGGATCTCAATATTTTGAATGCCTCATTTTCTTCTATTTTAGTAATTTTAACAGGATTCTAAAAAATAATTCTCAACAAATTATCAAAGTGTGAACTTTGATATCAAGAAATCTGTTACAAAATAATTTGAGTAAAACTTGTTTATTTATTTTTCTCTTCTAAAAATTTTTCCTAAGGTTAAATATTGACTTGATTTATGTAGAAGATTATTGTGAAACATAAAAAGTACGATAATAAAAGTTAACAAGAATATTCAAAGTGTCGTGAGATATCCACTGATACAATATTAATAACAAAGTTGTACAAGCTTATAAGACTGAGATATCAAGTAACAAGTTACGTGACTCCTGACACAATAAGACTGGATATCAAGAAACAGTCACGTACTCCTGACACAATAAAATTTCTGAGATATCAAGTAACAAGTCACGTGACTCCTGACACAATAATACGAGATATCAAGTAACAAGTCACGTGACTCCTGACACAAAAAGGGCTGAGATATCAATAACAATCACTGATCCTGAACAATAAACTGAGAATCATAAAATCACGTGATCCTACACAATAAGACTGGAAAATCAAGCAACAACAGGACTCCTGACACAAAAAGATTGAGATATCAAGTAAAAAGTCCGTGACTCCTACACAATAAGATGAATATCAAGTAACAAGCAGTGACTCCTGACACAATAAGACGAGATATCAATAACAAGTACGTGACTCCCCACACAATAAGATGAGATTCAAGAAAAAAGTCACGGGGTCCGACCCAATAAGACGAGATATCAAGTAACAAGCCCCGGACTCCTGCCCAATAAGATGAGAATCAAGTAAAAATCACGTGACTCCTGACACAATAAAAGGGGTG
>NC_069404.1:27700420-27794003 GCF_026875155.1 Cherax quadricarinatus
TTAAAAAAAAAATTTTTTTAAAGATTCCCCCAAAAAAGCTGATGGATGTGTCTTAGTTTTTTTGAAAAAATTTTGCGATAAAGTTTTTTAAACGGTCAAATGTAAAAATCTCGAACAAAGTTTTAAAAAAACATAAATAAGCATTAGAAGGGAAAAGATTCCAATCTCTATTTTTTCATGTAAGAGATTTTAACCATCCAATTATTTTAAAAAAGTTAGAAGTAGTATAAAGCAAGTCCTGGTCGACAGGAATATAATTAATTTGTTTCTAAAAAGCATTTTTGACAATAATATGAATATTTCCTTTGTTTTTAAAATTTGACCCATTTAAAAATTTAATAGTTTTGGGAAAAATTTTTAAAATACATGGACAAATATTTTAAAAATTTCTTTTTTCTTGGTTGAATATTTTTTTGGGGGGTGAGTTGTCCCAAGGACCTTCCCAATTTGGCTCGCCGCGCTCACGTTTTTAAAACCTTTGGGGGGATCTGTAGTGAGGTGCCGCCCAGACCCCTTATATACCCCCTTGGGATGTTTTATTTTTCATAGTTCCTTGATAATAGTAGTCACGAAAGCGCGGAATTTTCTTTTCTTTCAGATGGTTTTTTCATATTTGAAATCACTGTTTACTGTGTCTTATTGCTTTATATATTTTTTTAATATAATTATATTTATTATATATATATAATATATATATTTAATATATATTATATTATATTTTAATATATAATATTTTTTATTTATTTATATATTATATATATATATATTATTTTTATATATATATTTTATGTGCCAGAAGGTAAAATTTTTGACTTTTGCAAATTAGAAAAACGTCTTTTTGCCTAATAAAGCAAGGGAAAAATTTTCAAAATTTAAGCCAAAATCAAAAATTTCCCTTTTTGGCACGACGTACATATAATTTTTTGGCTAATAAAAAAAATTGCCGAAAGAAAAATTTGTTTTTTCAAAAAATCAGGGGAAATCATCGAACATTTTGAAAATTATATAATTTTTGGGGAAGGGTTAAATTATTTAAGTAGAAAAATGATATATATAGAGCTTTACTAAAAAATTGTCATGTTTTACAAAGATTAGATAGGTTTATAAGTTTAAAAAAATTACTTATCAATCTTTTTAAATTTTTGGGGTAAAAATTAAAATTTTTTTTTGGTAATTTGGGCCTTTTTGGTAAATTCGGCTTATTTAATACGACACAAACACACACACACAAAAAAATTGCCGAAAAAAAAAATTTGTTTTGCAAAAAATCAGGGGAAGTATTTCTTCCCACAGAGTATCAGTAATGGAATAGTTTGGGAAGCGAGTAGTGGAGGCAGGATCCATACATAGTTTTAAGCACGGTTTGAAAAAGCTCAGGCTCAGGGGGGTGACCGTAGCATCAGTGAAGGGGGGGGGCCCAGGAGCCGGACTCGACCCCCGCAACCTAATGGGTGAGTACAACTAGGTGAGAAAAACGCACGCACACACACACCATACACAACACAAAAAGGGGGCGGGGGCTTGGATCGACCACGCAACCCCAAAGGTGGTTTCACACCACGCACCATGTTTGAGGATCACGTTTGGGCACCTCGACGAGTGGGGGCCCACAGGGGTAATCCTAGAACCGGCTATTCGGATTTGGGAATGACTGATGGGAAGGGGTGACCGAAGTTTTTATTTGCAAATGATGTGAAGTTAAGAGGGGGAAAAAAAACAGTTGAGGATGACAGATTACAAAGGACCCGGGCAAGCTGGCACATGGCGCAATGCTCTAAATTCAACCCTACCAAATGCAAAGCATGAAAATCAGAGAGTGCAAAGAAGACCGCAGAAGGATTGGGCTAAGAGGCCAAAAACTGAAAAAACCCCACTCAAGGAGTAAAATCCCGGGGGTGAGTATAACACGGACGTTCGGAAGTACATTAACCAAAAAAACTGCTGCAGATATGTGGCCCTTGCAAACCCGAGAATACATTCCGTACCCATCTGGAGTACGCAGCACCCGTTTGGAACCCCCCTGGTCAAACACGACAAAGAATTAGAGAGGGGTGCAAAGGTTGCAAAAAGGCTGGTTCCAGAGCTAAGGGGAATGTCTTACGAAGAAAGATTAAGGGAAGTCGGTCTGACGACATTGGAGGACAGGAGGGTCAGGGGAGACATGATAACTGCGTGGAATAGATAAAGTGGACAGAGACATGATGTTCCAGAGATGGGACACAAAAATAAAGGGTCACAATTGGAAGTTGAAGACTCAGATGAGCCAAAGAGATGTTAGGAAGTATTTCTTCAGCCACAAGTTGTTAGGAAGTGGAATAGTCTGGCAAGTGATGTAGTGCAGGCAGGAACTAAACATAGTTTTTAGACTAGGTATGATAAAGCTCATGCGGCATGGAGAGGGAGGACCCAGTAGCGGTTAGTGAAGAGGCAGGGCCAGGAGCTGAGTCTCGACCTCTGCAACCACAATTAGGTGAGTACACACACACACACAGGCACACACACACACACACACACACACACACACACACACACACACACACCCACACACACACACACACACACACACACACGCACGCACACACACACACACACACACACACACACACCAACACACTCACACATACACATACACACACACAGACACACACACAGACACACACACACACACACACAAAACATACACACACACACACACACACACACACACACACACACACACACACACACACACACACACAAACATACACACACACACACACAAAACACACACACACACACACACACACACACACACACGCACACACACACATACACACACACACACGCACACACACACACACACACGCACACACACACACACACATGCACACACAACACAACACACACACACAACACACACAAAACACACACACAACCACACACTCACCCCCGCCACACACACACACAATACATACACACAACACACACACAACACACAATACACACACATAACACACACACAACACACACACACACATACACTCCCTCCCTCCCCACCGACATCTCACTCTTTCCGTGATACCTCCCCTCCCTCTTTCACCCTCCCCCTCCCCACCTCTCCCTCCTTCCCCTTCTCCCCCTCCCACTCACCCACTGGCTTCTCCCTCCTTCCAACTCCCCTCCCCACTCCCCTCCCCACTCCCCCTTCCCCACTCCTCATCCCACATAGCCACAGTTCCTCCTCTACCTCCCCTTCCCCACACTCTGACATACACACTGCTAACTTAACACACAGAATTACATAGGTTTCCCACTCTGAGGCAACCAGGATGAAAACAAAAATGGGTTGCCAGAGAGCAACAAGAAAAACCAAGGGACAGGAGGAGGAAGCTGCAAAGGAAGATTGGGCAGCAGAGCTCATAAAAAGGGAACATGAATGGGAAAGGAAACTAGAAGAACTTAGCATGAGAATGGAAGAGAGGATAGTAATGGAAAGCAGGAAGTGGGAGGTGCAAGTCAAAGCAGCAGAGGCCAGGATACAGAGTTTAGAAGAGGAACTGAAAAATCTGAAACAGCCTAAACAACTAAAGAACATTTTGGGATTGACAACAGAGACTGCTACCTCAGTCACAAATAAGGGGACTGTAGGGAAAGAAGGAGCAAAACTGCATGTAGAGGCTCTATCAGTGGAGGCTGTAGTAAATGAAAGAGCTAAGCTATATGTAGAGGCCCTAACAGACCACAGCAGAGCCCAGGGAAAGCCGAGAAGGGAAAATGACAGGCCACTGAGCCAAAGTACATTAGCTAGTGAAATTGAAGAAAGGAAAGCTGCAATGGAAGAAATCAAATTGAATGAGGGGATACACAGGGATATGCAGTGGGAAAATGAAAGGGTGAGGTCAGTCTTTGTGTATGGGCTCCAGGAAGTTGAAGGGGAAACATATGAAGCAAGAAAACAAGGGGAAAAAAAAGCAATTGAAAGATGACATGACCCAGCTGGAAAATTTTCGGAGAATAGTGGGGTTTGTAAAAAAAAGAACCCGGCCAGTGAAAGTGACCTTCAAGGCAGAATCGACTCGGAACAGAATCCTGCAGGAGAAAGCACGATTAAGGGACATGCCGGCATACAGGAAGGTGTATCTCGACCGCGACAGAACACAAGAAGAAAGGCAGAAACTGAGAGAGATGGTACAAAGGCGAAAGGAGGAAAGAGAGGGGATGGAGAAGACAGACAGGAGATCCAAGACACAGGAAGAAGATCAAATACAACCTCCCTCACAACTTCCTATAGAAGCCTCCCAACCAGGTCAAATGCAGTGCAGCCAAACACTCTAAACCAAAACATCCATGCCACATCCAGTGCCCCCACCCACTACATTACAAACTCCACCCCCACAGCAACCACCCATAGTTCCTTATCAGGTCTCCCACTTCCCCAACCCCAATACACCTCCCAGATCACAGTCTTAGAAAAGAAGTTGAAGGTGTGGTATACAAATGCAGATGGAATAACAAATAAGTATGAGGAGTGGCACAAAAGAATCAAGGAGACATCCCCAGACGTTATAGCACTCACAGAAACAAAACTCACAAGAATAATAACAGATTCAATCTTTCCACCCGGATATCAAATCCTGAGGAAAGACAGAGGGAGGAGAGGGGGAGGAGAAGTTGCACTGCTCATTAAAAACCAGTGGGGTTTTGAGAAAATGGAAGGAATGGATGGCAAAGGTGAAAGGGACTACTTAGTTGGAACAATCCGGTCTGATGGACATAAGGTGATAATTGCAGTAATGTACAACCCACCACAGAACTGCAGGAGGCCAAGAGAAGAATACGATGAGAGCAACAGAGCAATGGTCGACTCACTAGCCGAGGTGGCCAGGAGAGTACACATGGGGGGGGGCAAAGTTACTAGTTATTTTGTGATTTCAATCACAAGGAGATTGACTGGGAAAACCTGGAGCCCCATGGGGGTCCCGAAACATGGAGAGCCAAGATGATGGATGTGGTACTGGAAAACCTCATGCATCAACCTGGTAGAGACACTACCAGAGAGAGAGAGGAGAAGATGAACCAGCAAGACTGGACCTTGTATTCACCTTGAATAGTTCAGACATCGAGGATATCTTGTATGAAAGGCCCCTGGGAGCTAGTGATCATGTGGTTCTGTGCTTCGACTACATAGTTGAGCTCCGAGTGGAGAGAGTAGCAGGAATAGGGTGGGAAAAACCAAACTACAAAAGGGGGAACTACTCAGGCATGAGGTATAGAAGACAGAGAACTCAGGAAAATAAAGAGATTAGCTGAAGAACCAGAAACGAATATGCACAGATAAGAAGGGAGGCCAAGCGACAATATGAAAATGACATTGCATCGAAAGTCAAGACTGACCCAAAGCTGTTGTACAGCCACATCAGGAGGAAAACAACAGTCAAGGATCAGGTAATCAGACTGAGGAAGGGTGATGGGGAATTCACAAGAAACGACTGAGAGGTATGTCAGGAGCTCAACACGAGATTTAAAGAAGTATTTACAGTGGAAACCAGTAGGACTCCAGGAAATCAGAACAGGGGGGTACACCAGCAAGTGCTGGATGAGGTACATATAATCAAGGAGGAAGTGAAGAAGCTGCTATGCGAACTTGACACCTCAAACGCGGTGGGACCAGACAACATCTCTCCTTGGGTCCTTAAGGAGGGAGCAGAGATGTTGTGTGTGCCATTAAGAAAGATCATCAACACATAATTTGAAACTGGGCAACTCCATGAGGTATGGAAGATGGCAAATGTAGTCCAATTTAAAAAGGGAGACAGACTTGAGGCACTAAACTACAGACCTGTATCACTAACGTGTATAGTATGCAACGTCATGGAGAAGATCATCAGGAGGAGAGTGGTGGAGCACCTGGAAAGAAACAAGTGTATAACTGACAACCAGCACGGTTTCAGGGAAGGAAAATCCTGTGTCACAAACCTACTAGAGTTTTATGACAAGGTGACACAAGTAAGACAAGAGAGAGAGGGGTGGATCGACTGCATTTTTTTGGACTGCAAGAAGGCCTTCGGCACAGTTCCTCACAAGAGGTTACTGCAAAAGCTAGAGGATCAGTCACACATAACAGGAAAGGCACTGCAATGGATCAGAGAATACCTGACAGGGAAGCAACAACGAGTCATGGTATGTAATGAGGTGTCAGAGTGGGCGCTTGTGACAAGCGGGGTTCCACAGGGGTCAGTCCTAGGACCTGTGTTGTTCTTGGTATGTGTGAACGACATAACGGAAGCGATAGACTCAGAAGTGTCCTTGTTTGCAGATGATGTGAAGTGAGAAGAATCAAATCGGATGAGGATCAGGCAGGACTACAAAGAGACCTGGACAGACTGGAAGCGTGGTCCAGCAACTGGCTCCTTGAGTTTAACTCTGACAAATGCAAAGTCATGAAGATTGGGGAAGGGCAAAGAAGACCGCAGACACAATATAGTTTAGATGGCCAAAGACTGCAAACCTCACTCAAGGAAAAAGATCTGGGGGTGAGTATAACACCGAGCATATCTCCTGAGGCACACATCAATCAGATAACTGCTGCAGCATACGGGCGCCTGGCAAACCTACGGATAGCGTTCCGATACCTCAATAAGGATTTGTTCAAGACTGTATACCATTTACGTCAGGCCCATACTGGAGTACACAACACCAGTTTGGAATTCACACCTAGTCAAGCACATCAAGAAATTAGAGAAAGTGCAAAGGTTTACAACAAGACTAGTCCCAGAGTTACGGGGATTGTCCTACGAAGAAAGGTTGAGGGAAATCGGCCTGATGACACTGGAGGACAGGAGGGTCAGAGGAGACATGATAACGACATATAAAATACTGCGCGGAATAGACAAGGTGGACAAAGACGGGAAGTTCCAGAGAAGGGACTCAGACACAAGAGGTCACAATTGGAAGTTGAAGACTCAGATGAATCAAAGGGATGTTAGTAAGTATTTCTTCAATCACAGAGTAGTCAGGCCGTGGAATAGCCTAGAAAGTGACGTAGTGGAGGCGGGAACCATACATAGTGGCGAGGTATGACAAAGCTCATAGGGTAGGGAGAGAGAGAGATGCTTAGCCAGGAGCTATGACTCGACCCCTGCAACCACAAATAGGTGAGTACACACACACACACACACAAACACACACGCATGCACGCAAAACACACACACACACACACACACACACACACACACACACACAACACACACACACACACACACACACACACACACACATACACACACACACACACACACACACCACTACACACACACATACACACACACACACACACTTAACATATTGACATTACGGAAGGGATAGACGCAGAAGTGTCACTGTTTGCAGATGATGTGAAGGTAATGAGAATTAAATCGGTCAAGGATCAGCCAGGACTACAAAGAAGCCTGGACAGGCTACAAGCCTGGTCCAGTAACTGGATCCTTGAATTTAACCTTGCTCAATGCAAAGTCATGAAGATCAGGGAAGGGCTAAGAAGACCGCAGTCAGAATATAGTCTAGGTGGCCAAAGACTACAAACCTCACTGAAGGAAAAACGACCTTTGGGTGAGTATAACCTTTGGGTGAGTATAATACCGAGCACATCTCCTGAAGCACACATCAGCTATATAACTGATGCAGCATACGGGCGTCTGGGAAACCTAAGAATAGCTTTCCGATACCTCTGTAAGGAATCATTTAAGAATCTGTACACCATATACGTTAGGCCAATACTGTAGTATGCAGCACTAGTCTGGAACCCACACCTGGTCAAGCACGTCAAGAAGTTAGAGAAAGTGCAAAAGTTTAAAGTTTGCAGCAAGGCTAGTTCCAGAGCTAAGGTGATTGTCCTACTTAGAAAGGTTAAAGGAAATCGGGCTGACGACTTTGGAGAACATGAGGGTCAGAGGAGACATGATAACGACGTATTAAATACTGCGAGGAAATAGACAAGGTGGACAAAGACAGGATGTTCCAGAGAGGGGACATAGAAACAAGGGGTCACAATTGGAAGCTGAAGACTCGGATGAATCACAGGGGTGTTAGGAAGTATTTCTCCTTGTATAGCCTAGAAAGTGACATAGTGGAGGCGGAAACCATACATAGTTTTAAGACGAGGTTTGACGAAGCTCATGGAGTAGGGAGAGAGAGGACCTAGTAGCAGTCAGTGAAGAGGTGGGGTCAGGAGCTATAACTCGACCCCTGCAACCACAAATAGGTGAGTACCAATATATATAATTGTGTTCATCGTATTAACCAAAATATTTATTTCATAATTTATTAATAACACATTTTTTTGTGTTTTTGTAACAAACAGCAGCAATGAAATTTCATCTTGCATTCAAATTTGATTATAAATTTATACATATATTTTATGTTCTAGAGGAAAACTGATCAGACTACCAGTCTGGAAAATGCAGATTCAGCTGGACAGCAACTACTGTCAGATATGTTCCAGGAACAACATGAGTTACAGGTGAGGTAACTTTTCTATCCTGTAGTTACTTTAATAATTATCTCAGTGTAAGGTAACAATTGCATTTTGTATAGTATGTAATATGTTTACATTATTTGTTACCGCTACTGAGGTTGAGGGAAGATTAACTTAGAAAAACTACTGAGGTTGAGGGAAGATTAACTAAAAAAAACACTGAGACTGATGGAAGATTTACTTAGAAAAACTATTGAGGTTGAGGAAAAAATTTACTAAGAAAAGCTACTGAGGTTGAGGGAAGATTTACTGATAAAAACTACAGAGGTTGAGGGAAGATTTACTGATAAAAACTACAGAGGTTGAGGGAAGATTTACTGATAAAAACTACTGAGGTTGAGGAAGATTTACTGATAAAAAACTACAGAGGTTGAGGAAGATTTACTGATAAAAACTACTGAGGTTGAGGGAAGATTTACTAAAAAAAATACTGAGACTGATGGAAGATTTACTGATAAAAACTACAGAGGTTGAGGGAAAATTTACTAAGAAAAGCTACTGAGGTTGAGGGAAGATTAACTAAAAAAATACTGAGGTTGAGGGAAGGTTTACTGATAAAAACTACTGAGGTTGAGGGAAGATTTACTGATAAAAACTACTGAGGTTGAGGGAAGATTTACTGATAAAAACTACTGAGGTTGAGGGAAGATTTACTGGTAAAAACTACTGAGGTTGAGGGAAGATTTACTGATAAAAACTACTGAGGTTGAGGGAAGATTTACTCATAAAAACTACTGAGGTTGAGGGAAGATTTACTGAGAAAAACTAGTGAGGTTGAGGGAGATTTACTGAGAAAAACTACTGAGGTTGAGGGAAGATTTACTGAGAAAAACTACTGAGGTTGAGGGAAGATTTACTGATAAAAACTACTGAGGTTGAGGGAAGATTTACTGAGAAAAACTAGTGAGGTTGAGGGGAAGATTTACTGATAAAAACTACTGAGGTTGAGGGAAGATTTACTGATAAAAACTACTGAGGTTGAGGGAAGATTTACTGATAAAAACTACTGAGGTTGAGGGAAGATTTACTGAGAAAAACTAGTGAGGTTGAGGGAAGATTTACTGAGAAAAACTACTGAGTTGAGGGAAGATTTACTGAGAAAAACTACTGAGGTTGAGGGAAGATTTACTGAGAAAAACTACTGAGGTTGAGGGAAGATTTACTGATAAAAACTACTGAGGTTGAGGGAAGATTTACTGAGAAAAACTAGTGAGGTTGAGGGAAGATTTACTGATAAAAACTACTGAGGTTGAGGGAAGATTTACTGATAAAAACTACTGAGGTTGAGGAAAGATTTACTGATAAAAACTACTGAGGTTGAGGAAGATTTACTGAGAAAAACTAGTGAGGTTGAGGGAAGATTTACTGAGAAAAACTACTGAGGTTGAGGGAAGATTTACTGAGAAAAACTACTGAGGTTGAGGGAAGATTTACTGATAAAAACTACTGAGGTTGAGGGAAGATTTACTGAGAAAAAACTAGTGAGGTTGAGGGAAGATTTACTGATAAAAACTACTGAGGTTGAGGGAAGATTACTGAGAAAAACTACTGAGGTTGAGGGAAGATTTACTGAGAAAAACTACTGAGGTTGAGGGAAGATTTACTGAGAAAAACTACTGAGGTTGAGGGAAGATTTACTGAGAAAAACTACTGAGGTTGAGGAGGATTTACTGATAAAAACTACTGAGGTTGAGGGAAGATTTACTGAGAAAAACTACTGAGGTTGAGGGAAGATTTACTGATAAAAAACTACTGAGGTTGAGGGAAGATTTACTGATAAAAACTACTGAGGTTGAGGGAAGATTTACTGATAAAAACTACTGAGGTTGAGGGAAGATTTACTGAGAAAAACTAGTGAGGTTGAGGGAAGATTTACTGAGAAAAACTACTGAGGTTGAGGGAAGATTTACTGAGAAAAACTACTGAGGTTGAGGGAAGATTTACTGAGAAAAAACTACTGAGGTTGAGGGAAGATTTACTGAGAAAAACTACTGAGGTTGAGGAAGATTACTGATAAAAACTACTGAGGTTGAGGGAAGATTTACTGAGAAAAACTACTGAGGTTGAGGGAAGATTTACTGAGAAAAACTACTGAGGTTGAGGGAAGATTTACTGATAAAAACTACTGAGGTTGAGGGAAGATTTACTGAGAAAAACTAGTGAGGTTGAGGGAAGATTTACTGATAAAAACTACTGAGGTTGAGGGAAGATTTACTGATAAAAACTACTGAGGTTGAGGGAAGATTTACTGATAAAAACTACTGAGGTTGAGGGAAGATTTACTGAGAAAAACTAGTGAGGTTGAGGGAAGATTTACTGAGAAAAACTACTGAGGTTGAGGGAAGATTTACTGAGAAAAACTACTGAGGTTGAGGGAAGATTTACTGAGAAAAACTACTGAGGTTGAGGGAAGATTTACTGAGAAAAACTACTGAGGTTGAGGGAAGATTACTGATAAAAACTACTGAGGTTGAGGGAAGATTTACTGAGAAAAACTACTGAGGTTGAGGGAAGATTTACTGATAAAAACTACTGAGGTTGAGGGAAGATTACTGATAAAAACTACTGAGGTTGGGGGAAGATTTACTGATAAAAACTACTGAGGTTGAGGGAAGATTTACTGAGAAAAACTACTGAGGTTGAGGGAAGATTTACTGAGAAAACTACTGAGGTTGAGGGAAGATTTACTGAGAAAAACTACTGAGGTTGAGGGAAGATTTACTGAGAAAAACTACTGAGGTTGAGGGAAGATTTACTGAGAAAAACTACTGAGGTTGAGGGAAGATTTACTGATAAAAACTACTGAGGTTGAGGGAAGATTACTGATAAAAATTACTGAGGTTGAGGGAAGATTTACTGATAAAAACTACTGAGGTTGAGGGAAGATTTACTGAGAAAAACTACTGAGGTTGAGGGAAGATTTACTGAGAAAAACTACTGAGGTTGAGGGAAGATTTACTTAGAAAAACTACTGAGGTTGAGGGAAGATTTACTGAAAAAAACTACTGAGGTTGAGGGAAGATTTACTGATAAAAACTACTGAGGTTGAGGGAAGATTACTGATAAAAACTACTGAGGTTGAGGGAAGATTTACTGATAAAAACTACTGAGGTTGAGGGAAGATTTACTGAGAAAAACTACTGAGATTGAGGGAAGATTTACTGAGAAAAACTACTGAGGTTGATGGAAGATTTACTGAGAAAAAACTACTGAGGTTGAGGAAGATTTACTGAGAAAAACTACTGAGGTTGAGGGAAGATTTACTGAGAAAAACTACTGAGGTTGAGGGAAGATTTACTGATAAAAACTACTGAGGTTGAGGGAAGATTTACTGAGAAAAACTACTGAGGTTGAGGGAAGATTTACTGAGAAAAACTACTGAGGTTGAGGGAAGATTTACTGAGAAAAACTACTGAGGTTGAGGGAAGATTTACTGAGAAAAACTACTGAGGTTGAGGGAAGATTTACTGAGAAAAACTACTGAGGTTGAGGGAAGATTTACTGAGAAAAACTACTGAGGTTGAGGGAAGATTTACTGAGAAAAACTACTGAGGTTGAGGAAGATTTACTGAGAAAAACTACTGAGGTTGAGGGAAGATTTACTGAGAAAAACTACTGAGGTTGAGGGAAGATTTACTGAGAAAAACTACTGAGGTTGAGGGAAGATTTACTGAGAAAAACTACTGAGGTTGAGGGAAGATTTACTGAGAAAAACTACTGAGGTTGAGGGAAGATTTACTGAGAAAAACTACTGAGGTTGAGGGAAGATTTACTGAGAAAAAGTACTGAGGTTGAGGGAAAATTTACTGATAAAAACTACTGAGGTTGAGGGAAGATTTACTGATAAAAACTACTGAGGTTTAGGGAAGATTTACTGATAAAAACTACTGAGGTTGAGGGAAGATTTACTGAGAAAAACTACTGAGGTTGAGGGAAGATTTACTGAGAAAAACTACTGAGGTTGAGGGAAGATTTACTGAGAAAAACTAGTGAGGTTGAGGGAAGATTTACTGAGAAAAAACTACTGAGGTTGAGGGAAGATTTACTGAGAAAAACTACTGAGGTTGAGGGAAGATTTTACTGATAAAAACTACTGAGGTTGAGGGAAGATTACTGAGAAAAACTACTGAGGTTGAGGGAAGATTTACTGATAAAAACTACTGAGGTTGAGGGAAGATTTACTGATAAAAACTACTGAGGATGAGGGAAGATTTACCGAGAAAAACTACTGAGGTTGAGGGAAGATTTACTGAGAAAAACTACTGAGGTTGAGGGAAGATTTACTGAGAAAAACTACTGAGGTTGAGGGAAGATTTACTGAGAAAAACTACTGAGGTTGAGGTACAGGGCAGCTGAGGTAGAGGTGGTAGCCACTGACGCTGATGGGACACACAAGTACTTTCTCTCAAACTTTAATATAAAGAAGCCAGGTTGCTCACAGATAATGTGCTTAATTAAACTTTTAATACTGAATTATACTGTTATACTTCGACAATCGTTCATCACAACTTAAATATAGATCATATATTTTTAATTTTGATATACCTTGAATGAGATTCAAGAGTCTTTCTACTTCAAGAACCAGACCATGAGTCTGGCTCGTCTGGTGCTAGCCTGGTCAACCAGGCTGTTGCTTCTGGATGCCCACTGCCCAACATATCTAGCATTCTCTAGTCTGATTGATCTAACACTTGTTGAAGGTACTTGTCCAGTTTCCTCCTGAAGAGTTCTACACTTGTTCCACAAGTATTTCTAATATCTTGTGATGGGATGTTGAGTAATCTGGAACCCCGGAAGTTGATACAGTGTTCCATTATTATGTCCACCACAGCCCTGCTTTTCACTCGCTTTATTTTGCACTTCCTCCCATATTTCTCGCTCCAGTTTATTGCAGTGGAAGTGAGCAGATTTGAGACCAGGCTCTCGAGTGCTTTCCGGATATATAATATCATGTATTAGCATCCTATCTCTAGCGAAAGGAAAAACCACTGCCTCAAAAAATGACCTTGAACTAGCAAAGGTGCTTCTGGTTGTGCAATAAAGATATAGATATTTGGGCAGGTGTCAGAAAGGTACTAAGGAGGGTAATAAATAATAAAAATAAATAAGAAAATCAAGATGAACTCTTGGACAGTCTAACAAAGATATATAAAACATGGGAGGAAGAGAGAGGAGGATTGAACCAAAAAATGCAGAATGCCCATACTACAACCCATACCACAACAGATGACACGAAACTATATAGTCACCCACTGAAAAAAACACAGGAAACAAAAATGTCAGTTAACCCAACCCTTTTCCCCCACACAGTGCTAATCCAGACCCATCCCCCAGTCCTAGCGCCACTGCCCACAGCGCTCGTGCCGGCCCAGGCTCAGACCCCAGCACCAATGCTGACTTAGACTCAGCTCCCAGCCTTAGTGCCAGTCCAGACTCTGCTAGGAACTCTACAACAGATACCACTGATACCCTAAATATATCACCATCAATGCACAAGATCATAGCCCAAGTTACAGATGTAGTGGAGGAGTCTTCTTCTGGGGAAAGTAGTTCCCCGGAAGTAGGACAGGGTGGCCCTGGCTTGGATGCTGAGGAATATAGTGCAATCCTAGAAACTGCACAAACTGAGAACACACCTACCGAAAATTCTACCCAACCAAAAGCGAAATTGTGCAAATTCTATGTTTGGGGCAGCTGTAAGCATGAAATATCAGGAAAAACAAATGGGACATGTAACTCTGAGCATCGCAAAAAATGTCATGACCTGTCTGAAGAAGTGTATCGTTATCTCTCCTGTAAATTCTTTCACCCAGAAATGTGCCACTCTTCGGTCCTCCAAGAACAGTGCTACAACACAAGTTGCCCTGCATAGCATCTGAAAGGGAGCAGGAGGTACAGACCTCACAAGACAAACAATAGTAGTTATCACAACCCCACTCCAAGTGATTTTTTAGTGACCGGAAACGAGAAAAGGCAATGGAAGGAAATACCACCTTGGAGCATTGTTGGACGGAGGCACAGCCCGTGGCCTCTCAAGGCACTCCAGAACCACAACTACTGATACCAATTACAAAATCCCCCCTACAAACACAAAATACACCCTCATTCATATTTGCTAATACATACCGGGCCTTACTCCATTCACCAACAACAAATTTCATTTTATCAGTGGACTACTAGAGAAGTCAAATGCGACCCTTGTTGCCTTCTCAGAGACCCACACAAAAGATCACTTTGATAAAAAATATGGATAAATGGGTACAACGTTTTTAGAAGTTACAGAAAGAACAACAAACAAGGGAGAGGAGGTTGACCTGTATGTCGAAGAGTCGCTCATCTGCACGGAGATGCTGAACACCACAAATGATGCAGTTGAAGTTCTAACAATGAAGGTCGAGAATCAAAACCGAGCCATCGTGGTTGTATATAAGCCACCAGATGCACCTTCCCAACAGTTCCAGGAACAGCTACGGCAATTGATTACTGTCTGGAAAGCCTTCCAGCTCCTTCCCCAAACATATTACTGCTTGATGATTTCAACCTTAGGCATACAAAATGGAAGAATGTAGTTAATAATGTTATAGTAAAAACAATCCCTGGAGGTAGTGCTGGTGAAAGGTCACACATGTGAGCTACTAAATCTCTGCGATAAACCCACCCTAAGTCAGCAGATAGTGAAGCCAGCAAGACTGGAAAACACATTTGCAGTGGCGGCTCATGTATAGGCACTGCGGAACTGTAGCACCCCGTATTTTCACTTGATTTTGTCGATAACATTCAATCTAATGAGTCTTTTTTTCTTTAATTCTTTCTTTATACTTTTACATTACATAATCCTTAAGCTTAATGTCAGTAACCTTCCCCTAGTACATGAAAATATTACAAAACTCCATGTATGGAACTGTGCGCTTCACAGTTCCAGCGACTTGGTTTTTGGCTGTTGGACGCATGCGCACATGTCCGAAATAAGACGCTGATGCTAGGTAGAGAGAGCACCATCGCTGATGCAGACCGACCCTGTTGTGCAAGTGTAAGGTAGTGTTTCTTTTTTATTCAGCTATGTGTGTTGTGCTTATAAACCTTGTACCATATTCTTAAATGTGATAAAGTGTAGAATTAAATGGTTATCATGCTTCCAGCTATATATGCTTGTTTCACTTTACACAACATTAAAACAATAGCTAAAAATTTTCTGAGGCAGCACCTCCGCTAATTTTAGCAACGAGCCGCAACTGCACTTAAACGTATCTTCACAAATAATGAGGACCTGGTAAGAGACATAACAATATCAAAAACAACTAATTCCGATCACAATCTAGTTGAAATTCAGACTTACATGCACAGTGGTCCTGATCAGCAAATGCACGTAGCTGTGAAGGTGTCTTCGCCAAATACAACTTCAACAACAAGAACATTAAGATATCTTCCCAACATGTTTCATTTAAGGCATGGTTCTCCTGCACCACAGCCCCCTTAAATAACATGGATCCAAACCAGTGCCTTGAAAGGATCAACGTCCTGGCAGTTGAACTATGTTCAAGGCACATTCCCCTAGAAAAGGAGAAGAGAAGAAATAAACTGGAGAAAGATGCTCCTTCTACAGAAGACGACTAAGAAACACCGAGTTCCTCAAGAACGCTAGATTATCTGACATGCGGAAGGAAACACTGACCAGGAAAGTGTAAAGTATCGAACTTAAGTTAAAGGACTCTTACACGAACCAGGAGAGACAGGAGGAACTGAAAGCAATTAGTAAAATTGAAAGAAATTCGAAATATTTCTTTTCATATGTCCAAAACAAGGCAAATACCACATCTATTATCGGGCCCCTGCTCAGACAAGATGGGACTTACACAGATGACAACGAAGAAATGAGTGAGTCTGAAATCCCAATATGATTATGTTTAGCAAGCCTCTAATCAGTGTAAAGATCGGCAATCTAAATGATTTTTTCATGAATAAGCCTCAAAACTCCATCAATGTTTGCCAGATTTTCGACATTACACTAACTCCAATAGACTTTGAGATAGCCATTGACAACATGCCCATGCACTCAGCCCCAGGTCCTGACTCGTGGTGCTTTGTGTTCATTACAATCTGCAAGAAACCCCTTTCATGTGCCCTAAGTATACTATGGAGAAGGAGCTTAGGTATCGGTGAAATTCCACAGTCACTAAAAACAACTGATATAGCCCCAGTCCATAAAGATCGCAGCAAAACATTAGCTATAGACCAATAGCTCTAACGTCATAAAAATCTTTGAAATAGTGCTAAGAAGCACGATTGTAAATCACTTGGATTCCAAAAAACTGCACAACCCTGAGCTACATGAGTTCAGAGCAGGTCACTCCTGCCTCTGATTTTGGATGCACTGGAAGAAAAACAGAATGCAGATGTAATATACACAGATTCTCCAAAAGCCTTTGACAAGTGCGATGATGGCTTAATACAACACAAAATACGTGCTAAAGGAATAACTGGCAAAGTGGGCAGATGGATCTTCAACTTCCTAACCAATTGAGCACAAGGAGTAGTGTATATCACAACACTGTAGTACACTACGTTTTCTCTAGTATAAGTACCCAGGAAGGGATAAGAGGATGGTACTTTATCCCTTATCCTCGAGTTCACAGCAAATTAACGCACGTCTGACCGAGACCGACTACAAGGTGAGGGTCTTTGCTAGGTGCACACAAACAACAGGAAGTGCTGAAAATTGGTGCATGCAAGAAAATGGTGGAGGATGTGAAAATTGGTGCGGCTGTGTTTCTTCAGCACACGATTATGTGTTCGTGACCAGAAGCAAAAATTTGGGATTTTTTTGGTCGTGAACCGATTTGTTCGTGTTCGGGAGCGTTCGTGATCAGAGGATCCATTGTACTTTAAGTGCTTTACTGGTTCAGTTGCGGACGCAGCGATCTCTGTATCTGATTCAGCTCCGATATTTTTCCTGCCCTGAACTGGGCCGTCAACACAGACAAATATTGCAAATGAGAGAGTACTAGAGATTTGAAAAGTGTCACCATTGGCATTACTTCCTTTCCTTTGAAGGTTCCCATTACTCACCCCATCACCCTCCTGGCTATCCTGACATTTATCTTATTGTATTCTTTGAAAGAAATATCTGCTGACAATTATTCCAAAGTCTTCCACGTGTTCCTTTCGTACTTTTTGAATATCTTCTTGAGTTTTGTATACAGTGTTCCCTTTGAGTTCTTCATTCTGTCCATACCCAAGAAATTGAAATTTATCAGTACTGAACGCCATGTTATTCTCCACTGCCCACTGGAAAACATTGCTTATATCTTCTTGTAACTTTTCAGTGTTTTCTACCGATGTGACTTTCATATTTATTTTTGTGTCATCTAAAAATGATGATACAAAAATGTGATGGGTATTTATATCTATGCTTTTTACCTCGCTGATGCTGGATTTTTCTCTATATCTGACATAGACAAGGATGTCAGCCACAGCACCGTGTCTTCCTTTGCAGATGACACCCGAATCTGCATGACAGTGTCTTCCATTGCAGACACTGCAAGGCTCCAGGCGGACATCAACCAAATCTTTCAGTGGGCTGCAGAAAACAATATGAAGTTCAACGATGAGAAATTTCAATTACTCAGATATGGTAAACACGAGGAAATTAAATCTTCATCAGAGTACAAAACAAATTCTGGCCACAAAATAGAGCGAAACACCAACGTCAAAGACCTGGGAGTGATCATGTCGGAGGATCTCACCTTCAAGGACCATAACATTGTATCGATCGCATCTGCTAGAAAAATGACAGGATGGATAATGAGAACGAGGGATGCCAAGCCCATGATGACACTCTTCAGGTCACTTGTTCTATCTAGGCTGGAATATTGCTGCACACTAACAGCACCTTTCAAGGCAGGTGAAATTGCTGACCTAGAAAATGTGCAGAGAACCTTCACGGCGCGCATAACGGAGATAAAACACCTCAATTACTGGGAGCGCTTGAGGTTCCTGAACCTGTATTCCCTGGAACGCAGGCGGGAGAGATTCATGATTATTTACACCTGGAAAATCCTAGAGGGATTATACCGAACTTGCACACGAAAATCACTCACTACGAAAGCAAAAGACTTGGCAGACGATGCAACATCCCCCCAATGAAAAGCAGGGGTGTCACTAGCACGTTAAGAGACCATACAATAAGTGTCAGGGGCCCGAGACTGTTCAACTGCCTCCCAGTATACATAAGGGGGATTACCAACAGACCCCTGGCAGTCTTCAAGCTGGCACTGGACAAGCACCTAAAGTCAGTTCCTGATCAGCCGGGCTGTGGCTCGTACGTTGGTTTGCGTGCAGCCAGCAGTAACAGCCTGGTAATCAGGCTCTGATCCACCAGGAAGCCTGGTCACAGACCGGGCCGCGGGGGCGTTGACCCCCGGAACTCTCTCGAAGTAAACTCCAGGTAAACTACTTTTTATGTTGTGTGTGTTAGGAAACTGATAATCCATTTGCCTTCAATCCTCGTAATGCATATGACCATTATTTTGTGCGAAATCACCCTATGATTATATATGTCAGATACCTTTGCAAAATCTGTGTATATCACATCTCTGTGACATGCATGATCGTCCTGCACTAAAACCATGCTGGTTTGGGTTATGCCGATAGTTCTGTTCTATGAAATTTGTAATCTGCTGTCTAATTACTTTTCGAAATTATTTTATGTGGAAAATTAGCGCTACTAGTCTGTAATTTTTAGTTAATTCTCTACTGACTCTCTTATGAAAAGAAACTATATCTGCAGTCTTTAAGGTCTCCGGCATTTCACCTATATCTAGGCTCCTCCAAAGAATACTGAGAGCTCTTGCTAGTGGCACTTTGCAATTTTTAATAAACAAGGCATTCTATTTATCTGTTCCAGGTGCTGATTGGGTGGGCATGATTTCAGTTTCCTTTTCGAAATCAATGGGCTTGGTATTGATGTCAATTAGCTGGTCTGTGCGGCCTTCCATTGGAGTGAAAAACGTTTCTACATTCTCTACCTTGCCGTCATTTCGTGGATTGCTGAACACAGATTCATGCTGTTCTTTTAGAATTTCTTTCGTTTCCTGATCATCGTCAGTATACGAGTCTCTTCTCATTAATGGTCGAAGTCTTGGATTTTGCATATGAATAAAAATATTTTCAGTTTCTTGCAATACCCTGGATGTCCTTTCGTTTCCTTTGTGCTTCTTCTGTTTGGTATGACATCCTAAGTTTTTGCTTAAAATAAGTGAACTCTCGGCTAAGACTATCTATCCTCCGTTGCGACGTGTTTATGACGTTTATGACGTGTTTATGACGTTTTATGACGTTTTATGACGTGTTTATGACGTTTTATTTTTTGTACCATCTCCTACGCTCTCTTTCCCAATATCTGTTCTTCTTTTGGGATAATCAATGGTATGTATTTATTACAGAGCTCGTATGCTTCTGTATTCAGCTTCTCCAGGCACTTGTGACGATTTAGAGTGTTCATGTCACTTTCCCAGGATATGTCTGATAGATCTTGTTTTATTTTGTCCCAGTCAGTTTTACATTTGTTAAAATTAAACATTCTGAACCTTCTTTCTCTTACATTAGTGCTGTTATTCCCTAACACTGAGTTTATACTCGTTTGTACTTATCCGATGTTTTTGGTTGGAGTATATTGTTTTTGTAATTGTTAGGTCACTGAGTAGGTCCTTGTTATTTGTGAATATGTAATATACAATAGAGTAATATTAAATACTGCTGGTTTAGGCTAATACACCAAACGGGGAGGAGAATGAAATTGGTCCTCGGACCAAGGGTAACACACCTAGCTTGGCTGGGTGCTTGGTTCTTGTAGGATTGTGTGGTTCTGTGGGTTAAAGCGTCATGGGTTTTCGCTCACAACGAGGTGGGCTAAAGCAGCATGGGTTCGAATCCTTGGCTAGTCGCAGTGTTGCTATCGAAAAAACCACTTGTTCTTGGTCACAGTAATATAAAATACTGCTCATTGAGACTAGTACATCAAACAGGGAGGAGAATGAAATTACCTCAGAGGCACCAACACCACCGTATGTCCTTCAGGAAGAGTGCAATTCAGTGGTTAGCGAGGTTAAAGGTACAATTGACTCCCCTGCTAATCAAGGTAAGAATATTCTGATTTTGGGAGACTCTCAGGTAAGATACATGGAACCGTGCACTTTGTGACAATGATAAGAAGGTCAGACAGAGGGTGTGCCTCCCAAGAGCTGTTGTTGGTGGCATAGTCAGCAGGTTGGATAATATTATGTCAGGTAATGGGAAAAAGCCCATTATCTGTCTTAGTGCTGGTGGTAATGACATTGGGAAGGGCAGGAGACAGGAGCAGCTGGATAAGTACAGGTCAGCCATAGAAGTAGTCAGGTCTAAGGAAGGGATCCCAATCATATGTAGCATCTTGCCTAGAAAGGAAGTGGGCAATGAATGGATGTCTAGGGCATTTGGTATTAATTGCTGGTTAGACAGGTACTGCAAGGAACTTGCCCTCCCATTCATTGATAACTGGGACAAATTCTACGGCAAACGTGATATGTATGCAAGTAATGGGGTTCTTCTCTCTGGGGCTGGAGTGGTTGCATTAGCCAATTCGATGGAGGGGGTCATTTATGACATGTCTAGGAATTTAAACTGATAGATTATAGAGGTATGGGTGTTTGTCGGAAACAATCAGGCTGCAGTATTAGAGTTGAAAACAGAAGATATAACGAGGATACCTCAGGGATTTGTAGAGGGCAACGAAGGACTAGCTTCCTTAAGGTTTACTATACAAAGAGTAGGAGTCTAAGAAATAAGATAGATAAGATTATATGCAAGTGCAGGTAATATAGATATTATTGCAATAACGGAGACCGGATTCAATCTAAAAGATAGAGAAATGCCTTCTGAATGCAACATAGAGGGTTAAAAACTACTTCACACTGATAGGGTCGGGTCAACAGGAGGGGTGGTGGAGTGTCGATGTATTTTAGAGATTATTTAAATTGTTGTGTTAGACATGATACAAGATTAGAAATATCGGACACAGAATCTGTTTGGCTACAGTTTATCGAGGTTTGTGACAAATTAATTCTGGGTTTAATTTACAAGCCCCCTAACCTTGATAGGGAGTGCAGTAACCTATTATAGGACGGAATTCATAGAGCGTCTAGATATGAAAATGTGTTAATGGGAGATTTTAACTTTAGACAAATTGACTGGAACAAGGTGACAGGAAATCTTGAGTCTAGTGACTTTCTTGAAACGGTTCAGGATTGCTTTTTAAAACAGTTTCAGAACCAACTAGAGGAAACAATCTGCTTCACTTGGTTCTTGCCAACAAAGAATCACTAATTAATAATCTTGAAGTTAATGATGAGCTTGGGGAAAGCGATCACAAATCACTTAGTTTCAATGAATCATGAAATTATCCAGATAACTGCAATCAAATCAAATCTTTTGCTTGGCCTATTTGATGGGGCTGAGAAATTACCTGGGTGGGCTAAATTGGGATGACCTGACTATGGGTCAGGTAGGTGGTCTTGGTTGCCAATATGTTTTTCAGAGCTACCCAGACATCTTTTTGTTACGAGTAAGGAAATTAGCTCCAACAAAAATGATCCCAAATGGATGAACAATAGGTTAAAACATCTCATTGGTCAAAAGAGAGGAATATATAGGCATATCAAAATAGGGGATGGGCAGTTAAGAAATCAGTATATTAAATTAAAGAGAAATATAAAAAAAAGGAATAAGAAAAGTAAAAAGGGATTATGAGGATAAAGTCGCAAGGGATTCGAAGATTAACCCAAAAGGGTTCTTTCAAGTATACAGAAGTAAGATTAGGGACAAGATTGGCCCACTTATGAGTAACTCAGGTCAGATCAGTGACAGTGATAAGGATATGTGTGAAATTTTCAATACCTACTTCCTCTCAATTTTTACCCAGGCAAATACTAGCGAAATTCCAGAAATAATAAAATATGAAGAACAGCACGATAATAAACTATGCACGATTGAGGTAACTAGTGACATGGTCCTCAGACAAATAGAGAAATCTCCAGGCCCTAGTGAATTGTTTGCAAGAGTTTTAAAGGAGTGTAAAAAGGATCTAAGCAAACCTTTGGCTGGCATAGTGCCTAATAAGTGGAAAATGGCAAATGTAATACTTATTTACAAGGCAGGTGACAGGTCCTTAGCTTCGAACTATAGACTAATAAGCTTTACCTCCATACTGGGAAAATTTATAGAATCAATAATTACCTAAATAATTCGTAGCTATCTTGAAAGGCATAAATTGATTAATGAATCTCAACATGGTTTTACAAAGGGGCGTTCCTGTCTTACTAATTTTCAAACTTCTTACACAAAGCTGTTTGAGGAGGTAGATCATGGTAATGAATATGATATTGTGTATATGAACTTCAGTAAGGCTTTCGATAGAGTTCCACACCAGAGGCTATTGAGAAAACTTAAAGCACACGGAATAGGAGGAGCAATTTTTTCCGGGGTAGAGGCATGGTTGACAAATAGGCAACAGTGTTTACATAAATGGGGAGAAATCAGAATGCGGGCAAGTCAAAAGCGGTGTTCCGCAGGGGTCAGTGTTGAGGCCGTTGTTGTTCACAATTTACATAAACAACATAGATGAGGGAATAAATAACGACATGAACAAATTTGTGAGTGATAAATGGTTTAAAAAACCGACAAGTTTAAGATTGAGACGCTTATGCAACATATGGGAATCTTTATTAAGGAAACGTTTCGCCAAAAAGTAGCTTCATCTGTCCAATACAAATCTGAAGGGTGTAAGGAAAGGAGAAGTTTGAGGTAATCAGTCCCTCAGCCTGGAATCGATGTGTCTCAATCTTCAACTTGTCGGTTTTTTAAACCATTTATCACAACTGTCAGACACTGCAACATCATGGGATCTTGATACAAAAATACTTCAACCTTGTCCAACCTTTGGAGGAAGACCTACTTCGACTAGTGGATGGTACCACTATGATCCCGCCCTCTGCTTCGCCTCACCTGACTACAGTATATAAGCCACGACTACGGCCCTGTGATGTACTTTCTACAAGATTGATGGACTGAACACATTGACTTCAGGCTGAGGGACTGATTACCTCAAACTTCTCCTCTCCTTACACCTTTCTGATTTGTATTGGACTGATGAAACCATTGTGTGGTGAAACGTTTCCACAATAAAGATTCCCATATGTTGCATAAGTGTCTCAATCTGCATAAGCAAATTTGCTGATGACACCAAAATAGGCTGTCCAATTCATTCTAATGAGGACATTAGAGCACTCCAGGATGATGTGAATATACTGATGCATTGGTCGGAGAAGTGGCAGATGCAGTTTAATATAGGCAAAAACAAAGTTCTAATTGTTGGACAGGAAAATCACCATGCCACATATAAACTAAATAATGTAGATCTAAATGCTACTGATTGCGAAACGGATTTAGAAGATCTTGTTAGCAGCAATCTGAAACCAAGACAACAGTGCATTAATGTTTGCCATAAAGCTAACAGAATTCTTGGCTTCATATCAAGAAGTATTAATAATAGAAGTCCTCAGGTTGTTCTTCAACTTTATACCCTTTGGGTTGGGCCTATTTAGATAATCTGCACATTTTCTGGTCACGAATTACAGAATGGTAAAATGCACTGGAAAACGTACAGGGGAGGATGACGAAGTAGTCCCATGTACCCCGAATCTGCACTCTCAGAAAGGCGTAGAATTAAGGGGGTATATTGAGGTTGTACTGGAAAAAAAGGTAAAAAAAGGGGTTGTAAATAGGTGCTAAAAATTTCCACCCGACAGGTTCGCAGCATTGGTTTCAAGTTCGAAAAAAACAATTCGGAAAGGGTATAGGAAAATACCGGATTGGTAATAGATTGGGAAGATGGAACAAAATCCCGAATACCGTATAGAAGCAAAAACGTGTTTTTAAAAACAGGGAGATAAAAAACATGAGTGTGGGGGGGATGGGTTGGGTTGTAAATTTTGCACAAGGCTGATGCCGTGTCCCTTCTTAAGTGGGAAATGACCTGACTAGGTGGGGGCATTCCTAAAGCCGGGGGGTGACATGGCCTGCTTCACATGGGGCAGTAGGGCTGTGCAGTGTTCCTTCTTATGTCCTTATGTAAATACCTAGAGGCTGGGCGCTTATTCTTCAGGATTGTGGGGGTTTGAAGTCATGGGGTTTTTTCTCACCACAAAGGGGGGACCAAAGCAGCATGATTTGAATCCTTGGTTAGTTGCAGTGTTGTTATTGATCAATACCACTTTTTCGTGATACCAAAATTATAAAATACTGCTTCTTGAGGGTAGTACACCGAACGGGGAGGAGAATGAAATTAGCTCAGAGGCACCGACACCACCGTATCTCCTCAGACCAAGGGTAACAAACTTAGCTTGGCTGGGTGCTTGGTTCTTGTAGGACTGCATGGATACAATGGCCCAATGTATTAAAGATCATGAATTTCCTCCAGCGAAATGTACATAAACACTGATCTCTGGCTGAAGGAGACTCGAACATACGAACCTTGGAACAAGGTACACAGTGCTTTACCAATCTTCCCACAATGGAGAATACCTTGGAGTCCAGCTTTCGCTAGACTTTGATCCAAGGAAGCCAGCTTTCAGGGAGAAGGCTTACAGCTTTTCATCTCATCCCCTGCATGCATCAGCCTTACTAGAGATATTAACAATGCAAGGAATTCGCAAGAGCAGGCGAAATGTACACAAACACTGATCTCTGGCTGAAGGAGACTCGAACCTACGAACCTTGGAACAAGGTACGCAGTGCTTTACCAATCTACCCACACTGGACAATACCTTGGAGTCCATTTTGCGCTAGACTTTGATCCAAGGCAGCCTTGTTTCAAGGTTCATAGGTTCGAGTCTCCTTCAGCCAGAGATCAGTGTTTGTGTACATTTCGCCTGCTCTTTTGGAGTCCAGGACCAAAAGTTCATTGACGGAGTCATTATCTTGGATAATCTAACGGGCTCTGAAACCAGACCTGCTACTCCCAACAACTACAAACAGTTGCACTGGGATGGCCTGATAGTGGAGAAAATAGCCTCAACAATGCTTCAGTGTCTGTCAGGGAAGGATAGAACCCGCCTCCTGGTAGTGAGAGCTCCTTATGCAGGGGACTTTCTGTTGGCTGTTCCAAACTCCAGCCTTTGCACGCGGCTCGACCCACAGATCATCCGCATTGGTGTTGCCCTTCGACTTGCCGCCCCTATTCTTGCCGAATACAGGTTTATTTGTGGCAGCGAAGCAGCAGACCAATTCGGGTACCATGGTCTTGTGTGCCGTAAATCCGAGGGAAAGATTGCAAGACATAAGGAGGTTAATAACATTATCAAAAGGAACCTCACAACAGCCGGATGCCCAGCAGTAAGGGAGCCACCCCAACTATGCAGATCTGATGGTAGCAAGAAGCATCCAGATGGTATCACACTTTAAGCCTGGACAGACAGTAAGCAGGTGGTGTGGGACTACACATGTGCATCTACCTTGGCTGATACCTATCTCCAATACACCAGGGAAGAAGGAAGGGCAGCCACCAGCTTCAGGTAGTCCCAAAAGTCTAGAAAATATGGAGAACTTGCCCATCATTATATGTTTGTTCCCATAGGCTCAGAGAACCTTGGCTAATGGGGAAAGAGTGCATCTAAATTCCTTAAGGAGCTAGGCAAAAGACTCATCAGGATAACTAGGGATCCCAGGGCAGCTAGTTTTCTGTTCCAGCTGCTCAGCGCTGCTGTTCAGAGGGGTAATGCCTGCTGTATTTTGGGCACGCACCCCAGTTCTGAAGAACTGGATGAGATTTTCGCATTATAATCAGTGACAAACATGTAACAATACTTACATCTCATGTACTGTATATGCCATCTTTAAATCAATAATGTTTCTCTTAAACCTTTTCGTACCATATTATGTAATAAAATATATCTATTTGTAAAAGAGAATTAAAAGATGGGGTGGTAGGGGAAGTGGAATATTCAACGGCTTCAGGAAGAAATCCAAATATTCTTCCTTGAAGCCTTTTTATCCACTTCTTTCAAAGTATAAGAGAAAATTTTGAAAAGGACTTGATTTTAAATGAGTTCTTACTAATCGACCAGATTTATCTATTAGGCACATGCATATATATATACATACATCTAGGTTTTTCTCCTTTTGCTAAATAGCTCTTGTTCTTCTGTATTTCTTCTATTGTCCATTGAGGAAGTGGAAAAGAATCTTTCCTCCGTAAGCCATGCGTGTCGTATGAGGCGACTAAAATGCCGGGAGCAATGGGCTAGTAACCCCTTCTCCTGTAGACACTTACTAAAAAAGAGAAGAAGAAAAACTTTATAAAACTGGGATGCTTAAATGTGCGTGGATGTAGTGGGATACAAAAAACAGATGTTTGTGATTTATGAAGAAAAAAAGTTGGATGTCCGGGCCCCTAAGCGAAACAAAGCTAAAGGGGGGGGTAGGGAGTTTCAGTGGGGGGAAATAAATGGGTTTAAATTGGAGTATCTAGGGTTAGAGAAAAGGGAAAGGGGGTAGCGGGGTAATGTTAAATGATAGTTAGGGAAAGGAGAAAAGAGAATAAAATTTGGAAAATTCAAGAATTATGTGGATTAAAGTAAAAGTTGGATGCGAGAATGGGTATAATAACGTGTATGCACCGGGAGAAGAGGGGAATGCGAGGAGAGAGAGAAAAATTTTTTGGGAGATGTTAAGTGAATGTATAGGAGCCTTTGAACCAGTGAGGGGAAAATTGGGGTGGGGGGCCTGAATGCTAAAGTGGGAGAAACTTTTAGAGAGGGTGTGGTAGGTAAGTTTGGGGTGCCGGGTTTGTAACTGAAAAGGGGAGCCCTTTATTGAACTTTGTTGAAAGGGGTTTAGTTTAGGTAATACATATTTTAAGAAAAAAGGATAAATAAGTAAAAAGGTAGATGTAGGGGAAAATGACAGTAGTTTGTTGGATTATGTATTAGTAATAAAGACGGGTTGAGTAGACTACAGGATGTACATTTTATAGAGGGGCCACGTATATCAGATCACTTTTTTTGTAGTAAACTGAGAGTAAAAGGTGATGGGTACAAGGAAAATAGAAGCATCGGGGGAAGAGAGAGGTGAAGGTTTAAAAAACTAAAAGGGAGGCGTTAGGGAAAGATATAAACGCTTTGGGGATAGATGGGCTAATGAGAGCTAGGCAATGGGGTCGAAGAGGTATGGGGAAGGTTTAAAAATGTAGTTTTAGAGTTTTCACCAGATTTTGTGGTTACAGGAAAGTGGGTCGGGAGGGAAGAGGAGCGTTGGGTGGAATGTGTGAAAAGAGAGTAGTAAGGGGAAAAAAAGTTAGCATATGAGAAGTTTTTACAAAGTAGAAGTGATGAAAAGGAGGGAAGAGTAATGGAGAAAAAGAGAGGGGTTTAAAGAAGTGGTGAAGCAATGTAAAAAGAGAGCAAATGAAGGGGGGTGAATGTTATCAACAAATTTTGTTGAAAAAAGAAAAATTTTTTGGAGTGGTTTAAACAATTTAAAGGGAACCCTAGAGAACAAATGGTTTGTCATTAAAAATAGGAGAGGAGGTTATTAAATGGAGTAGTTAAAAATAGGAGAGGAGATTTTTAAAATGGAGGTTAGAGGTTTGGGAAAGATGGGGGGGAATTTTTTGGGGGATTGTTAAATTTGATGAAGACGGGAAGCTGTGATTTCGTGTTAGGACAAGGAGGAAAACATTTGTAGGAGTGAGGAAGAGCCGTTGTGAGTGTGGGGGAAAGTTCGGAGGCGTAGGTAAAATAAAAGGGGGTAAGGCAGCCGGGATTGATGGGAAAAAGATAAAAATGTTAAAAGCAGGTGGGGATATATTTTTGGAGGGGTTGGTGCAATTATTTAATAAATGTAGGGAAAGGGGGGTAAGGTACCTAGGGTTGGCAGAGAGCATGCATATTTCCCTTTTGGTAAAAAAGGCAAGGGGGAAAAAAAAAGGGAAGTGAAAAAAATTATAGGGGGATAAGTCTGCTGGTATACCGGGTAAAGTGTAGGTAGAATTATTTTTGAAAAAATTTTAAGGGGAAAAGGGGAGGAAAATGGTAGCGTTTAACAAGGAGGCTTTGGGGGAAAGGAGGGGGTGTGTGGACCAGGTGTTTACAGTGAAACATATAAGTGAACAGTATTTAGTAAGGTTTAAAGAGGTCTTTGGCATTTAGGGATTTGGAAAAGGCCCGTATGACAGGGTGGATGGGGGGGCCATGTGGCAGATGTTCAAGTGATGGGTGGGGTGGGTTACTGAAAGCAGTGAAGATTTTTTTACGAGGATAGTGAGGCTCAAGTTAAGTTTAGAAAGGGGGAAAATTTATTTCCCCAGAAAAAGTAGGCCTTAGACAAGGAGGTGGGGTTCACCGTGGTTGTTTAATAATTTATAGAGGGGGTTGTAAGAGAAGTAAATGCGAGGGTCTTGAAAAGGGGGCGTGGAGTTAAAAGATAAAAAATCACACACAAAGGGGAGTTGTCACAGCTGTTCTTTGCGATGACACTGTGCTCTTGGGAGATTCTGAAGAAAAAGTTAGAGATTGGTGGATGAATTTGGTAGGTGTGCAAAAGAAAAAATTAAAAGGGAATACGGGAAAAGAGTGGGGTTATGAGGATAAAAAAAGATTAGGGTGAAAGTTGAATATAGATTGGGGGGAAGAGTATGGAGGGGTGAATGTTTTCGATATTTGGGAGTGGACGTGTCAGCGGATGGGTCTATAAAGATGAGGTGAATCATAAATTGATGAGGGGGAAAAAAGTGAGTGGTGCATTAAAAGCTGTGGAGACAAAGAACTTTGTCCCTTGGGGGGCAAAGAGGGGAATTAGAGAGATAGTTTTTACCAAAGCTTTATATGGGTTGAAGCATGGTGATGAAAAGTTGCAGCGAGGAGAAGGGTGGGGGCAGTGGAATTCATGTCTGGGGCAATTGGGTGGAAAATAATGCAGAAATTCGTAGTTGGAAGTTTTGGGGAGGTGCGGGGTTACCAAAACTGTTGCCAGAGGGTGAGGGGGGTTTTGGGTGGTTCGGACATGTGGAGAGAAAGGAGCGAAAAAGAATAACTTCAAAAAGTGTTCAGTCTGTAGGGGAAGGAACGGGGGGGTAGGGGTCGGCCAGGAAGGTTGGAGGGAGGGGGTAAAGGAGGGTTTTTTGTCGAGGGGCTTGGGGTTCCACAAGGGATGGTAGCGTGTTTGATGGGAGTGAATGGGACAAATGGTTTTTAATACATGACGTGCTGTTGGAGTGTGAGCAAAGTAACTTTATGAAGGGGTTTAGGGAAACCGGCAGGCCGGACTTGAGTCCCTGGAGATGGGAAATACAGTGCCTGCCTCTGAAGGAGGGGTGTAATGTTGCAGTTTTAAAAAAGTAGTGTAAACACCCTTTTGGCAAGACAGTGATGGAGTGAATGATGGTGAAAGTTTTTTTTTTTCGGGCCACCCTCCTTTTGGGGGGAAACGGCCAGTGTGATATAAAAAAAAATTAAAAATTATATATTATATATATATATATATATAAATTTATATTATAATAATTTATATTAATACACATACATGTATATATAATATATCACATACATGTATATATTTATATATTTATATATATATAATATTATATATTATATATTTATATATATATTATATTATATATATATTAAAATATATATAAATAAATTTTTATAATATTATATATATTTATGCAATAAGGTCACAGAAGCAAGGTGATACCGTAATCAAAACCCCACCGTGAAGTGGGAAATTTCCCGCACTTTCGTGACTTTCCCCATTTCAAGGAATACAAAAACAAAACACAAAGGCTTAAAAAAGGTGAAGATACACCTCCCCCCACATCCCACAACAAAGCAACACCCCACACACGCGTGGCGAAAAAACCCGATCGTGAAACCCCCTATTCCTCTATCCCAAAAATAAAGGTTTATTTCTTGCTTAATGTATCATTAAATTCTTCCCCGATGATTTAATTATAAATGGGTCCAATTTATATAAACAAAAGGAAATAAATTATTTTCAAACTGCTTTTTTATGAAACATGATTAACTATATTCCTGTCGACCCTTAAATTGCTTGATTCAACTTTCTCATCTTTTTAAAATCAATTGGAAAGGCCCCTTTGGGCTTGCAAAATTCAGAAAAGAGTAGTCCAAGACCTCCTGTACTGGGTGAGGAGTGAGAAAGGAGAGGGTCCGGAAGTGCCCCAGGGAAAAAACTGCCCCTAGCCGAAAGTGAATATTATGCATTAGAAAAAATACCAAAGCAAGTACTGAAATAGCCTAAACGAAATTTAAATTGGCAATAAAAAAAAATCAGTTATATTCCGCTATGGCATCAAAAAACTTAAAAAGTAAAAATATATTATCAGTGATTTAAAAAGTCAATGGCAATTACATCTTCCCCGGGGACAATGTGTCCCTTTAAATTACAAGGGAAAAAAGTCCATATTAAAGGGGGAAATTCTAAAAGTTATGTAAAATAAAATCGTTAAAAGGGGGGAGACATCTGCAATAACAGAACAGCCAGCCCCAGATTTCATCCCACAAAAATTCAGAGGTAAACTCTGGTTCAAACCCTTTAGGAACTGCAGCAAAAAAATATAGGTCTAATTCCCCCGTGTGGTACTACATTTAAAAACAGTCTGATGCATTCTATAAGAGCCAAATTTTAAACTAAAAACACATCTAATTTAACGCCCATCCTGATATTTTATAATGATCCTATCAAGTATAATAATGCCGATTTTTCAATATTCCCTTTTAAGCCGAAGGAACAATGGGGAAGATGACATTTGCTTCCCACCCGTTTGCTGGGTTTTACAAGCCTAAATGGTTAAAACCGCGTTCGACTCCTGTGCTATACGTATCTAATAACGTTTCCGGACATTCTCCCCCAATGATTTTTCCCTTTGTCCCCAAAGGGGAGTTGCAAAATTGCAAAAAACTCTGTAGACACCACCAAAACGTTGTTAGGGGCATTCTTTAGCAGGATTCTTCTAAAAGTCTGTAAATACTCTATGAGTCACAGGGATGTTAGGGAAATATTTCTTCAGTCACAGAGTTGTCAGGAAGTGGAATAGCTGGGGAAAATGATGTAGGGAGGCAGGATCCTACTAGCTTTAAGAAAATGTATGATAAACTCATGGAAAGGAGAGTTTAGCTAGTAGCGACCCGGAAGAGGGGGGGCCAGGACTGTCACTCACCCCCCGCAACCACAAAAAGGTGAGTACACAACAGTAAAAACATGTACATTTTGATGCGGGGAAAGGGGTTTTAGCATCTGATTTTACAAGTGTTTTAACAATCTTTCCTAGAGGTTTGGGAAGGGATGTCAGGGGAAAAAGGCCAAAAGTTTCCCCGACACGGGTTTTAGTAGATGATGACCCCCTTTGGAGCTTTTGGGCTCTGAGCGAGCCCTTCCCCTGGGTTTCCGGGCCATCCCCTTTAAAAAAATTTTTGGGCAGTTATTACCATTTTAATTTTTTTCCTATAAAAAAAAAACGCTTTACCTATAATTTTCTATGCTTTTTGTAACTCAGCATATAAGTATATTTGTACCTGAAACTCTGTACCTAAATTTACACCAAACCAAAAACTGCAGAATAAAATTTATGCTGAAATTTTAATCACTTCCAAAACTGTTAAGATTTTCCGGTTAAAAAAAACTTCAGATAAAACATTATGTGCCATACGGCCCTTATACATTTAAAAATGTTTTCGTGCACCCATTGTGGGAACCCAAAGAAAGCGTTTACTTTGTTTTCATGTGTTTGTGTTTGCATTTGTTTAAGTGTTGAACAGTAATGGACGTGAAATTTAAATTTGAAATTTATGTTCCAAAAACAATATAATCTTCCTGTCATATTGAAATAAAACAACACAAAATTACATTCACTCCTTCATATCATCCTAAGTATTAATCAGATTAAACTCATTGTTATTGCCTTCTGGGGCCTGGGAGTTTTTTTTTTTTAAACCAAATTTTTTTTTTTTAAATTCCCGTCGGGCTTTTTAAAGGGTTTAAAAAAGACAATTGTTTTTTCCCAAAAATTTTTTCATCTGTTTTGTGTAGCAGATGGAAATTTATAAAAACTAGTTTCCAATATTTTTTTGTACGAGTTTACGGTCCAGATTATTTTTATTTTGTGAAAATTAAACTTGAGGTGTATTTTGATGTTTTTTTCCCAGAAAGTGGAACGCTGTTTTAAGGAATGCTTTATTGATGGGAAGACAGACCCATGAAAACATTGCTGTTCCAGATGACAACCGTTATGACGCCTATTTTTAGGGCACCCAGGCAAAAAAAGGACATTATACAGTTTTTCAGTAAAGGGAAAAGAAGGAAAATGAGATTTCCCGAAAAAATAATTTGATCAGCCGGGTGTTAAAAGTAGTTTTTTTTTTTTACCCAAAATTTTACTTGATTCATAATAGGATGAAGTGTAGTGGGCGAAGTCTGACTTTAAATCCGTCATAATTTATTTTTAAATTTCAGCATCTGATAAAGATTACAATTTTTATTAGAAGGATATTTATTATGAGTTTAAATTTAAAAGTATAGTAACCCGCACAATGTCAGGATATGTGATTTCTTTTTATTATATTCGCTTTTGAGGCTTTAAAGTTTCACTGTATATACAGAAAAGTTATACTGTAATTCCTCTCTGCGGGACTAATGTATGGTTATACTAGAAGTTAGAGGACTAGCGACTTACTGACTCAGGTGCAATCGAGCTTCTTTATTCCTAAAACTAATAACTAGATACTAACATAACTAGATACTAACATAAGTAGACTCGACCAGAGTCGAGCGAAGCAGAGTGTGAGGGAAAAGTTCAATAGATAGGAGTAGAGAGGGAGTATATAGTAACAATAGTTTCATTGCCGGCTACTTGTTAAGTTTGGGTAAGTCAAGCTCCCGCTATTCCCGCCTTTTTTTCCCCTCCCCGAAAGTGATAGTTTCATTGCCGGCTGCTTGTTGAGGTAGGGTAAGTCAAGCTTCCACTATTCCCGCCTTTTTTTCCCCCACCCCGAAAGTGATAGTTTGACTGCTGGCTGCTTGTTAAGGTAGGGTCAGTCTAGCTCCCGCTATCCCTTCCCCTCCTTCTCCCCCCCCCCGAAAGGTGACGTGTGGGGCTCCGGTCCAAACAGTAAATCACTAGACTCACAGCTCCCAGCACTACTGTAAGTACATGCCTGCCTTGTATTCTAGTGGATTTATTGGTTGAAAGCTTCACTTTTGACCAATAATAAACTTAGTCCTTTCAGTCTTGCTCTAGGTTGACTGTTGTAATAATCACCACATCTTTTAGGTATTGTACTTATCATGGAGAGTGATTTCTTAAGCAGTGGGTAATCTGTCTATCTTTCCAGCTTGGATGACAGAGAGGGTCACCTGCCAATCAACGAGTTGAACTGATGGAGATGGACTAACGTCCTGAGACTTCCCCTTTTTGGATTTAATTACCTGTGCACCTGTATGAAATTGCAGGATGTAACCCCTCATCATTGCAGCGGTAAAGAACCTGCTTTCCTGTCATCGGGATAGAATACTCAAGGCTATACTGTGAAGAACGAACCGGTGGGTTGTAACCAACACCTGCGACCCCCCCCCCCATCATCAGCAACTGCTACGATTTCAACAACACTCAGTGTCACCAACACCAGACACCCCTATATATATTAGCGTTGAATTCAGTTATCATTTATATTTTTCATTTTTCATTTTCTTTAATGTAGGATTAATATTTCTTATTTAAGTGTTTTATATTTTCTATATAATAAAGTGTTTATGTTTGTCTGTTATTATTTTTTTTTCTATTCACTAATTTTCCTGAGGAGGAGCCAGCCTTGGTAATACTGTCTGAAGTTGTTACAGGGCTGAGTAAGCCTTCACAAGTGGCGACCTTGCCAGGATCAACTCGACTGAATCAAGATTCAACTCCATCTGGAATCTACCATTGGAACTTCTATGCTGCATACCACAAACGGTTACCACCAGCCATGAGTAATCATTCTCTATGGTAGGACTACAGTACAGGTATTTAAAAGATTTGGTGATTGTTAGTCTCAATTTATTGTAAGTCAAGTCAAGGCAGGAATGCTAGTTAATTCTGCCATCTATTTTTGTGTGAGCTTGAAACACTTTGGAGGATTAGACTCTAGGGACCCGAGATTTTCCAGTGACAATTTGTTTCATTGAGCTCTTTATTATATCAAGGGAACTGTCATAGGGCACTCTTGATTTGTTGGTGAGAAGATTGGATGGTCAAGTGACCCCATTCTACTTACTGCTTGCTCGGAGCCGGCATAGAACCCTTCGTTTTAATTAATACATATTGTTTAATTGAAGCAGGGATCGAGCCCTCTGGTTTATTTATAGTCTGAGCGGAGCAGGAATTGAACCCTCCATTTTCTTTAATACCCATTTCATTTCCCCTGATAGTTTAAGTTATTCTTGCAAGTATGGATGAATACCAGTTTTGGATGAACGCTGGAAGTAAGTTAGGAATAACAGGGAAAAATTTAGAATCTTTCATTAGTGCTAAGATCCAGGAAAGACTTGAAAGAGAGAGAATTTTTTTTTTTTTTGTATTTTATTTAAAACATGACATTACAAAAATATAATATGTAAAACTCATTTAAGTCTATAAATTAACACAATCCTCCCTACAGCTAATGTTACACACCACACTTACAACTCCGCGTGGGTAACCCCCCCCCTCCCTGCTCCCTCATCCTATCACTTAACCCAAACCTGTTGGAGCTACTCAACAGAATTACATGATATGAACAACACTTTTATATACACATCCCTCGAAATGGCACTTAATAATCGACTACAGACCATAAAAATCTTTGCACTGAACATATTATACAGACTTATTCCCCCCCCCCCCCCCCCCCCCCGGGTTATCCAACCACCCCACTTTAAAAACCTAACATACTAAAAACAATGAATGTTGCCTAATTAAAGTCCACAGCAATGATAAAAAAACATTAATTTATGTAATTGTCCAAATGGTTCATTTTAATAACAATAGTATTAAACAAAAAGGTGATATAGAAAGTCACAAAAACATACAAAAATTTCTACAAAACCATAAGAATAAAAATTGTCTCAAAATCCAACACATGTAACCCCTACACATTTAAACATGAATTCCGTGTTTAAAAAAATAACACAGCTTCAACTATGACATTTAAGCTCTATACACTTTAGGACATTACATAGTGCTATTGACAAAAAGTACAATACAACAAAATATAACCAGAATAAGTAAACAATAAAGATGTCCCAGACCACCTAACCCAAAAACCATAACACCACTGTTTCCCAATTTTTTAACTACTGCTGCATTAACCTCTTTACTCTCAAAAAAAAACTGAAAAATTGCAGAAAACCAGTGACAACAATAATGCAAGACATTAAAACAAACATTCACATATATCTCTGGAACCCGTGCATGATCACAGCAACAAAAATATGCCGTGCAAGGCACCTAGAAAACAAGTTGGAGCAAATACATGCAATTATTTTAAAACAAATCTCCAAATTACAATGTCAAACCGTAAATAATTTTTCCCAACACAATATGTAAATAAGTGTAAAGTCCAGTCACACAAAAATGGCCCGCTTCACGGTGCTAGCACCCCGGGGCCACATATTATTCATCATGATCACTCATCCAACACTCACGAAACATTTTCTGTCATCCCTTACCAGGGGGGCGACCCTGTTTTTACCCCCGCCTTCCCTACCCCACAACACTTCCAATCATACCCTCCCCCCCCTCGTATATTACAAATCTAATAAAACCTGTAAAATAAGTTCCCTTTTTTCCCCGAAAAAACCTTCACCCATTCCCCCCATAAATTTCCTTTTTTTCTAAAAACCGTTTTATAGAACGTTAACGCAAACCCTCCCCTTACCCCGTAACCTGTTTCCCCCCCCCAAAACCCCACACTATATAGATATAAACTGCCCTAATGTATCCCACACTCTGATTACACGTTCCCCCCAACCCCCCCCCGTCGAACTTAAAGCCTCAAAACAGAAATTTCCTTTTCCTATATCCTATTTATCACCCTATTTAACCCCCCCTTAAAGCCCTCCATTTCCCCCTCAGGGTTTTTTCCCCACCCAGTGCTTTCCCATCATGTTACGCAAATGAAACCACACTCCCACACATTTTCTAAAACCCCCATCCTCTACCCCCTTCCCGTTGCCATACTTTCATACCAAATTGTCGCAAAAGCCCCCATTCCCTTTCCCTACTTGTATGACCTGCCCTCCCTGTACCCCCTATCGATTCATGAACCTCAACCATGAATAGTCATTTCCTGCTGTCTTTTTTTCTGCTAGCAATACGCACGATGAAGGTCTATCGCCCTAACCCTCTTCACCCCCGCCCGTACCCGCCCGCTGGAAAACCTCTCATTCCGTACCCTCACGCAGCCTCCCCTTTTAAATTGCCAAAATTTTTTCCCCTTGGATAAGTGCCCCCCCACCGCCCCCCTTGCATAACAACCCCCTAATCATCCCCAAATAGTAGCAAACCCCTATTTTTAAAAAAATTGTAGTTTCCCCTTTCCCTTTACGTAATATTGCTTAATCCGTCTTTAGCCACACCATCCCACCACATCACCACATCCTCTACCCCTTTATCTCTGCACGTAACCCCTCCACAGCGTACAAATCCCTCTATCCCCTCCTCATCACCTAACACACTTGTATTAATTCCAATATCCCCTGAGATACCTGCTAGTGACTCCCACGCCACCTCTGCTACTACCGCCCGATGATCCGAATAAGCTACTTCTATTGTACGGAAAAATGTCAACCCAACCCCTTGAGATATATACAGCCTATCCAACCTAGCAGCGTAACCCCGTCTTACAAAAGTGTGCTCTACCTCCCCACGCCCCCCTCCAACCGCATCCCGCAACTGAATATCCCTCAAAAGATCTCGCAAGGCCGCCGACACGTGCCCCGCCCCTTTTGGTTCCACGTCACCCTCCTAATAACGCAGTTCCAGTCGCCACCAACGACGGCCACTGCAGGTAAACCACGTAAGAAGAAAACTAGTTCTTCACATACAAAATCCCTTTTTACCCTCACATCATTTTCCGCTGGTGCATACACACATACAAAAGATACCCGCTGTCCCATCCACCACCCATCCACGCGCAATACTCTTCCCCCTCCCCCCCCCTCACTTCTTATCAACACAACAAAGGGCTTGCCTCCCTGATCAATTATATCCACACCACCTTTCAGACGTGCAGATGGCAGAGTCATGACCTGAAACCCCTCCACCTCGAGCACTCTTCCCTCCTTGAAATTGTGTTCTTGCAGGAACACTACATCCACCCTATATTTATACAGAAACATTCGAAACCATTCCTTCTTCACACTATTACACAGTCCATTTACGTTCACAGTCATACACCTAAGGCCTCTTTATAGTTTCCAACCCTTCCTCCTCTCTTCATTCATCCCAGGGCCTCCTGCCCCAGAGCCAGCACAAGGCTTCACACCATCAACCCCTCCCCCTTTTTTGCGATGCCTCTTATCGTGACTGCTTCGACATTGCCTCTCCTTCCTCCCAGACCTCTGCGCCGCGTCAGGACATCATCTGAGTCTGACGCCGCCGCTCTCTTCCTCGTGATGCCCTCTACATCCATGTTATCTTCTGAGGTTCCCTCACGATGAACCTCAACCTCCACCACGCCCCGTTCCACAGCACACGGCGACAACTCTCTCTTACTAGTTGGGCCCGTCAACCCTGCTATGTTTTTTATCCTTACATTCCTCTACAGGCAACGCCGGTGCCTCTCACCAGCTCAGGAACAACATCCTCTGCAGGCGGTGTCAATGTCCTTAACACTTCCTGAAGCTCTTCCTCTAGAGCCTGCCACCTCCTCCTGCACTTTGCACTTCTGTACTTTTCCTTTGTGTAGTAACAGATCCTTTTACATCACAGCTTACCTCACACATGCCATTCTCCTCTTTGGAATCCTCCCCTCTTCACTCCACAAGCGCCCAGGCCCCTTGCTTGCGCACTGGGCTCTCAACAGCTATCACGCTGGTAACTGGTACTTCACCAGTTTGCGCTGGCGCCCTCCTCAGCTTCACGCACTCTGCCGCCATATGGTCGTACGCCCCACATGTTCTGCACGTACGTCTCTGTCCGGCATACGATACCATAACTTGCGTCCTGAAGTCCTCCAACACGACGTAAGACGGTATGGGATGTCTCAGAGTCATCTTCAGGGAAAAGGTACCCTCTGGACGTCCCATGTAAGCACCTGCCGTCCACTTGCCCTTTTGTGCCAGATGTACGGTTCCATATGTCTCAAAAACACTCCTTATGTCAGTCTCATCTGCCTCAAATGGGACATTACGTATCTTAACCCACGTAAAGTGGCGAGATACGTCGATCAAACGCACCTTCACAGCTGGAGTAGCGTCAAGACTCACGTCTTGGAACCTCGTCACCAAAGACTCATACACGGACGTGGAATTCAGTTTGACGAAGATTCTATAAGCCCCATTCAGGGCTACACCATACACCTCATCGTCCTGGATTCATAGGTCTCCCTAATGATTGTTGGGAGTAAGACTTGCACTGAAGAGGGTGAAATCGCCCCACGAAGCAGCTCAATACCAATGGTATTTACGCGCCTCCTCACACTCAGGCCCATGTTGATACAAGGTAGCTCCCCTGAAAACAGCAGAGGGGTCAGTCCCAAAAACCTCACTCGACCGGGGTTTCAGGCGCGAATCTGAGAGAGAAAATTGAGGAGAAGAAAGACAGTTAGAAAGAAAAGGGGAAAAAAGGGAAGAAAAGGAGAGGGGGAAATAGAAAGAGATGAAGAAAAGGGAGAGGAGAAAAGAATCGTGGAAAAGAAAAAAAGGACAGAGAGAGAATGAGAGAGAAATCCAAAAAAAGCCAAAAAAGAGAAGGGGAAGAAAAAAAAGGAGCATTTTTGACTTGATCGGAGGAGAGAGTTTTAGAGTACGTGAAGATTACGTAAAATTTAAAAATTAAGAAAACTTGAAAAAAAGAGAAAAGGTGGGGAAATTTTGAGGAAAAAGGGAAAAAAATACGTTGGGAAACAAGCACGTTTATGAGGAACGGGGTTAAATTAAGAGAACGAGGAAAAAAGGCAAAGGTGGGGGAGAGTTGAGGAAAAACTAGAAATGTTTTTAAATTTGAGAGAAAAAAAGGATCGCGGCTGGGAAAAAATCTCCCCTTTGGAATTAGAGAAAAAAAATTTAAAATTTTTAAACAACAACAATTAGAGGAAAGGAGAAAAGGGAAACAACGGCGTCAGTGCACATTTCCCCAACACCTAATTTACCTTTCCCTTTCCCACAAAAGGGGGAAGACATAATTTCCCATACATTTATCGGGTTTTGAAAATCCCGGGCTACCCTCTGTAAAAGGGGCCTGCTGACACCCTTGGGCTACCGGGTTTTTAGGAATGTTATTTTCTTTTTTACAGCTTGAAAATCAATGCAATTTTTGTGGGAGGTTACATATGTATTTAAAACCTACTGAAAAGGCAACCCCTTAAAAGCATATCAAAAAAACCACAAAAATTCTTACAGGAAAGTTTTCAGGTATGCCCCCTTTACGGCTGGAAAAAACTTTCAGTATTTTTACAGGTAACACTTTTCGTTTTTTTCGTTTTTGGGATGGAGAGTTCGGGAATTGATCACAGTTATGAATCTTTAGAGATTTCCCTGGTTCTGACCATTTCCCTAAACCGCTCCCCCCAAATCAAAATAGGGAGCATTCTTCAGAGAACGTAACCTGTTTTAAAGCTGGGGAAAATTTTGTGGGGGCTGCTGACCTGATGCGGGGGTTTTCACAATTCCTAAAAAGACCAAAAGGGGATCGAACCCTAAGGGAAAGGGTTCATAAACCCTTAAGAAATCAAACCCTCTGTGGAAAGAAAAATTTGACTTCTTTTATTCCTTTTTTAAAATTTGTGGGGTGTTAAGGGACAAAAACGTCCAGATTGTGCTTCTAAAAAGGGCCCCCAAAAAAATTTGGGGGAAGTTTTTTTTAAAAGGGACTGTAATGACCAAGCCCCCCTTCTTTTTCGGGAACATTTTAATGGCCCTTAAAAGTATCTACCATTTTACGAACATTTAATGCACATGTATAGCCCATTTCTGAAAAAGTTTTCCCCCCAAACCCCTTAAAGAAACTCATTCCTTGCTATACTTTCAGACATTTTGGGCCGAAACGGACATTTTTCCCTTCCACCCCGTTGTTACATTGGGGGCCCCCCCTAAAGGGTTCCAGGTTGGTTAAAGGGCCGTACTCCCCCTTTCACTTTTTTGCCCCGTACTAATAGGAAATTTGAAAAAAGGTTTGCCATTTTTCCCTTTCCCAAAGATGGGGCCATGGGTTTTTTAAAGGATCCTCTTTCTGGTAGGATCAGGGGGAAGTCCCTGGGAAATTCAGATGAAAAACGGGTGTCCCGTGAGTTTCAGGGGGAAAATTAAAAAACAGTGATCTACTCCCCGAAAGCGAGGTAGTAGGATCACCGGTTCACTTATTAGAGAAAGTGAAGATATCACTTCCGTACCCATAAATGTCTTGACTAGGGCTCAGGGCCAAAGCCCCGGGCTTCTCCTATATCCACCCTTTTTGTTTTTCCCCCTGCCCTTTAACCCTTTTAAGATATATCGAAGGTTTTCCTTTGTAAATTTTTCCCAACGAAATTTGGGCCATTCCTTCGGGAATTGAAAATAAGCCCCCAAACAAAATAAAGTTTTTCCAAAAGGGAAAAAAACCTTTTCATAAAAATTTTAATATAAAAAAGGTATTTTTTGAAACAAGCCAGTATTAAAGTTAAATTCAGTTTAAAGATCGATATTTCATTTTAAATTTTGTTCCAAGTCGGGTGCAGGAAGATGTTCTTAAAAGGGCCCCTGACCTCCCCGGGGCCCCGGGACATTTCTCGCATGAAAAACCCTTTAAAATTTAAAATTGGGAAACCTTTTTTTGGGCCCAAAAAAATGTCCTCAGAGGTCACTACCTATTGTAGATGGGTGTAAAGTTTCCCAAACTGTCATCCCCCGAGGTACCATCTTTGGGTCCTTTATCTCCACTTTCATCGGGGAACATAGATATTTTAAAAACTTTAGTTGATTATGTTTTTCGAGCTTCCCGGAACCCATCCCCTTTAAAAGGGCCCAAATAACCCCCTACAGGGGTGGCTGAAGCCCTTTTGGCCCTCTTCTTTTGAGTGGGCATCCCAGAGAAATTTTGTTGCCCGGGGGGACAAAATTTACATCTGACTTAATGAAACCATCTGAAAACCAATTTCCCTGGGGTGAACCCCTCTTTTCCCACCACACCCTATATCCCAGCTGTAAGGGGAGGTTTGAGCGCCTGAATTCGTTTAAAGTAAAATTTTTAAGGAAACTTTGCCCCCCTTAAACCAAAGGGAAAGTGGAAATTTTCCCTACCCGGCTTTTTTTTGCCTGAGGGAAGTACCCAGTGCCCTTTTTTGGGGGTTTTCCCCCCTTTTTGGAACTTTCCTAGGTAGACGGGCCAGAGGCCCCACTGCCCCAACCCTTTCATGACTTATGGATAAGGAGGAGGTAAATTTTGAGGTTCAGTCTTTTTAAACCAGTTTTTTTTCCCTTGACCTTGACCCAAATTTGAGGAGACCTCGGGGACATTTTTTCGAAAATTTAAAAAGGTTTGTCAATGGCCCAGTAAAAAAACCTTTTTTAAATTCCAAAATTTAGAGGAGAATTTTAAAAAGTAGGGGTGAAGTTTTTTGGGAAACTTTTTTGCCGACAAGTCAAAAAAAATTTAAATTATTTAGCAGGGAAAAGGTCCTTTATAAAGTTTTAAAAAATTTTTTGGGGGAAAGTTGATTTCCTCATAGAAGTCAAGGGGAAACCCAAGCTTTATCATATTTAACATCCTTAAAAAATATTCCGAAGAAAATTTTTAACTGCCTTAAAAACCTTTTTCTTATTTTTCCACACGAAATTAAAAGCCCAATGAGGAAATTTTAAGGGGGTCGTAATTGACCCCTCTAACTTAGACTTTTGATGAAAAACTAAAATGACTTGGGTCTTGACCCTCGGACGAAACCCAAAATTAATATTAAAAAGAATCTTTGGGTTTCCCCAAAAAAAAACTGAAATACTTCAATGGGTGAGAAAATTTTCAGATTTCTTTATGATATTTTTCCCGGGTTTCCTAAACCCCGGTAAAGTCCCTAAGATTGACTTAGTGCCCGGGCAGTTATCAAACGAAAATTATCCCAACCCCGTTCCAGTTTACCTTGGGATTTCATTTGGGCCCCAGAGGAAGGCCAAAAATTTTTAAAACTAAAGATCATTAACCTTCGGTATCTTCAAAAAATTTTTTCACCCAAATAGTCCCTTGTTTAAAAAAGGAGGATAAATTCACTTAAAACTTTCTATTGGGCTTTCAGAGGGGGGTTTAAAAGGGGTATAACTCGGTGGAAGGGGGTTGGAAAGGGCCCCATGGCCCTTTTAAATAGAAAAAAGCGAAAACTACAAAAAAATTTTAATTGGGAAAACCTTTCCCTTTTCCCCTTTTTAGAGATTAAAATTGGCGCAGGCATATCTAACTGGGTGGCCCGGGTGGTTAAAACCCCCCCACTTTTCCCCTTACACGGGGAGGGCCCGGGGTTTGATTCCCAGCCCGAGTAGAAACTTGGACGGTTTCTTTCCCCCTTTGTCCCATTTTTCCCCCTCAGTAAAATGGGGACCTTTGGGGTTTGTCGACTGGTTTTGGGCGCATCCGGGGGCACGAAACCCAAGGGGGCCTGGTCCCCGACCCGGGGGGGGGGGGGGCCCTTGACCCGCGGAACTCTCTCCCGGGAAACTCCAGGTATAAAGTTAGATCCCTTTTTCTAAACAGTACACGCTTTCCCCACAAAACCAAGGACCCGATGCAGTATAGAAAAATATGGGGCCTTTGGTTTGGTAACTGCCTGTGCTTTCCTACGTGAGACTGATGGAAAAATCGTGGGGAAAAATTTCAAATGGGTTTTATTTTTTTTGGGAAAAAAATTTACATAATTTACATCCACGTGGGGCGAACATAACCAAACATTAACATCAGTTTTGGTAGGTTTCGCTCACATGGCCTCACGCCCAAACCCGGGAAAAAAAAATGCTTTTTTGGGTTAAACAAGATTATATATCTTGGACTGTTTCTTTTTAAATTTAAATCTCCTTTCAGCCCCTCCCCAAAAAGACAAACTTTTATTAGGAAAATTTAAAAATTCCCCCAAAAAAAAGAAGCTCAGCGTAGCTTTTTTTGGTTTTTGTAAATTTTTTTGCAAAGGTTTTTTCCCCAACCCTTTCTGATCTTACAGGCATCTTTTTCCGGGCTTCCTTGAAAAGTCTGAAAGGGGAAACCCTTGAACTTTTCCCACGTAGCTCGGGAAAAATTTAATTTAGATTAAAAGCATTTTTTGAAAGACCCTATACTTTAAGGGTTCCAGAAAATTAATTTAAAACATTTTCTTTAAGAACTGATGCCTCCAATTCTTGGGTTAGGTGCGGTGGGTACTACAAAAACCCTGATGGTACTCCCTTCCCGTATGTTCCAAAGCCGGAAAAATCCTTTCCCCCAGAAACGAGATACTCCCCCATTGAAAAAGGGAAAGTTTTTGGCCCCGGGGTGGGGTATCTCCAAACTTAAATTTATTTGTGGGGGAAAGAATTCATTTTTGAAACGGACCACAAACCTTTTTAATAACCCCAAAACTTTTTTAAGGGGGAAACCCAAAATTGGCACTCCAGGCTTTTTAAGTTTCCCTATTGTTATATCAATGGGGTTTTATTTCCCAAATTTTTCTCTGACCCGGTTAAAGGGTTTGTGACGTCCCGAAAAGATTTTTTGCCTTATGTGACTTTCCCTAAGTTTTTAACTTTTTCCACCCCCATTCTTCTTAAAATTCCCTTACCCCATAAATCCCTTGGGAGGGGGAGTTTTGAAGGAAAAGTTCAATAGAGGAGTAGAGAGGGGAGTATATAGTAACAATTTGGTTTTTATTGCCCGGGTTTCTGTTAAGGTAGGGGGCAGTCTAGCTCCCCCTATCCTTCCCCTCCTTCTTCCCCCCCCCCCGAAAAGGGGAAGTTGGGCTCCGGTCCAAACAATAAACCCTAACTCACAGTTTCCCGCACTACTGTAAGTACATCCTGCCCTTTTATTCTAGTGGTTTTTTTGGGTTTTTTTAAAAATTCACTTTTTGGACCCCAAAAATAAAAATTTGTCCTTTCAGTTTTTCTCTAGGTTGACTGTTTTTTAAATAATCACCACACCCCTTTTTAAAAGGGATTGTACTTATTCATGGGAGTGATTTCTTTTAAAAAAGTGGGTAACCGTCTATCTTTTTCCCGCTTGGAAGACAGAGAGGGTCATCTGCCAATCAACGAGTTTTGGGTGATGGAGATGGGCTAACGTCCGAGCTTCCTCTTTTTTTGGGTTTTAAAAACCTTTGCACCTGTATGAAAATTTCAGGACGTAACCCCTCATATTGCAGGGTAAAAAAAACCCGCTTTCCCCGTCATCGGGATTGGGGAATTTCTCAAGGCTTTTACTGTGAAGAAGAAAACCCGGGGGGTTGTAAAACCCGCCAAACCCGCGAAACCCCCCCCCCCTCAACAGCAACTGCTACGATTTTTAACAACATCAGTGTCCCCCAACCCCAGACACCCCTATATATAAAAGTGTTGAATTTAGTTATCATTTATATTTTTATTTTTTATTTTCTTTAATGAAGGGTTAATATTTCTTATTTAAGTGTTTTATATTTTTTTATATAATAAAGGTTTTTTTTATGTTTGTCTGTTATTATTTTTGTTTTCCCAAACACTAATTTTTTCCCGGGGAGGAGCCAAAACCCTTTGGGAATAAATGTCTGGGAAATTGTTAAAAAGGGCTGAGTAAGCCTTCAAAACAGAGCACTAAAAAAACCACCCGAATCACCCCCAGAACTCCATAGCCAAAAACACACCCCACACTCCCCAACTCTTTACGCCCCAATAAAGCAAAAAAAATCTCCCCCCCAGCACCCTGCCCCGGACCCCATCCCCCCCCACCCCCAACCCCCCGAAGGGAAAACAGTGTTTGGAAAAAGGAAATTTAAAAATTTTACACGATGTAAAACGAAGTGGGGGAGTGGCACGAAAGAATCACAAAAAGGCATCAACCCCCAAAATCATAGCCCTCACAGAAAAAACCCAAACCCTCAGGAAAGATAAACAACCATCATTCCAACCGGGTACAGATTTCCCGAGGAAAGGGCCAAAAAAGGGTTTTTTAGGGAGGGGGGAGGGGTGGGACTTTTCAAAAAAACAATGAGATTTTGGGGGAGTTGAAGAGAAGGGGCAGAGAAGAAAACAATGGACTACAAAATTTTGGAAAAAACCCCGTCGGAGGTTTCCCCAAGGGGGTGAAATTTCATTGTTTTTTTAATCCACCAAAATAGCAGAAGGCCAAACAAAGGGTGGGTTTACACACGGTTTAAGTGGCCAGAAGGGGCCCCCGTGAAAAAAGTGCTAAGCTACGGGCGTGGGTGACTTCAATCACAAAGAAATCGAAAAAGGAAAAAAACCCGGAGCCAATAGGGGGGCCCCGGGAAACCCGGAGGGCTAAGAAATTTTGGTGGTGGTATTGGAAAACCTCAGCAAACCAAAACGTTTTGGGGGCCCACCAGAAAAAAGGGGAGATGATGAAAATAGCAAAAAAGGACCTAGTTTTTCACCTTGAGCGGCAGATAAAAAGGACTTTACCTATAAAAAAGGCCCCCCGGACCCCAGTGATTACGTGGTTCTAAGCTTTGAATACATAGTAAAATTACAAGTGGAGAGGCAGTCAGGAAGAATGAAGCCATATTTCATTAATGAGGAATTTTTTGTGCATTGTCCAGTGGGACAGAGAACTAGCAGGTAAAACACTAAATGGGATAATGAAATATGTGACAACGATGTGCATAGAATCGGAGAAAAGATTTGTACCCAAGAGCATCAGATATAATGAGAAAACCAGCACGAGCCCTTTGCTCACCAAAGGTGTAGAGAGGCTAAAACCAAGTGTGCTGGAGAATGGAAGAAACATAGAAGCCAAAGGACCCAGAAGACCAAGGAGAGTAGTCGAAAAGCAAGAAATAAATATGCAAAGGTAAGGAGGGAGGCCCAGCTACAAAATAAAAATGGCATAGCAGCGAAAGCTAAGTCTGGCCCGAAGCTGTTGTGCAATCACATCAGGATGGAAAAAAAACAGTCAAAGACCAGGTATTTAGGTTGAGGAAAGGAAGGGGGGAGAGTTTACAAGACACGACCCTGAAGTATGTGAGGAACTCAACACGAGGTTAAAAGAAGTATTCACAGTGGAGACAGAAACGACACGATACATACAGCTGAGGAGGAGGTGAAGAGGCTGTTAAGCTAACTAGATATATCAAAGGCGATGAGGCCGGAGAGCATCTCTCCGCTGGTCCCGAGAAAGGGGGCTGAGACGCTCTGTGTACTACCACCACTTAACTCTTCTTCCTAGAATCTTGGTATTTTAAATTTACAAATACTCTTAAATGGAAAAACAGGAAATTAAATCGTGTTAAATGGAGAAAGAAGAGTTTTAAAGTCCTCTCAAAAAGGAGGGATTGCCACCAAATGGACCACGATATTAAAAGGTTTCTTCCAAGTGAACATGAGAAAAATTAGGGTAAAACTTATAATGTATAATATAAAAAACATAAAACATGTAAAACGTTAGAATAATGCGTATAACAAAAAAGAAATGTTCTCGGTTTTTAAAAATGATTTACTATCAGTGGTTACACAAAAAAACAAATGAAATCACTGTTAATATTTATTACAGAGTGTATTAAGAAAACGAACAGTGTAAAATCATTGCCACCAGGGACATGGTTACCATTTAAGTAGTCTGATTAAATCATTATATTTTCTTGGGACCAACGAATTATTGCCAAGAGTCTTTTAATAATTCCAGATGCTAAGCCGATCCTTAACTAGTCTGTTCGAGGTATATCACTACAAACGAATATACGATTTCTATTTATAATAATGTTGGTATAATAATCGACAATAGGTTATGTAAATGGACACAAGTGCAACTAATGGAACACTTTATTATAGCAACCAATCAATTATTTCCAAAATAGCCTGACCTCAACAGTGGGCAAATTATTTGGATCATAAGCAGCAGAAACATTTCAGGTGAAGAGCAACGAGAAAAATGACGGCGAAGGTTTTGGTGAGTCCACACTGTTAAAGAAAGTGACTCAGAAAAATCTGAAAGGAATAGACGCATTGTTGACAAACATGCAGCACAGACATTACATAAATGAAGTGAAGTAATAATGGGAACCAGTCACAAGTGGTGTTCCTCAGGGATAAGTTCTGGGCAACTTTTATTTCTAATGTATAGTATCAACTTTAATTAAGAATAAAAAATAATTGTGTAAATTACCTGAAGGTACAAATAATAACGGAGTATAAATTCTTAGGAACATTCTGTAGAACATTAGAATGTTATGTTCGAGTAACTGGAGTATGCTGATCAATGGAGACATGTTCAGAATCTGTCTTTGGCGTAAATACATAACAAAATTATAATGGCCGCTTCATATTAGTTATTTCAAATATCTGCGTTTATATTTAACATTTTCAAAAAACCGGGACATGGGGGAAAGAACTTATGCAGTTTGGGTCCAACTTCGACTACTAACTAGTCAACCTAGTACCCGAAAATACAGGTACAAAGAGGCGGGTTCACCAGGACGGCTCCGCCCCGGGGTTTCATCCAACAGAGTCCCATATGGTTTCCGAAGGAGTGTCGGATTTTAAGTGATGTCCCCGTTCCACCCCTTTTGGGGGGCGCCCTATGCCCTTGTCATGGGGCTCCCCCCGGGTTTCTCCCCTATAGCAAATCAGTCCGGGGCAAGGACTCGGTAAGCATTCTTCAGGTCATTGGGTAGCAGTTAGCTAAAATCGTCGCAGAGTTCGTAGCTTTTTGTCAGCAATTCTCATTTCAAGTGGTCTCTTTGGGCCCTGGTGGTAATTGGCGCCAGTCATCTCCAACTCCAAAGAGTCGTTTTCCCCCCCCCCCACCCAGAGCTCAAAGATTTGTTAATTACACCATAAATTAAGGAAAGACCTAGCCTTCCCCTTACGAAACAGACAAAGCAAATGGAAGAAAAAAAAATTTGGGGCAAGGAGATTATATGGAAAAATAAAATGTTTTTGGGAAAACGGGGAACTTACTGCCCCCTTAAGTGTGCAAAATATACTAAGGAATTATTTGGAATTTTTCAATATTAGTAAAATATTTTGGTATTTCTGAACACAATATGTTATGAAAAGATTGGAATTTTATTTTTTAATTCTTTTTAATTTTATGCCAACTAAAACATCAGGGTGATTTGGATAGTAAAAGAGGTAGGACAATCTCACGATTTGAAGGAGGAATAAAGACCCCTTCTCCATACAAATCTGAAATCCTTTTTCCCTTTTTTTCCTGTTTCTTTATCTTCCTAAAAAACCCCTTTATAATTAGTGCTTAAGGACCATTTCTTCCTTTCAAAATTTAAATTCCTTAATTAACAAAAAAATATGTTATTTACTTTAAAATTTTTTACCCCTATCTTAAATTAAAGAATTTACAAATTTATGAATAAATAAGTGTATCTTTGCCTTCAGGGACACGAAGAGATTAAATAAATGTTCAACAGCTCAGTGGGGATCTACCGGGGGAAGGTGGGTCAAGATCCTTAGAGCTTACGGTCTCCCGGAACCAAACAGAGGGCAAAGCGGGTGTTCCCCCTTCATTATATAGCTGAAAAAACTCAATGAAAATGGGTTTACCAGCCTGGATTATGAGATATTTAAAAAATCTGCTTGAGGAATATTACATCAACGCCGTTGACACAAGGGGTTTTACGGTTATTTTTTTAATTTCCCAAAGAAATTGATGCAAAGGTATGTGTCATAAAATCGTTGTTGTGAAACAAACCTTTCATGGGGTCACAAAAATTCATTGTTGCAAATCAACCCTCGATGGGGCACAAAAGGATTATGGGTGCATTTTAGAGTAGTATATGTGTTGTTAGTTCAATTTAATTCCATCAGTCTTGCTTTTAAAAATTTTTAAATTAGGAAGAAACCTAAACGTGACCCTTTCAGTTATCGAGAAGTGCCATGTACCCCTGGGGTGGGTGTTACGGCCCCTGTACCAAAAATCCGCACAAAAGGAGAGCTTACGGGGGACTTTCGGTACGACTTGGACCATTTTCAAAATCAAACTAAAAACTGAGGGAAGGGAAGGGGTGTATATGGCAGGGGGGGAGTATAGATAAAGGGAGTGAGGTAAAGGTAGTAGGGAGGAGGTAAAAATGGGGAGGTTGAGTCAGCAATACTAAATATAGCAGCACTACACCCTTTTAGGGCCCCCAGAGGTAAGACAAAACACAGAGGGGGGGGGGGGAAATATTGAAGAAACAAATAACCAAAGGAGAAAGAGAAAAGGGGAAGAGGTAGAAGAAGAAAAAAGAATCAGGTTAAGTCACGGGTGCTCGGAAGTCAGGAGCATTTTACAATGCAGTGCGAAAGGAAGGCATCAACAGAGACGAAGCCATGACTTAAATTCATACAAGGAAAGTTGTATATAAGTGAGAATTAAACCAGACAGCGACTGTAATGGTTGAAAGTAGGGTAGACAGTTGTAGCAGAAGACCAGTCAATAGGATCCTACAAACAACGTGAGCTTGTTTCATGTTGCGAGGATACTCGTGGTAGATGTATGCTTCAGGATAAATTTCAACCTCCTCCTGTTGGATCCCGCCTCCACAATCAGTCTATATAGCAACACACACACACACACACACACACACACACATACACACACACACACACACACACACACACACACACACACACACACACACACACACACACACACACACACACACACACACACACACACACACACACACATGTATATATATATATATATATATATATATATATATATATATATATATATATATATATATATATATATATATATATATATATATATATGTCGTGCCGAATAGGCAGAACTTGCGATCTTGGCTTAATTAGCAACGGTCATCTTGCCAAATAGGACAAGTGAAAATTTGTGTATGCAATAATTTCGCCAAAATCAATCTGAACCTAACGAAAAAAATATATTTCTTTGTGTTTGTTTAGTATTAAATTATTGTAAACAAATCTAAAATATATTTAGTTGGGTTAGGCTAAAATAAATTGCGCTTGTTATAATAAATTTAGGTAAGTTTTCTAAGTTTCTTTTGGTGCAAAATTATAATTTTTTACATCAACATTAATGAAAAAAATATATCTTTAAACGTATAAGAGAAAATTTTAGAAAGGACTTAATTTTAAATGAGTTCTTGCTAATTGAACAGTTTTACATATTCGGCACGACATATATATATATATATATATATATATATATATATATATATATATATATATATATATATATATATATATATATATATATATATATATATATATATATGCAATAAGATCACAGTAAACATGTGATTTCAGAATATGCAAAACAACCACTGTGAAAGAATAGAGAAATTCCAAGCGCTTTCGTGACTACTCATATTATCACGGAACAATAAAAGTAATGTATGTATGTATAATGTTCGCCAAGACCGTAGTCCTGGCACGGGTCTCAATCTTGCGATGACCGTCTCTGGCTCCCGAGGGAGAAAGGTAATGCATCAAAGGAAGGCATATAAAGGATCTAGACCACACCTCACTATCACATCCCACAACAAAACAACACCTGATGCGCGACTCATAAGAAAGGGAACACTGCAGCAGGCCCACTGGCCCAACTAGACAGGTCCTTCACACAACCCACGAACAAACTATTCTACCCAAGAACTAAGAATTTTAAAATTTATTATTTTTCCAATGTATTATTAAAATCTTCCCAAATTCTATTAATTATAAATGGATCTAATTTATATAAACCAAAGGAAATATTCATATTATTGTCAAAACTGCTTTTAATGAAACAAGATTTAATTATATTCCTGTCGACCATGGACTTGCTTGATACAACTTTCTCAACTTTTTGAAAATCAATTGGATGGTCAAAATCTCTCACATGAATAAATAGAGCATTGGAATCTTGTCCAGTTCTAATGCTATATTTATGTTGCTTTAATCTTAGTTCGAGACTTTTACCAGTTTGACCGTAATAAACTTTATCGTAAATTTTGCAAGGAATCTTACAGACACATCCGTCAGCATTTTGGGGGGAATTCTTTATCAAAAGATTTTTTACTGTATCAAGATTTTTAAATACAACTTTGATATTAAAGTCTTAAGAAGAGAAGGCATATTAACCAAGTTTTCATGGTAAGGGAGAACCAACATATTTTTAGTTAAATAAGGCTGGTTGTCCCTTTTTGGATTGTAAAAAGTATTTCTAGCAATTTTTAAAGATTCATCAATTACGTTTCTTGGGCATTTCAAATCTTTAGCTATTTCATAAATTTTGGATATTTTCTCATCTATGAGGAAATATCCCTTCACTAAATATGACCCTGCTCACACTCCAACAGCTCGTCAGGCCCCAAATACCATTCGTCTCCATTCACTCCTATCGAACATGCTCTCGCATACCTGCTGGAAGTCCAAGCCCCTCGCCCACAAAACCTTCCTTACCCCTTCCTTCCAACCTTCTCGAGGACGACCCCTACCCCATCTTCCTTCCCCAACAGATTTATACGCTCTCCATGTCATTCTACTTTGATCCATTCTCTCTAAATGACCAAACCACCTCAACAACCCCTCTTCAGGCTTCTGACAAATGCTTTTATTAACTCCACACCTTTTCCTAATTTTCACACTCCGAATTTTCTGCATAATATTTACACCACACATTGCCCTTAGACAGGACATCTCCACTGCCTCCAACTGCCTCCTCGCTGCAGCATTTACAACCCAAGCTTCACACCCATACAAGAGTGTTGTTACTACTATACTTTCATACATTCCCTTAGAATAACGTTTTTTGTCTCCACATATACCTCAATGCACCACTCACCTTTTTTCCCTCGTCAGTTCTCTCATTATCCTCATCCTTCATAACTCCATCCGCCGACACGTCAACTCCCAAATATCTGAAAACTTTCACTTCTTCCATACTCCTCCTCCACAATTTGATATACAATTTTTCTTTATCTAAATCATTTGATACCCTCATCACCTTACTCTTTCCTATGTTCACTTTCAACTTTCTACCTCTACAAACATTCCCAAACTCGTCCATTAATCTTTGCAATTTTTCTTTAGAATCCCCCATAAGCACAGTATCATCAGCAAAAACCAACTGTGTCAATTCCCATTTTGTACTTGATTCCCCATAATTTAATCTCAACCCTCTCCCGAACACCTATAAATATATTAAATATAAATATATTAAACAACCATGGTGACATTACATATCCCTGTCTAAGACCTACTTTGACCGGGAAGTAGTCTCCCTCTCTTCTACACACCCTAACCTGAGCCTCACTGTCCTCATACAACTCTCTATAGCATTTAGTAACTTACCACCTATTCTATATGCTTGCAGCATCTGTCACATTGCTCCCGTATCCACTGTCATATGCCTTTTCTAAATCCATAAATGCTATAAAAACTTCCCTACCTTTATATAAATACCGGTTACATATATGCTTCAATGTAAACACTTGATCTACACATCCCCTACCCATTCTAAAACCTCCTTGCTCATCCGCAATCCTACATTCTGTCTTACCTCTAATTCTTTCAATTATAATCCTACCATACACTTTCCCTGGTATACTCAGTAAACTTATTCCTCTATAATTTTTACAGTCTCTTTTGCCCCCATTCCCTTTATATAAAGGGACTATACATGCTCTCCGCCAATCCCTAGGTACCTTCGCCTCTTTCATACATTTATTAAACAAAAATGCCAACCACTCTAACGCTATATCCTCCCCTGCTTTCAACATTTCTGTCATGATCCCGTCAGTTCCAAGTGCTTTACTCCCTTTCATTCTACGTAATGCCTCACGTACCTCCCCCACACTCACATCCTGTTCTTCTTCACTCCTAGAAGATTGTATACCTCCCTGGCCAGTGCATGAAATTACTGCCTCCCTTTCTTCGTCGACATTTAAAAGTTCCTCAAAATATTCTCGCCATCTACCCAATACCTCCATCTTCCCATCTACTAACTCCCCTACTCTTTTTTTAACTGACAAATCCATTCGTTCCCTAGTCTTTCTTAACTCGTTTAATTTTTTTTCTTATTTTCATTAAAATTTCTTGACAATGCCTCTCCCACTCTATCATCTGCTCTCCTTTTGGACCCTCTCACCTCTCTTCACCTTTCTTTTACTCTCCATATGCTCTACTCTTCTTATAACGCTTCTGCTTTGTAAAAACCTCTCATAAGCTAACTTTTTCTCTTTTATCACACCCTTTACTTCATCATTCCACCAATCCCTCCTCTTTCCTCCTGCACCCACCCTCCTATAACCACAGACTTCTGCCCCATATTCTAATATTGCATTTTTAAAACTATTCCAACCCTCTTCAACCCTCCCCCCCACTACTCATACCTGCACCAGCCCACCTTTCTGCCAATAGTTGCTTATATGTCACCTGAACTTCCTCCTCCCTTAGATTATACACTTTCACCTCCCTCTTACTTGTTGCCATTTTCCTCTTTTCCCATCTCTAACTGTAGCTACAACTAAATAATGATCCGATATATCAGATGCCCCTCTATAAACGTGTACATCCTGGAGCCTACCCATCAACCTTTTATCCACCAGTACATAATGTAACAAACTAATTTCATTAAGTGCTATATCGTATCTTGTTTATTTATTTGACCTCTTCTTCATAAAATATGTATTACTTATTACCAAACCTGTTTCTACGCATAGCTCAATTAAAGGCTCCCCATTTTCATTTACCTCTGGCACCCCAAATTTACCTACTACTCCCTCCACAACATTTTTGCCCGCTTTAGCATTGAAATCCCCAACCACCATTGCTCTCACACTTGGTTCAAAACTCCCCACGCATTCACTGACACTTCCCAAAATCACTCTCTCTCTCTCTTCTACACTTCTCTCTTTTCCTGGTGCATATACGCTTAATATAACCCACTTTACACATCTAACCTTTATTTTACTCCACATAACCCTTTGAATTAATACTTTTATAGTCCCTCTTTTCCTGCCATATCTTACCTTCGCATTATTGCTACCCTTCTTAGCCTAACTCTGTTTAAAACCCCTACCTTTTTTCCTTTATTCCCTTCCACTGAAACTCACCCCCCCCCTTTCAGCTTTGTTTCATTTAAAAACCCAGAATTCCAGCTTCTTCTCTTTCATAACATCCACAATCTCTTTCTTATCATTCGCACACATCCTCGCACAACATCCCGCACATTCAACTTCCCATTTTGGCAATTTTCATTTTATTTTTCTTAGTAATTTTACGGAAAAGGGGGTTATTTCCCAATTTCCCGGCATTTTGGTTGACTTTTACAACACGCAGGTTTACGGGGGAAATTTTTCTTTTTCCCTTCCCCATTGTTTATAAAAGGGAAAAATAATAAAAAAAAGAATATTAAGAAAAATAAAAGAAAATTCAGATAATGTGTATAAAAAACAGTAATGTTGTATAGTGTAACCTAATGTAAGTAAAAGTAGCAAGACGCCTGAATTTTGAATATTTATGAGACAAAAAAAAGACACCACAATCCTACCATCATTTTAAACAATTACGGGTTTTTGGGTTTTACATAACTTGGCAGGACGTATTACCTCCCTGGGGGTTGCGAAACCCAACCTACTATAAAAAATTTAATAATATATATAATGAATATAAATAATATATATATATATATATATTTTAAATATAATTATATATTTATATTATAAAAATATATTTATATATATATATTTTTATATTATATTTTATATATAAATATATTATATATATAATTTTAAATATATATAAAATTTATATAAAATTTATTTTTTTTCTTTCAACACCGCCGTATCCAACGGGGCGGGGTGGCCCAAAAGGAAAAACGAAAGTTTCTCCTTTTACTTTAGTAAAATACAGGAGAAGAGATTACTACCCTCTTACTCCCGGCATATTAGTCCCCTTTTACAACACGCAGGCGTCGGGGGGAAGGGAATTCTGGTCCATTCCCCGGGAGGTAAGGGGGAAATAAAAAAGAAAAAGGACTAAAAGCAAAAGGGAAGAAAACCCACAGGGGGGGGGATATAAATATGCTTGTACATTATGTTATTTTTGCCCCTAAGTGTAAGTAGAAGTGCAAAAGTACCTGAAACCTTACGTTTACAAGACAGAAAAAATGGACCCAGCAATCGCCATCAGTAAAAAAATTAAGGTTTCCTTTTTACACTCACTTGGCGGGACGGTGTACCTCCCTGGGCGGTTGCTGTCTCCCAACCCTAAACCTATAAAAAATATTATATATATATATATTATATAATATAAAATATATTATATAAAATTATTATATATTATTATATATATATATAAAAAATATATATATATATTTATATATTATATAAAAACTATAAAAATATATATATTATAATATATTAAATATATAATTATTTATATTTATAATATATATATATATATATATTATGTAATTAATATATATATATAAATTTTATATATAATATTATATAATATAATAATATATATATATACATATAAAAAATTATATTTATATATATATAAATATTATATAATATATATTATATATATATTTATATTATACAATTATTATATATCTATTTTATTTTTATATATTTTATATATAATTTATATATATATATTATATATTATAATGTGGGTTCGACCGTGGATTAGGTAAAAATACTCACGAGGGGGATTCGTTAATTACAGATAGGTGGATAACCCCTTACAGCCGGGACCTCCCTCCTTGCCACTTCGAACACTGAGACGCCTGGCCCCCCAGTACCCCATATGTGAAGGGTCTTATCCCGGGTCAGACAATATGAATTAGAATAACAGTACTCAGGCAGAGACGGTTGGTCGGAGTCAACGGGAAAAGTGGTTTTGGTAAGGGGTTACACTACTGAGAGCTCGGCACGCTAACGAAGTCGCCCCGACATACAATAATACAAACTAGGATGGCAGGTTACGGTTGGGGGCTGATTTTTAAACAATGTCAAAGTACACAACAATTAAACATTATAACATACATGTAAACTTTGGGAATGGAAGCTTACGTAACTGAAACTTAATGCAATGCGGGGTATAATTCCCAAAACTTAAAACTCAACAAATGAACAACGAACTAAACGTTGAGTTTTACAAGTGATAAAAAAAAAATTTTGATCGACGATTTGTATTCATGTGATCTACGGATTCGGGGGAAAAAATTTAATCAAAGAAAGAGTGTTTAAAGAAAGGCAGTTTGGTGCACTCAAATCTAGACTTTTAAAATCTCAAAATCCCCCCCCGGGGGAAAAACATGAAAAAAAAAAAAAAAAAACTTCTTGAAAACTGAAAGTTGAACTGAAATTATTCATCTATACGGTTATTTACATTTAACCCCAAACTCTGCTGGGGGGATTGAAAATGCAGAATGGGTGTCATCTCTGGGAGGATCAAACTCTGTACATTGGAATCATGCTGTTTTTGGGCAAACTGAATTGGAAGTTACAAAAAATTTGAGGATTTCTAAATACCTGTCGTGTACGTAGGGAATAAGACTTCGGGTTTGATCGTTGACTGGTATCAGGGGAAAGAGAGTAAGGATCAGGAGGTTGTCAGAGTCGTCACATTATCGGGGTTTGGGAAACTCATTATCCACATACAATTCATTGATCTAAATGCTTTCTTTTATGCCCAGTTTAAATCTCTTAACCCCTATATTTTTTACCAGTGTATGTTCAATCTCGAAAAGGCCAAACAAATTTTGATAAGCTTGGAATTGCGCGTTTTGTTAAATTTAAATCGCTAACTCTGACCATTTGTTTTGGGTTGGCTTTGCTCGAGTGTTTGCGCTCTTTAAAACATGTTGTTTTTTGAAGTGTTTCACGGATTTTCAAAAAACCATTGGAAAGTGGGTAGGTTGTATGAAAAGGGGTTGAATTGGGTTTTCGGATAAAATTTATAAAAACCATAAGGCAAACTTTTCTACACATACAATATAATGTGGATGTCCCCTATAGAAACATTGTAAGCAGAATTTTAGCACCTGCACTAGGTAAATTCACCCCAATTTTCACTTTTGGGGATTGATAGTGGCTTCAAGACATCAAGTACTTTCTTATTGGTTCGTTCCGCAAACCCCATTGCTGCAGGATGTGAGGAAAAATGGGGTTTTAAAATTTGTACAAGGTACACAAATTTTTTCAAGAACCCCAATTACAGAATTACCCCATTATCTGTTACTAGGGTTAGGAGTGGATGCCTGCGTAATGCGTTCTTTAACGCTTTGCTACTGCTTGGCGTTTTATCTGAAATGGGGAAACTAACTCAAAATATCTGGTGAAATGGTCTACCAAAACACACGTGTTTGTTCCTTGGAGGGAACATTGGAAATTATTAACAAATCTGCGCAATCTTTCCCACTTCGTTTAAAATTGGAATACTTGGATGGATTAGGACCATAATACCTTTTTGTTGCATGCAGACCACATTTCTTAACATACTCAGAATACATTTCCCTACGGGCCAAAAAATATTTCAAACTGGCTTGTTTTATGAACGATCCAACCGGGTGTCAACACCGGTAATCGTAACTAGCTGTAAGGCACACCAGTGACTGTGGAATTTCTAACTGGGGATACTCTTTGCTAGGAGTACCCAACCGGCTGTTCGAACAGTAATTTTTTGGGTTTTGCAAAGTCACGATGGGTGCGGTGGGTTCACAGTCAGAATAAGATCTTCCGGAGCAGGAATCGAATCACACCAAACACAAGGGACGGGTTTTTTTCTTCTGGGGGAAATGAACAAAATCGGTGGGGTGGATGGCTCCCCCCGGTTTAAAAAAATTAAAGCTTTTACACGCAATTGACAAGGGAGAACGAAACTCATCTCAAACTGCAAACACAGGAAAAAAAAATGAAAACCGGTGAACAATCTGAAATTTTGGTCGCAACAGTGCCGGGATCAACTAAAAGAAAACCCCCTTACAAACTTTAAAAAGGGAAGTTCTCGAGAAATAACTTCTTACAATCCGATTACTGTCAACTTTTGGGTGGGCACAATCTGAAAACAAAGGGGCAACAACACACTCAAGTGGCAACTAGCCACAGAAAGTTTTCTGCGCTTGTGGGATCAGCAAGAGATGGCATAAATCGTTGCAAAAGTTTTTCTTTAAAGCGTCCCCCCGGGAAGGAAAAAAATACTTGAACAAGCGCCATCGCAAGGATAGAGAGCACTATCGGCGTGCATGATATTTTTGGCTGGGGTCCAGACAGGGGTGACGTATTAGTCCTGCCGCTCGGGTACGTTAAAAGTAATTCACGGATCTATAAAGGGAAATTAATCTGAACTTCACTTCGCAGACTTTAAAAATCTCAGATACAAGCTGTGAGAACAAAACATTGTTGAGGCTAGGTTTTCTTTCAGTCAGTAAGGGAAAGTGAGGATGATGACAGGGCAGAATAGCCTGAGAGGTCTGAGTGTCGACATTCACTAAAGTATCACTTGACGGTATGTGAGACATAATGGCAAATAGCACGAGAACAAATAAGGCAAAAATAATGAACAATAAAAATGATATAAATTCTAGAATGAAAAAAAATATGAACTAAATTTTGAGAAGGAATAAAAAAAAATGTCTAAGATACCGCCAAAAGGAAGAACAACTCAATGTGAAGGATATTGGCCAAAATAAAAAAATTTACATTTAAATATACAAGTAAAATATTTCTGGAGACTAATTAAATGCAAAAAGAGGTCTTTACTCTTGCTAATAAAAAAAATTAATTAATTAAATTTTAAACAATTTAAAAATATAAAATAAAATTATTAAATTGTTAACGGGGAAAATTTAAGTATTTTTAAGAATGCATAAAACGAGTTTTAAAAAATAATTTATAAAAATATCAATAAAAGAAAAAAATTCACTGCAGAACAATGCAACAAAAAAATTCACTGCAGAACAAGTGCAACAAAAAAATTCACGCAGTAATAAAGTTCACAGGGAAAAATAGGTTAAATGATAAAAATTAAAAAAATGAAGAAAAAAATGATTTAACACTTTAACTCTTAATTGTAAATTAGACAAACATTTACTCAAACAAGTAAGGAAAACACTTTACGTTAAAAGTAAATTTAAAATTCATCAAGATGAATTTTTTCAAAAAATTAAAAATATGAAAAAATAAAACAAAGGAAACAAAAGGGGGAAATTAAAAACTTCGTGGCGGGAAACAATTTATTAATAAATTTTTACAAAAAATCTTTCTGTGATGATACGACAAAATTTTTCTGGCAAAAATAATGGGACACAGTCTGCGAAAAATTAGAGGAATGAGACACTGGGCATACGAAAAAAAAAACACACATAGAAATAAATGGGTAATTTTGGGATACTGGGGTGAAATTTTACTGCATGAAATACAATGACAAAACTGGAGAATACAACGCTGAAAGAAACCGATAAAAAAAATGAATCACTTCACAAGAGGATGATGGTACACTACCAATAAATACTTACAGAGACAGGGGGTAGCATAAAGAAAAAAAAAACACAGATAAAAAAAAAATTTAAAATAAGTGAAAAACTGAAAAATATTGTAAAAAAAAAAGAGTCAAAAAAAACTGAAAACACAAGGTTTAGAGTACCAAAATTTACTAAAAATGTTCACCATCAAATGTCTTTAAATTTAAGAAAAATGTCTTAAATATCACTGAAGTCTGTATAGTCGGGTGATTACTGGGGTGAGGTAGGTTTTAGGGGTCCCGGGTGACTGCGCCTCTACACTCACTGTTTCGGAAGAAAGGCGCTCTCTCGGTGGACTCCCCTAATTGGGTTTTACGTTGGCGCTCACCCACAATCGACCAATTGTGAGCCAAAAAAAGAGTAGGGCCCGGGAAGGGGACAAACAACCAGGTAATGAGGGGGGGTGGCTGGTGGTGGTGGGTTATGGGGTGGGTGAGAGTATGGTGGGCGAGAGAGACTCGCTGACGCCCATGCCGGCACCCCCCTCTAAACCCAAAAAAGGTGGCTTGATAAGCCCCTCTATCCACAGGAATGGTAAACCCCTCTTAGCATCCAACAGGGGCAAAGCTATAGACAATACTGAGAGGAACTTGGGTTTCTTTTTACGCGTGGTTATTCCCTTCAGCTGGGTTAGAAGCTGGGGTTGGGTGCTGGCTTAACCCCCCAAAAAAAAAGGTGAGGAAGAGTGAACGATGCCAAAGCACGGGGAGCATTTTGGGAAAAGGAGACAGGTGGTGATAGGCGACTGGGTTCATTCCACAGTCGGCTTTGACGGTTTAAAATTGAAAAACCCGGGTCAACCCCTCGCAGATTGAGCATTAGCACACAACTAACCGGGAAAGCTTAAAAGGGCTGCAACGGGCTTGCAGGCGGGGTTGTGGGGGAGTAAGGGGGCGGCTGGGGTTCCCCTTTGACCCCCCCGGCACTCCACATTTTGTAACGCCCTGAATTACCCGTAAAAACTAAATCCCGCCCCACCGGTGTCACTATTTATCATGTGGGAGTTCGAAGGGGTTTAGGAAAAAAATACTCTTGGCTGGTATTAGTATAATTACAAAAAGGGTGATAACCCCCTTTACAGCCGTGACCTGCCCCTTGTCACTCTCGTAACAGATGATGCCTGGCCGCCCAGTCCCATATTGAGGGGGTCTTAGCCGGTCGCAAAATTTTGAATATAATAGACAGTGATCAGGCGGGGAAAGGGGTTTGGTGGAGTAAGGCACAGTGGTTATGGAAACTGGTTCTACTACTGAGATTATATATTAAAAATTTTTATATAAATTTTAATATATATTATTTTTTATATAAAATTTTATATATATAATATATTTTATGCAATAAGATCACAGTAAACGGTGATTTCGAATATGCAAAATAACCACGTAAAAAGAATGAAAAATTCCCAAAGCGCTTTGTGACTACTCACATTATAAAGGGAATTTAAAAAGTAAAGCATCCAAGAAGGTATATAGGGGGTTGGGCCCAACCCCTATATCAATCCCAAAAGGGTTAAACACCTCACGCGGGGCCGGCCCGATGGACAGGTCCTTCCACAACCCACCAACAACATTTACCCAAGAAAATTTAAAAAAATTTTTATTTGTCCAGTGTATTATTAAATTCTTCCCAAAATTCTTTTAAATTATAAATGGATCTAATTTTAAAAAAACAAGTGAATATTCTTTTTGTCAAAATGCTTTTTATGAAACAAATTAAATTTTTTTCCCTGCGCCTGGACTTGCTTGATACACTTTTCAACTTTTGAAAATAAAAATTGGGAGGGTTTAAAATCTCTTACATGAATAAATGAGCATTGGAATCTTGTCCAGTTCTAATGCTAATTTATGTTTTTTTAAATCTTAGTTCGAGTTTTTTTCCCATTTTGCCGTAAAAAAACTTTATCGCAAATTTTAAAAGGATCTTATAGACACACCATCACCTTTTTGGGGGGAATTTTTTAAAAAAAGTTTTTTTTACTGTATCAAGATTTTTTGATAAACTTTAAATTAAAAAAAGTCTTAAGAAAGAGGCTTATAAACCCAATTTTCAGGGAAAGGGGAAACCTACTTTTTTTAGTTGAAAAAGGCTGGTTGCCCCCTTTTTGGATTGTAAAAAGTATTTCTGCAATTTTAAAAAAGTTTTTATAAAATTACGTTTCTTGGTTTTTTAAAAAATCATTACCTTTTTATAAATTTTGGATTTTCCTATCATGACTCAGGAATTAAAAAATTTTCGTAAAGCTCCAAAAACATTGTGAGAAAACAGACGTTTGACTCTATCTTGTGCGAAAAAATAATAGTAAAATTAGGAAAAACAGTTATTTGTAGGTTTTCTTAAATTTTAAATTTAATTTCATTTTTTACCCTTAAAAAATTAAAACATCTAGAAAAGTCAATGAGTTATTTTTTCAAACTCAACAGAAAAAGTTTTTAGAAGGGGCCCCAAAGTTTTTAAATTTTTTCCAAGGAAAGGGTGTATATCTACTTTTTTGGGGCATAAGCAAAAAAATTTCATAAAATTTTCTGAACCATTTAGCTCTTTTGGGGAGGATTGTGTTTTAAGAAACCTTTGTTTAAAAAATTCCCATGTATAGGTTACTAAAAAAAGGGGAAAAGGGTTTTCCCCATTGCCTAAAAAAAATTTGAGTGTAAAACTTATCATTAAATACAAATTTTGCATCCCAATGCAAATTTTAATAAGTTTAAGATAGTGGGGAACTGGCAATGGAAATCTAGTTAACGAGTTTTCAGTTAAGAAACTTAAAAATCATCAAGGAACTTTCTAAACAAGGAAGTAACATCAAAACTAACCATTTTAAAATCTTTTAAAGTCAGTAAGGAGTTTAATTTTCAACTAAGTCTATGTGTTTTTAACTTAAAGTTAAAAAATTTTGCCAACAATAGGGCTAAAAAATATCAACAGGCCTTTTGGAAAATTTAAATTAAATCCCCCCTAGGGAGCAAATGAGGGTCGGGACTGGATTCTCGGGTTTGTTTTTTTTTTTAGTCATACAGTGGGGTAAAGAGGTTTTGGGAAAAAAATTGTTTGACTAATTCATTTTCCCTTTTCAGTAGAATTTTTTTTGTTTTTTTTGAAATTGCTTTTACGGTTTCGGGGGATTTTTTCTAAGTTTGAGGGGTTTCAGTATCTTTAAAGAATTTTATTTTTTTTTGGGAAATCATTTTCTTTTATTTTTACTATTGAATTTTATTTGCCCTTTTTTATTTAAAGGCAAATTTTTTATTGTTATTAAGTGATATAAGACTTAAAGAATTTTTGAGGGAAATTTGGGAAGTTCGGTTTTAACATAAGCATATCCCATTCCTTTATAATTTTAAATTTCATCAGGGGAAAAAAAACAAAAAATTTTTTTCAAAGTTACAAAAGCTTTTGAAATTTTCACTTATTAATTTTTTTGAATTTGCAAAACTTAGGCAAACCTGACAGCAGTTGTATTTTGTCTAAAATTTCTCTGATAAGTTAATTACAAAATTGTTATTAGCATGTTTTGCCCATCATTTTTTCAATTAAAATTTTAAATTTTCTTTGTATTTGTTTTTGAGTTCTTACAAATTCTTTGAGTTTATTATACCAATGATCCAAACATCTCTCATGTAAAGGATCTTTTGGGGTTTAAAAGATTGGGGCAAAACTTGTTCTTTTAAAAATTTTTTTTTTAAAAAAATTAAGGGGTTTTTTAACTCAGGGGGACTTGATCAGTGCAGAAGAAAACGGGGAAAAAAAAGATATATGATTGGGAAAGCTTATCAGAACATTCTGAAGAGGTGTGGTATCCTTTAAGCAAAAAGATCACATTAACAGGTGTTTTAAAATATCAAAACAACCCTCTGAAAAAAATAAGAAATTCCAAGCATTTCGTGATATCACTTATAAAGGGAACTATGAAGTAAAGCACCAAGGGGGGATATAAGGGTCTGGAAAACCCTCACTATCAGATCCCACAAGGGTTTTGAACACCTGAATTTTGCAACTTCAAAAAAAACAAAAAAAATTTAAAATGCAAAAGCCTTTTGAAATTTTAAAAAAATTTTTTGATTTATCCCCTGATGAAATTAATTTAGAAAAGGGAAGGTATATAGCTCTTTTTTAAAACCAAACATTCCCAATTGCCCCAAAAAGATTCTTTAAGTCTTTGATCATTAATAACAAAAAAAACGGGGCGCCTTACTAAAGCAGAAAAAAATAAATGCAAGTAATTATTAAAGAAAATGGATTCCCAGAAAAAAAAAAATAATCCTTAGATGATATGAAACCTTTCTAAATTAAAAAAAATTCCCCTGAAACCGTTAACAAAATTTAAAAAACAATAAAACTTCTACTAAAAGGCAAAGATAATTATCAAACAATTTTCCTTTAAATTTCCATCTTTACCTTACATGTAGGACTAAAAAAACACAAAAACCGGGGAATCCATAAACCCAATCATTGTCCAGGGGGTCATTTATATAAAATTACCAAATGGCTTGTTGATATTTTGAGCCCTATTGTTGGAAAATTTTCTAATTTAATGTAAAAAAACTAACTTAGTTGATAAATTAACTCCTTTACTGACTTAAATGATTTTAAAAAAAGGTTAGTTTTTATGTTATTCCTTGTTTACAAAGTTCCTGTTTATGATTTTTTAATTTTTTTATCTGGAAAATCGTTTTAAATATGATTTACCATTGCCGTTCTTATCATTAAACTTATTAAACTTTTCACTTTGATGCAAAATTTGATTTAAAGTAAGTTTACACTCGAGTTTTAGGCAAAGGGAAAACCCCTTTTTACCTGTTTTAGTAACCCAAAAATGGGTTTTTTTGAACCCAAAGGTTGCTTTAAAAAATCCCCCTAATAGAGCTAAAGGTTCGGGGAAATTTGATATTTTTGGTTTATGCCCAAAAAAGCGATAACACCCTTTCCTTTAAAAAATTTAAAAAGCTTAGCCCTTCTATAAAATTTATGTTGAGTTTAAGAAAAAACTCATTGCCCTTTTTTAGATGTTTTAATTTTTTAAGGGTAATAATGAATTCAAATTTAAAATTTTCAGAAAACCTACAAATAATTTCCTATTCCCCTATTATTCTTCGCATCAAGATAGAGCAAATGCTGTTTTCTCATCAAAGTTTTTTTAGAGCTTTACGAATTTTAGTCCTGATTTATAGATGAGGAAAAAACCAAAAAATTTAGAAATGGTAAAGATTTAAAAAACCCAAGAATGTAAAAGATAAAACTTTTAAAAATTGCAAAAAACTTTTTACAACCCAAAAAGGGACAACCAGCCCTTTTTTCAACTAAAAATATGTTGGTTCCCCCTTTCCAAAAAACTTTGGGTTGAAGCCCTCTTTTTTAAGATTTTTTATTAAAGTTGTTTTTCAAAAAACTTGATACAGTAAAAAAAACTTTTATAAAAAAAATTCCCCCCCAAAAAGTGATGGATGTGTCTATAAGATTTCCTTTTAAAATTTGCGATAAAGTTTTTTGGTCAAACTGGGAAAAAACTTGAACTAAGATTAAAAAACATAAATATAGATTTGACCTGACAGATTCCAATGCTCTATTTATTTATGAAGAGATTTAAAAACCCTCCAATTGATTTTAAAAAGTTGAGAAAGTAGTATTAAGCAAGTCCTGGGGCACAGGAATATTATTGAATCTTGTTTCATAAAAAGCTTTTGACAATAATATGAATATTTCCTTTGGTTTAATAAATTAGCCATTTAAATTATGAATTTTGGGGAAAAATTTTAATACACTGGCAAAAAAATATTTTTTTAAATTTTCTTGGGTGAATATTTGTCGGGTGGGTTGTGAAAAAAAAAGGGCCTGTCCAGTCGGGCCGTTTGCGCGTCAGGTGTTTTCCCTTGTGGGATCTGATAGTGGGTGTTGGCCAGACCTTATATACCTTCCCTTTGGAGCTTTATTTCATAGTTCCTTTATAATGTGAATCCGAAAGCACTTGGAAATTTTTCATTTTTTTCACAGTATTGTTTTGCATATATTATAATTTTTTTTTATATATTATATATTTTTATATATTATATAAAAATTTTTTTTTTTATATATATATTTATAATTTTTTATTTTATAAGAAATAAAAGGTATATTTTTCTTTCATTTTGTTAATGTAAAAATTCACAATTTTTTACCCCAAAAAAAATGATACAGGGAGTCGCCTTCACGCCCTGGGGGGAAGACGTCGTCGTTCCCGCTCTTCGGTTATCCTGAGTAATTCTCCATCAAAAAATCTGAGCACTGCTACTCGAGTTTTCATGGGTTAAACCTTTTTTTTTTTTTCGACCGAGTGAGAGGAAACTTGCTTGCAGTCACTTCGGCCCTTCCCATCATGAGGGAAGGCGGGGCTTGCTTTTCTTGTTCACCCTTCTCTTCCCCACCCCCATCCTTCCCCATCCTCCCCCCACCCAAACATTAACTGGCCCACACATGCACACAATTTCACTGCTGTCCTTCTGACTTTCCCATCTCCCCTTTTTTCGGCAAATTGCCTTTGGCGAGTTAAACAAGGCATTTTGCCATCCGGGAGCCGTGTGGGCTTTAAAAAACCCGGGTGATCTTTTCCTTGGGCCCCTTTCCCCTCACCCCTCGAGGGGAGGCTATCTTAGGGGCCCTGTCCCCCCCACCCTCGAGGGTAGGTATCTTAGGGGGTGACCTTCATAATCAGCTGAAATAGGATGTCGGGTTAACACCAAGGGAAAAAACCCCTTTTTTTTAAAGCAACTTCTGTGCCCGATTCCTTCTTGGACATCTGGGCCCAATACGAGAAAAAAAGTGTTATGGGCTCAAAAGTCGAAGAAGAAAATTTTCGAATGTATTTGTTCGAATTTTAACTGTTGCTCCGTGGGTGTTTTTTTAAACCCACGTGGGGCAGCACTTTCCTCTCTTCTGAAGAAGAGTTACTTTAAAACCCCAAACACGGGTTTTGGAAAAAATTTAAGCTTTTTTTATTACCCCAGTTGCTCAAAGCTTCAAGCCCGAATGTTTGTGGCCGAATTAACAGCTTATGAGAGAGAGTTCAGGGAGGAAACTTGTAGAGATTAATAGGGAGAATTTGAATTAAGGGTTGCCAAGCATATAAATTTCCCAACCCGGCAAAAACCAGGTAAATTTAAGTTTAAAAAAATTTAGACACTTGAAGCAGCCAAAATATTGTCCAAAAATAACGGGCGGGTTGAACCGCGCAGTGGTCTCAAAAACCCCGCCCTGCTTCCACAGACCAGCTAGCCCCAAAAAATTCGTCCAAAAGGTAATTTTTTTCCAATGGAAGGTTTCATAGGACCACGTGACCACGAGTCGTTAACGCATTGAGGGGGCTTGACTAATTCGTCCGGCCCCCGCTAGCTGGAGATTTGTCTGTAAAAACTTGCATTTTGGGGTCACATGGTGCTTGTGCTAACCCTTTCCCATGGGTGAAAAAATCCAGTGGGGTGAATTTATTTTGGGGTACTGGTCTAGTGGCAACGGAGGTCTGGAGTTTTTAGACTCTCTGACCGCGGGGTTCAATCCCGCCCATGGTATGGTTTGTTTGCAATCGTGTCATTACTATTTCGTGAGTCTAGTATGTCAAAATAGTTATAAATGTTTTAGCACCAGATGTACACCTGACCAAATCTCTCTTGAACGGTTTGTCAGTGTTACACAATGTTTTAAATGTTATACATTTGGCCATACCACCAATAAATGCAGTAGCCAATCACTGATTTGCAGCATATGCTCTGGTCAACATTCTTTTAGAGATTGCCATAACAAAACTAAGCCCAAGTGAGTCCTTTGCAATGGAAAACACCATGCTGTTTCTGCTATCTGTCCTGAGAGGAAAAAGGTAATACAGAAAATTCTAGAAGCCAAGAAACTATCCAATTCTTCGAAGACCACTCCCCAGGCACCTCCAACAATGTCCCAGACTAACTTCCCAGCTTTGCCTGTATCTAGCGGGACTCCTCAGGTCTCTTCCACCGGTTCCAATGTTTGGAATTCTACCCCTCTTAGAGTGCCCCAATCTAACCCTCACCTACAACATACACAAACGCAAACACAAGGTTCATCCTCACCTCCCATGTCTCAGGGATCCTCAGCCGGGGATATAACAAGAGCTCAACTAATGTACATGATGGCCAAGGATATTCAACTCTGCTCTAATATTTTCAATGATTTGTTAATGGCTAATGGGATCACTCCCATTACTATCCCAGATAATGTTATGGTTATTATGGCCCAGCCCTCTCAAGACAAGAAGTATGTGCCCTACTCTACCTCTACAAATATGCCTAATTCGTCCCTTGTTCAGGGCGCACCTGCCTCGAATACCCAGGTTGTCAAGTCCCCTCAGCCCGATGAGTCAATACCAAATTTTCCCTTGGAGCCTCCACAGTCTCCCATTAACTCTCACGAGCCTCTGCTTCCTGAAACTGGGAATATCACACCTCAGTTTTCTGATGATGACTCTAATGACTCTAATGATTCTGTTAATATTACCAACTCTAGTGAGGATGGTGACACTTTTAGTTCAGAAGCAACTACTCAGAACTTTCCTCCTCCCCTTGACGAGTCCAGCAGGGATAGTGTGTATACCAAACATGACATTACTTGCAGGCGTTCAGACCGCAGTGCACGTGCGAAGTGCAAGAAATAATGGGGATTACAATTTTCCAACTTAATGTTCAACATTTCTTTAATAACCGTTACCTCCTTGAAGTTGAACTACATAATTACAATCTCGATGTTATACTCTTGAATGAGACAGCTGCGAGAGTTGATCACCATATTAAATTACGTGGTTACTCTACTGTGGAGAAATCGAGAGGACCCTATAGTGGTGTAGCCATCTTAGTTAAATTAGGCTATGCATTTAGAAACATTCACATTGATGAAGATAACATTATTGCAACAGAGCTCACGACGACGTCTCATGGCCAACTGTTGATAGGAACTGGATATTTTCCCCCGAGACAACCATATATAGAGTCTAGTCCCCTACATAGGATATTAAGCAGAAATATTCCTTCAATTCTAGCGGGAGATTTTAATGCTCATCACCCTGCCCTCTTTAACTGTGGAGCTGGTAATCCACTGGGTGACTTGAAAGGAAAACAACTATTTAATATCATGACAGCCAGAAACTTGTCATTTCAAGGCCCATTCTTTAAATCGTATATTGGTCCTCATCCAGGGACACCAGATATAGTACTGACAAACAAAGACTGACCTCTTTCATTGTCGTCTCTCTCCTGGTGGAAACGTAGGATCGACCTTTCACTGCAATTGACGGCACGATCAGGTCCTTTCACAATCAAATAATTGTTGCTACTAATGCAACTTGCCAATTAGCTTCCACAAAGATCTACCAACAATATAAACCTACTAGGGAAATTAGAGACGGTTTGAGAAATTATCAAACAGAATGTCGAAGGCATCTTCAAACGCGGCAACCACCAGTAGCTACATTGCATAGATTGAGGCAAGAATTAATTAACATGATTAGTCACCACAAACGTGACTTATGGAAATTGCTAGTTCTCCAAGCTAATCAGTATAAACGTGAGCCTGCAAAATTTTGGAGTAAGATCCGGCAACTTTTAGGGGCATAGCACAAGGCTCCTAACTACCTAATTCATACCTTCACTGATGAGGATGATGAAGAGGTTGAGATTAAGCCTGATGATCCACAGGACCAGGCTAATTTGATGGGTGATGTATGGGAGAAAATTCTCTCCCACAATAAGAGTCATCGATTTAACAATAATCACTATCAATTGGTCAATGAATGGAGAGATGAGAACTTAGATGATCTACAACCGCTACCTTCCATCGATACATCAACTCTTGAAGAGGCACACCCGCTTACTAGACCTATCACACTACTTGAGATGAGTCAAGTTATTGGAAGAATGCGAAATAGAGCAGAAATTGTAAACAGTCTTTGATTAATATCTTTAATGCCATCTTGGCCTTCGGACATTTTCCAGTTGTTTTTAAGACTGCTAGGATGATCTTTCTTGCTAAACCCAATGAAGACATTCATCAACCAGGGAACTATAGACCTCTATCTTTACTTGAAGTCACTGGGTAAGTTCTTGAAAAGATCATTTCCAACAGAATGAACTACTATATGTGGTTTAACCACCTTTTTACTAAAAAACAATTTGGCTTTAGAACACATAGAGGTACCAATCATGCAATAAATATTATTTTTGATACTGTAGCAAGTCTAAAACATCAGGGCAATCTTGCCCTAATTACCACCAGAGATGTTCATAAAGTTTTTGATAGCTTATGGCATAATGGTCTTATATTCACTTATTGACCTACTGACCATAACTGGACCTTTCTCAGATTAATATATAACTTCTTAACTCAAAGAAAAATCATTCCCACCTTTCACGGCAGGTCAACAGAGCCTTTTATACCGACAACTGGTGTCCCACAAGGTTCTTATCATAGTCCAATTCTATTCAATATTTATGTGAATGATCTTCCTCAACCAGAGTTTAATGATACAATTATAACGCAATTTGCAGATGATGTTATCCATGTTGTCTCGTCAACTCCTGTAACAGGAAAATACAAGTATGAGAGAGTCATAGAAAAAATGAACATTGAACTTCGTCGAACATCTAATTGGGAAAGGAAATGGAGAATTACGACTAACCCTGACAAAGTCCTGGTTAGCACTATAGGATGTTTTGCATCAACCATCGAAGATAAGGGGGATATTTCCATCAGAGATACACCTGTAGCCATTAGAAACCCTTACAAGATCTTGGGATATGAAATAGACAGGCTGCTCCAATCAACATCTCATGTAAATAAAAAGATCAACATAGCCAAAGCCGGTCTTAGCAGTCTCTTTAGATTTAATCAAGCCCCTTCACATGTCAAAAAACATCTGTATAAAATGATGATAAGACTTATAATCGAATACCCATGTGTCCCAATGTCGTTAACAACAAAGACCAACATGCTACGGTTGCAACGGGTCCAGAATAGAGCTCTCCGCTTTATTACGGGCACCAGGAGGAGAGAGCCAAAATGACAGATTTACACGTACAACAAGATATTACTGCCTTAAATGTACGCATTGATACGCTGAAGAAGAAACAACTCTATGCAATTCAAGAACTCGACATACCAGATAGAGAACATCCTCTCCAAGTTGAAAATACTACTGACTATATCATTAATACTCCTCACAGGACCCAAAGAATGACTCTCCCACAGAGGCTGCGTCGCTTCATCCATAAAGACGGTTACCATCGACCAATGATCTTGCGCATCCTCCCTTCAGATGAAGATGATTGGCTAACACCAGAACCCATCTATGTCTACTAAGAAAATTATCGCCCCTAATTATGGAGATATATTGTATAACACTTCTACTTCTACATCTACTGTTATAAATTATGCTACATTTACTATGGCGGGACACCACCTTGAAAGAAGCTAACGTGTCAAGTAATTCTCCATGAATTGTCAAGAAAATTATCGCCTTGTCTTGTCGTTTAAATATTCGTTATGCAATCGCAAAATAAAAAAAATAAAAAAATTGCAACTTGTATATATGCTATCAATTCAGAGTCATGTACCTATATATCTGTTATATCTATGTGACTCTGATGGGCTAGTATTATACCCCTTCAAGAATATTCTTATATTTCACATACACTTTTTAAATTGCACCAAAGTGATTGGGCCACTTACTTTTTATATCCTACTTCTCTCCCCACCTCCCACCCTTTTATATCCTACCTCACTCCCCCGACCCACCCTTTTCCAATATTTCTATCCTTTCCCATCCTTCTTCCTTACCCATCTTACCAAAGACTCTGGTCATAAGAAGCGAAACCAAAACAACCTAAGAAAACTTACCTAACATTATAATAAGCCTAATTTAATTTAGCTTAATCCAACTAAATTTATTTTTGATAGTTAAATTCTTCCTCCGTAAGACATGCGTGTTGTAAGAGTCGGCTAAAATGCCGGGAGCAAGGGGCTAGTAACCTCATCTCCTGTATATATTACTAAATATAAAAGGGGAAACTTTCGTTTTTCTTTCTGGGCCACCCCGCCTCGGTGGGATACGGCCAGTGCGTTGAAAGAAAAAAGTTTATATATATATATATATATATATATATATATATATATATATATATATATATATATATATATACAACGTATATTCTGATTTCATAGACGATGTGGGTGTGAGAGGGTTAAGAATAGATCTACTGGTAAAGCTCTTAGTCCAAAGGAAGGAGTTCTTTTGGCTTGCAAATGGTTCCTCTAATTGTAATACAGCATTAAATGTGAATCCTTCCTATTAGAGGCCTATTTTAGTCTAGACGGTATAGCGTCATTTTACAGACCTCAGTTCGATCCCCTCATCCACCTTTCTTTTTATTGATTAACATTTATTTATTACAAATTAATTTGAGTTCGTAGACGATTTGAAATTGAATGGAGTATGAATATTGGGCCGAGGGAAGATGTTCAGTTATGTTATCGTTTGTGCCTCTGACGGAGTGCAATTCACTAAGTATTAACTCTGAAATTTTCCTATTAGAGGCCTGGTTTAGCTTAGATGGTACTGCGTCAGACTGTCAATTTCCATTCCGCAGTTTGATCCCTTCATCTACCCTTCTGTTTATATACATATAAACAGAATTGTGTGAACTGACATTGTATATGTAAAAGAGCCTTTTTTCTTCCTCAGGTCAAACAGTGCTGCACACATTGGCAGGTCACCAACAAATTAGCAAGAAAGTAAACTGGAGTGAGAAGGATCAGTTGTTAGAGGATGTGTGGTGTGCAATGGCCGAAATGTTTATTAAGAAAGGTTGTAACCCAACACTCAGGAATCACAGTGGGAGAAGCCCAGTGGATATTGCTAAGGATAAAGGTGAAAATAAACTTTCATACATGCTGAGAAAGGTAATTTTTTTTTTCATGGGCTCTTCATGATATTTTTCTTTTTAATTTTTTTTTTCATGTTAATGGCCTGAACGATTTTTTTTAAGTATTTATTAATCTTCCTTCATTTTCCATGTAAGTAATGAATTTAGTGCTTTTCTTTGAGCAATTGACAGTTATCTTAACATTTTGAGCAACATTTGAGTATCTTTATTCTTGAAATATTTCCCCAGCCAATGGCGTCTTGAGTCTAATGTAAAGTTAAATATGAAATGGAGCAGTATTACACAGTCAAAAGTGAAGAAACTCACTAGTGAAGGTAGGTTGTGCCTGTAAGTTAAGCAAGTTTACATGAATTCCTTGCATCAAGACCGCAAGATGTTGTTGTGTCTGATAGAGTTTGAATATATGGCTTAGAAAACCGACTGCATTGTGTTGAAGAAGCTACTCGTTGGCGAAACGTCGCAGGAATTAAAATTCCCAGTGTTGCAGAAGTGTCTTTATTTATGATCTCGGTTTTCTAAACCATTTATTCAAACTTGATAGAAATAATAGTAAATGGTTGTGGGCGTCTTACACGTCTTAGTTAACATGAATTATTGCATATAAACAAGTATAAAAATCATTGGATTAGACAGAGAATCTCTTTGGGTAGAATTTCTAGAACAAGAAATATAGATTTTAAGTTTTAATAACAGACCTTCTAACTGAAAATCTGCCATAAGGGAACTTCTTTAAAACGAAAGTGTAAAGGCTTCTAGACATGGTAACATTGTAATAAAAGGGTATTTCAACTTTACTCAGACTGACTATAGACTATTTTGACTGGACATTTGGAGCTCAATGAGTTCCTTGAAGTAGTTCAGGACTGCTTTTTGAAGAAGTTTGTAGCTGAACCTGCTAGAGGTAATAATCTGCAAGACCTGGTTTTGTTAAACAAGCAAACCCTCGTTAATTCAGAGATAAGAGCTTGACACAATTATTTTTATTATTATAATCAAAAAGAAGCGCTAAGCCACAAGGGCTATACAGTGCTGCAGGGTAGGGAAGGAAGCGAGGGTATCGGGCGGCAGAAGGGGGGAGGGATAATTAGTAGGTTACAGAAAACAGCAGGGCAGGGGATAGTGCGGGGGTAGAGGGTAGCAAGAGACTGAGGTAGAAAGGGCTGAAGGTATCATCATCAGAGTTTGTGAAGTAAGTCTGTTGTTGTCAAAAAGTCATTAGAGAGTCTGGATGAAAGGTGGGTCCATCAGCGAGAAGGGAAGGTAAAGAGAGAGCAGCGGAGCGAAGACGACGTTGGAGGTAAATTCTGTGTGCTCGTTGATAAAGTGGGCAGTCTAACAGAATGTGGGTGACCGATAATGGAACCTGATAATTCTCACAGAGAGGAGCAGGGCGCCTCTCCATGAGATATCCATGAGTAAGACGAGTATGGCCACTGCGAAGGCGGGAGAGAGTAGTCTCCCAACCTCGACACTGGTGACAAGAAGATGGCCAGTAACCTATACTCGGTTTAATAGAACAAAGTTTGTTATTGAGCAGAGTAGACCAACGTTGCTACCAACGGGTGTGAAGGTGGGTAGCTATTACAGGAAAATAGTCCGGAAATGGAACACCTCTATATGAAATTGGTAGGTCATGTACTGCTGACCGCACAGCAGTGTGTGCCTGTTCATTGCTCTGTACATCAACATGACCAGGGACCCAACAAAAAACAATATCTTTATGCTTGGTAGAGATACAGCATAGCCAAAGTTGGATACAGAGACCTAGTGGTTGAGGTGCATCAAATTTCCGTATAGCCTGTAGAGCACTAAGGGAGTCTGAGACAACCACAAATGATGACACAGGCATAGATGCGATACGAATAAGTGCTGCAAGAATGGCGTACAATTCAGCAGTAAAAATGCTAGCCGAAGATAGTAAATGCCCTTGCAAGACACTGTCCGGAAACACTGCTGCGAATCCGACGCCGTCAGAAGATTTAGAGCCATCTGTGTGCACAGCGATGACATGAGAATGAGAGTGGAAGTGGTCAAGAAAAAGACAGTGTGAAGCCACCATAGGAAGTTGGGCTTTCGAATAAGGGAGTGAGAAAGAACAGACCCGAACAGCTGGAACTTCCCAGGGGGGTAGGGAAAAGTGAGATGCTACATGAACATATAAAGGCGATAACTGAAGGAAAGAGAAGAGCGAATGTAGGCGAAGAGAGAAGGAACGGAGCAAACAGGGGCGGCGAATAAATAAAAAATGTCTACTAATATCAATGACCATTCTATAAATGGAAGGATTGCGGAGATCGTGAGAGTGCACATAGTAGCGAAGGCAATGGGCATCACGGCGATCAGACAAGGATGGAACATTCACTTCTGCATAGAGGCTCTCAACAGGGGAAGAGCGAAAAACACCAAGGCATGAATGTAATCCTTGGTGATGGATGGGGTTAAGGCTAGAGAGAGTAGCAGGAGAGGCCATGGAATCGATCTTGTCACCATAATCGAGTTTCGATAAAATGAGGGCTGAATGTAGGTGAAGGAGAGTTCGATGATCAGTTCCCCATGAAAGATGAGCAAGGGTTTTAAGAAGGTTCAGCTGGCTGTGACAAGTTACCTTTAGAGAGGTAATGTGGGGTTTCCAGGATAACCTACGGACAAAGAGAAGGCCTAGAAACCTGACTGTATCACGTTCAGGGATACGGGAGCCGTAGAGGTACCAAGAATGAACGGAGATCACAGAGTGCCTAGTGAAAGTATTATTATTATTATTATAATAAAAAAATAAGCGCTAAGCCACAAGGGCTATACAGCGCTGCAGGGTAAGGAAGGAAGCAAGGGTATCAGGCAGCAGAAGGGGGGAGGGATTATTAGTAGGTTACAGAAAACAGCAGGACAGGGAATAGTGCAGGGGTAGAGGGTAGCAAGATATTGAGGTAGAAAGGGCTGAAGGTGTCATCAGAGTTTGTGGTGTAAGTCAGTTGTTGTCAAAAATTCAATGAGAGAGTCCGGATGAAAGGTGGGTCCATCAGCGAGAAGGGAAGGTAAAGAGAGAGCAGTGGAGCGAAGACGACGTTGGAGGTAAATTCTGCGTGCTCGTTGATAAAGTGGGCAGTCTAACAGAATGTGGCTGACCGATAATGGAACCTGACAATTCTCACAGAGAGGAGCAGGGTGCCTCTCCATGAGATATCCATGAGTAAGTCGAGTATGGCCAATACGACGGCGGGAGAGAGTAGTCTTCCAACCTCGACACTGGTGACAAGAAGATGGCCAGTAACCTATACTCAGTTTAATAGAACAAAGTTTGTTATTGAGCAGAGTAGACCAACGTTGTTGCCAACTGGTGTGTGAGGGAAAAGTTCAACAGATAAGAGTAGCGAGCGAGTATATGGTAACGATAGTTTTATTGCCGGCTGCTTGTTAAGGTAGGGTCAGTCTAGCTCCCGCTATCCCCCCCCTTTCTCCCCACCCCGAAAGGTGATGTGTGGGGCTCCAGCCAAACAGTAATCACTTGACTCACAGCTCCCAGCACAACTCTTGGAATGACAGATCGGGTCACCTGCCAACCAACGAGAAGTGTTGAAGGAGAAGGACTTTTGCAAAAGTCCAGAGACGTCACTTCGTGATCTATCTACCTGATTAACTGTAGGCGATAGCAGACAACAACCCCTCATCTTTGCAGTGGTGAAGAACCTGCGTTCCTATCATCTGGACAGGCTTTTCAAGACTATAGGCTCTGTGAAGAACTAGCCATTGGGTTGTCTCTCAAAATCTGCGATGCCCCCATCATTAACGGCTACAATTTCTACAAGACGGTGTCAACATCAACCAGACACCCCAGTTTACTTGTACATAATAGCGTTGAATTCTAATGTAATTTTTTTATTTCATTTATCATTTTTCTTTCAAATAGGATACACCTTAATGTTTCACTGTTTTATCTTTGCATTACTAAATAATAAATTGTTTGTCTTCGTGAATTATTATTTCTTTTTCTATTCATTAATTTTCCTGAGGAGCCAGCCTTGGTAACACTGTCTGAAGTTGTTACAGGGCTGAGTAAGCCTTCACAAGTGGTGACCTTGTCAGGATCAACTCTACTGAATAAAGATTCGACTCCATCTCGAATATACAATTGGAACTTCAACGTCGCATACCACAGATGGTTACCACCAGCCATGAGTAATCATTCTCTATGGTAGGACTACAGTGCAGGTATTTGAAAGATTTGGTGATTGTTATAGTCTCAATTTATTGTAAGTCAAGTCAGGCAGGATATACTAGTTAATTCTGTCACCTTTATTTTTGAGCATGAAACCTTTTGGAGGAATAGACTCTAGGGACCCGAGATTTTCCAGTGACAAGTTGTTTCGTTGAGTTCTTTATTATATCAAAGGAACTGTTGTAGGACACTTGATTTTTTGTTGGAGAGAAGATTGGATGGTCAAGGGACCCCATTCTACTTACTGTTTGCCCAGAGCTGGCATAGAACCCTCAGTTTTCATTCACACATACTGTTTAATCGAAGCAGGGATCGAACCCTCCATTTTCTTTGATGCATCTGTTTCATTTTCCCCTGGTAGTTTAAGTTATTCTTGCAAGTAAGGAGGAATACCAGTTTTGGATGAACAATGGGAGTAAGTTAGGAATAATGGGGAAAATTTTAGAAGCTTTCATCAGTGCTAAGATCCAGGAAAGAGAAAGAAAGGAGAGAGAGAACCTTGAGAGAGAGGAGAAAAAGGAGAGAGATCAAATTGAAAGAGAAAACCAAGATAGACAGTTAGAAAGAAAGAGAGAAGACAAAAAGGAGCATGATAGACTTGATCGTGAGGAGAGAGCTAAAGTACGTGAGGAACAAGCTAAAATACGTGAGGAACAAGTTAGGTTAAGAGAACTTGAGGAAAGAGCAAAAGATAGAGAAGTTGAGGAAAAAGCTAGAGAGTGTGAGGAAAAAGCTAGAGAGAATGAACTGCGAGAGAGACAGAAAGATCGCGAGCTCGAAAAATCTCGCCTTGAATTAGAGAATAAAAAGTTAACTTTTACACAACAACAATTAGAGGAAGGAGTAATTGAACATCATGCAACTAGTGCACATATTCCAACACCTAATTTACCTCCTTTCACAGAGGGTGAAGACATTACTTCATACATTATCAGGTTTGAAAATATCGCTACCCACTGTGAATGGCCTGCTGACACCTGGGCTACCAGGTTAGGAATGTTATTTTCTGGTACAGCTTTGAATATCTATGCAACTTTGTCACAGGATGTCATATGTAATTATAACCTACTGAAGAAGGCAATCCTTAAATCATATAAAAAAACCACAAATTCTTATAGGAAAGATTTCAGATATGCCACCTTACAGCATGGTCAAAACTTTCAGCAGTTACAGGTAACACTCTTTCGTTTGTTCGACTTTTGGATATAGAGCTCAGGAATTTATCACACTTATGAATCTCTTAGAGACTTTATGGTTGCTGATCAGTTCCTGACAGCTCTTCCTCACCAGATACGAACATTCATTAGAGAAGGTAACCTGATTAAAGATGAGGAAGTTGCTGAGGCCGCTGACTTGTATGCTGAGGCTCACAATTCCTATAAAGACCTAAAGGGATCGAACCCTAAGGGCAAGGGTTCACCAGATCTTAAGAAATCAAAGCCTCTAGTGGAAAGTAAACTGACGTCTTTTATTCCGGTTTGTCATTTATGTGGTGTTAAGGGACATAAAAGTCCCGATTGTCCTTCTAAGAAAGTGCAAAAAGTTGAAAGATGTTTTACAGACTGTAATGACCAGGCACCTTTCTGTTCAGAAACAGTTAATGGCAAAAAAGTCTCAGACATATTACGTGACACTGGATGTACGCACATCGTAATTTCGGACAAACTGTTCCCTTACTTTCAAACCTCCCGTGTGTCCTCTGTTCTTTCAGATTACTTGGGTCGTGAAAATACTTTCCCTACAATACGTTGTTACTTGAGAACTAAATGGTTCACCGGTTGGACTAATGCGGTACTAGCCCCAATTACTTGTTCTATAATAGTGGGTAACATTAAAGGTGTCGTTCTTCCTTCAGAGGCGGATCTTTCGTCACCACCCATGGATCTAAGTTTTCCAGCTCCTCTTCCTTGCAAGCAAGTTAAATACGCCCCTTAACAATTCCGCACCGGAAGCTGCATTGTTTCGTACTGTTCATTTGGGGGTGGAAACAGATGATACTGCTCTCGATAGTGAGGTAGCAGGATCACCTGTCCACTCGTCGGGTGAAAGTAAGGGTATTGCCTCCGGCACTCTCAATGTCTTGACTAGGGCTCAGACCATAACCCCGGCTTCTCCTACCTCCTCTTCTCCCACCGTAAGTCCTTTTATTTTTCCAGATTTTATGTCCAAGGATGACTTTGTCAATTTACAGCGCGATTGCCTGTCACTTAGGGATTGTCATAATCAAGCTTTTAACAACGAAGTTATCCATGGGAGATACGTATCTCATAAGTTTGAATATATTAACGGTATCTTATAAAAATCTGTATTTAAATCTCATTATTCAGCGATAGATTATTCCCTCCTTGTTGTTCCTAAACCATGTCGGGAGACTGTTCTTCAAATGGCTCATGATTTGCCAGTGACCGAACACTTGGCCCATCGTAAGACGTGGCATAAACTCAAGCACACTTATTTTTGGCCAAGCATGTACTCACAGGTTACAAAGAAGTATAGTTCTTGCAATAGGTGTCAGGTGCTTACTGCACAAAATACACACACTCCTAGTTCCTGTATATTTATTAAATCTAAAACTTCCCTCCTGCAGAAACGAGATTCACCACCATAGAAAAGGAATGTTTGGCCCTTGTGTGGGGTATCTCCAAACTTAAATTTTATTTACTGGGAAAAAATTCATTTTAGAAACGGTTCATCCAATTATTTCTCTGGCTGGTTAAGTCGTGACAGTCAGAAGAAGATTTGGTGCCTTACGCGACTTCCATGTGCTAGAACTTTCTCCTCACCTATTCTTCTTATACTCCTTGACTATAAGTCTTGGTATGAGGGAGTAGATAGGAGTAGTGAGCTAGTATATGGTAACGATAGTTTTATTGCCGGCTGCTTGTTAAGGTAGGGTCAGTCTAGCTCCCGCTATCCCCTCCCCCCCTTTCTCCCCACCCCGAAAGGTGATGTGTGGGGCTCCAGCCAAACAGTAATCACTTGACTCACAGCTCCCAGCACAACTCTTGGAATGACAGATCGGGTCACCTGCCAACCAACGAGAAGTGTTGAAGGAGAAGGACTTTTGCAAAAGTCCAGGCGACAGCAGACAACCCCTCATCTTTGCAGTGGCGAAGAACCTGCGTTCCTATCATCTGGACAGACTATTCAAGACTATAGACTCTGTGAAGAACTAGTCGTTGGGTTGTCTTTCAACATCTGCGACCCCCCCCCCCCCCATCATTAACGGCTACAATTTCTACAAGACGGTGTCAATATCGACCAGACACCCCAGTTTACTTGTACATAATAGCGTTGAATTCTAATGTCATTTTTCCATTTCATCTTTCATTTTTCTTTCAAACAGGATACACCTTCAGGTTTCACTGTTTCATCTTTGCATTAATAAATAATAGTGTTTATCTTTGTGAATTATTATTTCTTTTTCCATTCATTAATTTTCCTGAGGAGGAGCCAGCCTTGGTAATACTGTCTGAAGTTGTTACAGGGCTGAGTAAGCCTTCACAGTGTGTGAAGGTGGGTAGCTATTAAAGAAAAATAGGAAATGGAACACCTCTATATGAAATTGGTAGGTCATGTACTGCTGACCACGTAGCAGTGTCTGCCTGTTCATTGCCCTGTACGTCAACATGACCAGGGACCCAACAAAAAACAATATCTTTATGCTTGGTAGAGATACGGCGTAGCCAAAGTGGGATACGGAGAACTAGGGGTTGAGGTGTATCAAATTTCCATATAGCCTCTAGAGCACTAAGGGAGTCTGAGACAACCACAAATGACATAGGCATAGATGGGATACGAATAAATGCTGCAAGAATGGCGTACAATTCAGCAGTAAAAATGCTAGCTGAAGATAGTAAATGCCCTCGCAAGACACTGTCCTGAAACACTGCTGCGAATCCGACGCCGTCAGAAGATTTAGAGCCATCTGTGAACACTGAGATGGCATGAGAATGAGTGGAAGTGGTCAAGAAAAAGAGAGCGGGAAGCCACCGTAGGCAGTTGGGCTTTCGAATAAGGGAGTGAGAAAGAACAGACCCTTACAGCTGGAACTTCCCAGGGGGGTAGGGAAAAGTGAGATGCTACACGAACATATAAAGGCGGTAACTGAAGGGAAGACAAGAGCGAATGTAGGCGAAGAGAGAAGGGACGGAGCAAACATGGGCGGCAAACAAATAAATAATGTCTACTAATATCAGTGACTATTCTATAAATGGAAGGACTGCGGAGATCGTGAGAGCGCACATAGTAGCGAAGGCAATGGGCATCACGGAATGGATGGAACATTCACTTCTGCATAGAGGCTCTCAACAGGGAAAGAGCGAAAAGCACCAAGGCATAAACATAATCCTTGGTGATGAATGGAGTTAAGGCTAGAGAGAGTAGCAGGAGAGGCCGCTGAATAGATCTGGTCACCATAATCGAGTTTTGATAAAATGAGGGCTGAATGTAGGCGAAGGAGAGTTCGACGATCAGCTCCCCATGGAAGATGAGCAAGGGTTTTAAGAAGGTTCATCCGGCTGTGACAAGTTGCCTTCAGAGAGGTAATGTGAGGTTTCCAGGATAACCTATGGTCAAAGAGGAGGCCTAGAAACCTGACTGTATCACGTTCAGGGATACGGGAGCCATAGAGGTACAAAGGATGATCGGAGATGACAGAGCGTCTAGTAAAAGTAATTTGGTGAGTTTTGGTACTAGAAAATTTAAACCCATGCGTGGTGGCCCAATTGGAAACATGGTCGACCACAAGCTGGAGAGAAACTGCAATGAGGTGACAGTCAGTGCCTGCAGAAGCAATAGCGAAGTGATGACCATATATTGGATGGAAGAACAGAGGCCAAATCATTTATAGCAAGGAGAAAAAAGTGTTGTGCTCAGAACACATCCCTGAGGGACACCTTCAGCTTGGACAAAGTCCGGGGAGAGCACATTATTGACTCGAAGACGGAAATGTCTGTCAGTTAAAAAGTTCTTAAGGAAAGATGGTAGATTGCCTCGGAGGCCTAAGGAGTGGGCTTGGGCCAAAGTATTATAAGAACATAAGAACATTTATTTCCAACATAAGAACATAAGAATGGAGGAACACTGCAGAAGGCCTACTGGCCCATGCGGGGCAGGTCCTTATCAAAATGACCTCTACCTCAAGCTACCCAAGAAATAACTCCCGTACCCAATGACACCAATCAAACCCAGCCCCTCCCACTCATATATTTGTCCAATCTCTTCTTAAAGCTACCCAAGGTCCTAGCCTCTATCACCCCACTGGGAAGACTGTTCCACGCATCTACAACTCTGTTAGAAAACAAGTACTTACCTATGTCTTTTCTAAATCTAAATTAATCCAACTTAAATCCATTATTTCTGGTTCTTACCTGGTTCGACACCCTCAGTACTTTATTAATATCTCCTTTGTTTATGCCCGTCATCCACTTATACACTTCAATGATATCTCCCCTCATTCTACGCCTCTCCAGAGAGTGGAGATTTAAGGCTTTAAGTCTATCTTCATACGGGAGATTCCTTACACAGTAAATCATTTTAGTAATTTTTCTCTGTATGTTCTCTAATGAGTCTATATCCATCCTGTAGTAAGGGGACCAAAACTGAGCAGCATAATCTAAATGAGGCCTAACTAGTGATGTATAGAGCTGTAAAATAACTTTTGCACTTCTGTTACTCATACTTCTTGTTGGCGTTGTTGCGCACACTAAGGCACTGCTGTCTTGGCTTTAGATTTCTGCTCACCATGACTCCCAAGTCCTTTTCACATTCTGTATGATCAAGCTCTACTTCACCTAGGTTATAGCTTCAAGGGTTATTTTCATTACCATGGGCTAGTACCTTACACTTATCGACATTGAACTTCATCTGCCATTTTTTTAGACCAGGGCATTAATTTGTCCAAATCCTCCTGGAGTTCGTTGCTATCCTCCTGAGAGTGAATTATACGGCCTATCTTTGTATCATCAGCAAACGTACTCATGTCACTCGTAATCCCTTCATCAAGGTCATTAATGTAAATTATGAACAAGAGAGGACCTAAAACTGATCCTTGTGGAACCCCACTAGTGACTAATCCCTATTCAGATTTCACTTCATTAATGGTAACTCTCTGCTTTCTATTGGTAAGCCATGCCTCTATCCATGCTAGAACTTTACCTCCTATACCATGAGCTGCCATTTTTCTTAAGTCTCTTGTGAGGTACTCTATCGAAGGCTTTACTAAAATCCAAATAAAAAATATCATATTCCTTATCACTGTCAACTGCCTCAAATGTTCTATTGAAGAACGCCAGTAAGTTTGTCAGGCAGGAACGACCTCTCGTGAATCCATGCTGAGATTCATTTATCAAGTTTTGCTCCTCAAGGTGACTTCTAATAATGTCAGCTATAATTGATTCTAATAACTTGCCCACTATAGATGTCAGGCTTATTGGACGGTAATTTGAAGGAACGGACTTATTCCCTGATTTGAATATAGGAACCACATTAGCCAACTTCCACAACTCTGGCACAACACCGGTAAGGATGGACGCATTGAATACACTTGTTAATGGCTGACTAAGCTCCATCTTGCATTCCTTAAGTACCCTTGAAAACAACTCATCGGGTCCCGGGGACTTGTTTTGCTTCAGTTTGTCTATCTGTTTAATAACCATGTCCCTCGTGACAGAAATATTAGTTAATTTAAATTCATCAGGAACTAAATAATTGTTAATTACTGGAATCTCATTTACATCTTCCTGTGCAAAAACTGACAAAAAATACTCATTAAATAAGGAACACATTTCCAGTTCGTTATCCGTCGGCTGTCCATTCCCAATTTTCAGAGGTCCTACTTTTTCCTTCACCTTCGTCCTATACACTTGAAAGAACCCCTCTGGATTAGTCTTTGATTCATTAGCAACTCTAATTTCATAGTCACGTTTAGCCTTTCTAATCCGCTTTTTTACTTCTCTTTTAAGCTGAACATATTGGTCAGTAAGGTTAACCTCTCCTCTTCTGATGCGCCTATAAATTCCCCTTTTCTCCCCTAATAGATGCTTTAACCTACTGTTAACCCATTTGGGATCGTTATTATTAGACCTAATATCTCTCTGGGGAATGTATATGCTCTGGGCAAGGTGAACATTATTAAGAAAAAAATCATAAAAGCAGATCCCTTCATAATCATAAGTATGATCATCGTCAATAAAATCATTAGGTAGATAACCCCAATCAAGATTAGACAGATGTTCCCTAAATCCATTATAGTCGGCAGAACGGAAATCAGGGATTTTTACTGTATTATCATTATTCTTGCATTCCCAGTTAATCCTAAAAGTGATGGATTTGTGATCACTTGCGCAAAGCTCTTCAGTGATCTCCAGATTATTCACGAGTGTTTCCTTGTTTGACAAGACTAGGTCTAGCAAATTATTACCCCTGGTAGGCTCTGTTATACACTGCTTCAGAAAACAGTCCTGAACTGTTTCCATAAAGTCACTGGACTCTAGATTACCTGTCAAAGAATTCCAGTCAATTTGACTAAAGTTAAAAGTCCCCTACTATGACTATGTTATTGTGTCCAGAAGCCCTAACAATTTCGTCACAAAGAAGTCTCTCTCTCTATCGTGATCCAAGCCAGGAGGTTGGTATATTACACCTAGAATTAGTTTTTCTTGACCCTCTACAAACTCTACCCAAACAGATTCTGTGACTGTTCCATCTATTTTTATACCTGTTTTTATGCAACAATATTTTCTCGAACATATAATGCAACTTCTCCCCCCTTCCCATTACATCTATCCACATGGAACAACTTAAATCCCTGAATATTACACTCAGCAGTCATATCCCGACTCTTTAAATCATACCACGTTTCAGTTAATGCAATGATATCAAAGTTCCCAGCACATGCTACCAAACGTAGTTCATAAATTTTATTTTTTGCACTTCGACTGTTAGCATAAAATACCATCATATGTTTTTTCTTCTGCACATTTTTCCTATTCATCTTTGTTTTTACACAATTTCTGAAATTATCATTACCCAGAATTACTCCATGACAGTTACTATTAAGATTCTTAATATCAGAGCATAAGTCAATATATCCATGCTCATTATTTATCATTTCTAAACCCATACCTCTAACTAATCCTAGTTTAAAGTCCTAACAACCCCCTCAACTGAGCTAGCAAGAAAACCCACACCTGCCCTGGATAAGTGAACCCCATCCCTGGCATACATGTCATTTCGGCCATAGAAGTTGTCCCAGTTGTCAATGAATGGTACTGCATTATCCTTACAGTGTTTATACAGCCAACAATTAATACCAATTGCTCTGGACAACCATTCATTACCAACACCTCTTCTTGGCAAAATGCCACATATAACAGGGCACCCCCTTCTTCCTAATTATGTCTATAGCTGTCCTGAACGTTCTAACTAAATCCTCACTTCTACGCTTGCCTACATCATTGCCTCAAGCACTGAGGTAAATAATAGGATTGATCCCATTACCGTTCATGATGTTGCCAAGCCGGCTAACAATGTCCTCCATCCCAGCCCCAGGAAAGCAAACCCTCTGTCTCCTACTCCTGTCCTTCAAGCAGAATGCCTTATCCATGTATTTAACCTGGCTATCCCAAACAACAACAATATTCTTACCTTCCTTGGTGTCGTTCGTCGTGACGTTCCCAGTAGCCGACTCACATTCGTCAGGTAGCACGGAGAATGCATAAGATGTTTCCACAGCAGTCTCTTTCTTCTTCATCGTTTCTGTCTTTCCATTCTTCTTGATCGTCAACTTCGTTCCATGCTGTCCAGCCACTGGCCACGTTCCCTTCTTGACCTGAAGACTCAAAACAGGAGGACTACTATGAATCCTCTTGTTTTCCTCAGTCAATCGCCGTATCTCCATCTTTGCTACTCTCAATTCTTCCTTAAGCTGCTGGTAAAGTTGCTTGATGGAGGGCATCTTGGTTCAGTCCACAGAGAGCACACAAAACATTTCTTCACAGAGTCAAGTACAGGTCACTACTGAGTTAAGTACAGGTCACCACTGAGTTAAGTACTTGTCACCACGTTGTCATATGCCTTCTCAAGGCATAAAAATATGTCAATAACTGAGTGGTTATTCGCAAATGCATTAAGAACATACATATTCAAACGTAGTAAGGGGTCTATGGTAGAACGGCCCTTACAAAAGTCATATTGACGAGTGGAGAGACTGTTGTATGTCTCTAAATACCACATTAAACGTCTATTTACCAAACGTTCCATCACTTTGCAAACTGCACTGGTAAGAGCGATGGGATGATAGTGGGAGGCTTCATGTCCCGTAGTACCCGGTTTGTGGAAAGGGAGAACAATGGCAGATTTCCACAGCCGTGGACGAACTCCTTGTGACCAAATAAGATTGAAAAGGCGTAAGAGGACTGCAAGGGCTGACTGATGTAAATGTTGTAACATACGAATATGAATGTCGTCGGGCCCAGCTGTCGATGATCGGCAAGCTGAGAGTGTTGCCTCCAGTTCCTGAAGTGTAAAAGGCACATTGTACTGTTCTTCTTAGAGAGAAGAAAAGTTCAAGGGTGCTAACTCTCTGGCAGACTTTGAGGAAAGAAACGAGGGGCAGAGATGGAGCCCCAGAGAAATATGGACCAGATGATTGCCAGTTTCAATGGCAACATCTAGAGGGTTTGCTATATCAACGCCGGCAACCCGCAGAACAGGAGCCGGGTCAGGAGAATATTTTCCACTCAGTTTCCGTACTATTTTCCAGACTGCACTCATAGAGGAAGCAGAGGTGATGGTGGAGACATAATCTCGCCAGCAAGTGCGTTTAGCATCATGGATGACACGGCGAGTGATCGCACGCTTCTGCTTAAAATCAAGAAGTCTCTCAGTGGTTCCATTATACCGGTACCTGCCCCACGCAGCACGTTTCAAACGTACTGCACGAGCACAAGCAGGAGACCACCAAGGCACGCATTTCTGAGAATGCCTGTCCGAGGTTTGGGGTATAGAATGAGATGCTGCGGTTAAAACTGAGGACGAGAAGAGGTATAAAAGCTCATCAATGGAGGACGAAGAAGGAACCTCACTAAAAACAGTTAGTTGTGAGAGAAGGTCCCATTTTGCCTGATCAAATTGCCAGTGTGGGTTACGAAGAGGTGGTGAATATGAAGGGGATGTAAAAATGATTGGAAAATGATCGCTGTCATGTAAATCTGGGAGAACAGACCAGGTGAAGTCTAGTGTGGCAGAGGAAGAGCAGACTGAGAGATCGATGCAAGAGAGAGTATGAGTATGAGGATCAAAATGGGTGTGAGTACCTGTATTTAAAACATGCAGGGAGTGGGAAGCAAGAAAAACCTCTAGCTGAATGCCACGGGAATCACAGTGAGACCCCCCCCCCTCCCGAGGAAATGATGGGCATTAAAATCGCCAAGTAACAGAAGTGGTGGCGGTAATGACGAAACAAGAAAGGCAATATCCGGAATAGATAATGCTCGAGAAGGAGAGAGATACATAGAACAGAGTGTATACCACCTATGCAGGTGGATACGGGCTGCTGTGTAATGCAGCGAAGTACAAACAAATAGCTGATGGTACAGAATATCAGTGTGTAGAAGAAGGGCACTTTCATTAAAGGTCCAATCAGGAAAAGGATCCGAAGAATACAATAAATTATAGCCTGAGATTGGATAGATAACAGCAGAGTGTAATTTTGGTTCTTGTAAGCAAACACCAACAGGGAAAAAATTGGGAGAGCAACGTCTGAAGCGCACCCAAATTACCCCTGAGGCCATGATTGGCAACGATAAAGATACTAGAAATCCGCAGGTAAGGGTACTTATGGACTAGAGGGGTTAGAAAATTCCACATGAGGTGGCAGAGGAAAATGTTCAAGCAGCGAAGGAACGGTGTGCTGTGAAGAAAGGAGTTGCGCAGATGGAGAAGAAGAAAGAGAAGGAACAGAGGGTGCATCAGTGTCTATTGATGGTTTGGTCTCTGCAATATATTCAGAGATTGCTTCAAGTGTTTCGGAGTTCAGAGACGTCGTATGGGAGACAATATTGGAGATGGAAGGAGGAGGAGTTTGAGTAAAGATCGGAATTGTAATGGATTGTACCAAGGTAGGGGGGGCAAAAGGGTGGAAGGAACTGGAGAAGTGTAGGAGGGGACAGAAGAGGCAGAAACTTGGGAGGGGACAGGGGAGGAAGGCAGAGTACGAGGAGGAGGATGAACCTCCACACTTGTAACAGAGCCAGTGAAAGGAGAAAACCCAGGTACAGAGACCGAGAAGGTAAAATGTGGAGGTGGATGAAGGGAAGGAGGGGTTAAAGAAGATTTTTTGGACTTCTAAGAAGTAGAGGGACGATTGGGAGGAGGTGTCATACGAGGTCTTGTCGATACCAGAGTTTGTGAGGGAGAACACGAAGAAGTGAGAGCAGACTGAGGTTTTGAAGTAGGGACATCTGAGCCCAGGACAGCAAAATAATTAGATACAGGAGTGACTATGGGATTGGCAACTGCAGAGGAGGCCGCAGAAGATGGGACCCCAGATGTGTGGGGACGTTTTGAAACACGAGAATAAGAAACACGGGGTAGTCTCCCTTGGAGGTGGAGATGAGAAACTGCCATAGCATAAGGGAGACCTTCTGCCTCTTTGAGGCAATGGATTTCATGCTCATTTAAGTAGACCTGGCAACGGCGAGAGTATGAAGGGTTAGCCTCATGACAATTAAGGTAAGAGGGAGGTCGACTGCAAGACGTATTAGAATGGTCATCGGCACCACAAACTGGGCATTCAGCTATAGATCTGCAATATTTCGCTGGGTGACCAAAACGCCAGCAATTTCTACACTGTTGTGGTGTAGGGATCACCTCTTGAACTTGTAACCGATGTCTTGCGACATAAACAGAGGACGGGAGTTCACGGCTGTCAAAAGTTAATCGAGCCACATTGCAAGGGTATCGGCTCCGCCCGCGAGCAGGAAGGACATAAGTGTCTACTTTGAGGATTGGAAGATCCTGGAGTTCCAGCTGTTCGAGAATGTCATTGCCACATGTCTGAAAATTCTGTTGGAGTATGGTATGGGGCAGAATAACAGTACCACTACAAGAATTGAGAGAGAGATGTTTTTTTTATAGTTATAGGAGTAGTATCGATATGCAAAAGGAGAGAAAGATAATGAGTTTGGGTAGCATTCTGGACAGTGACGATGCGCATACCGCTCTTGAGAGCATGAAATGAAATATCTCTACCAACATGGCGTAGGAGCACTTTGCCAATACTATGGTCGGAAAGATAGGCAGTAGAAGAAGTCGGTCCTAAAGTAAAAAAATTAGTCCATTGTGTGGTCCGAAACTGAGTGTGGAGAGGGAGTGCATGACGTGTCGGTCTTTTCCGAGTAGAATGGGAAGGTAACGAAGCAACATCATCAGGAGATTGTCGTTGGCATTTAGAAGTGGGACCAGAGTTGGTCCGACTTGGGACGGGCTGGCAATTTGAAAATTGCCACATCGTAGAGGGAGAGGCCGGAAGCATAGTCAAAGGAGGGCAGAGGTCAGACAAATCGGAGGAGTCAGTCGAGACCCCAGCACCTGAAGCTGGTGATGAAACAGCACCAGGAAGAGGTATAGGGGCATCAGGAGTGTCCAAAGAGTGGTCAAAAAACGAGGCAGGGTCAGAACGGGGTGCGGTATAAGTAAGGGGCCCGGGGGTAGCAGGTTCATGGGTTAGGGCTTCCATGGTTAGGTTACTTCTTTCATTTTGTTTTTAAGAAAAAACAGACAGAAGAAAATAAAAACAAAAAAGAAAAAGAAAAAGGGGGAATGGGGAGGAATAGTTCCTAGGAGGAATGAATGGGCCAGAAATTACCCTCCACACCGAAGAGGACCTCAACACTGCAAGTAGTGCAGATGTGGCATGGAACCCGTGCCATACCCTACCCTTCATGCCAGTAAACCAGCAATCCAAGATAGCAACCTCACATCTGTCGAGCTACCTCGGTGGACAAAAGAGAGGATGGCCGGATATCTGCTACCTCCTTTGGCCACCACCCCCAGAATGCAAAAGGCAGCCTCCAGAGATACACCCATCGCCCGAAAGACACCCAAAGCCACCCCCGGGAAGACCGGGAAGACCGGGAAGACCGGAGAGGGAACGGGATATCCCCAGGCGATCCAGATTCCATGGCAAACTACACCACTGCCAAGAACCTCAATGGAATGGGATTCACTCCAGTACCCTTCCCCTACCTAGGAACCAGTAGGCCTGTGGAAAGAATCCCAAAGGCCAAAAAGAGGAAGGGAATAAGGGAGGGAAGCGGGGGAGGAGGAGGAAAGGAAAATGGGAGGATGGTGAAGATGTGATAGGGAAGTGGGGATTGGGGGGTAATTAGGTTTGGTCTGAGGAAGGAGACCAACAGGTCTAATTCCTCAGACCAAGAGCCTCTTCACCACGCCAAGGAGCCCCCCTTGAAGAAGAAGTTCATTTTAAAAGAAAGGTAATGAAAGGGATTAGGAAAGAGTAACACGACTGTGAAATTTAAGTAGCCAGATATTCAAAACAAAACCAAGAGTGTTCCTACAAGTGTATAGAATGTTTTAGCTGGGTTTAGGGTACTCTGGTAACTTGCGGGGTAAATGTGAGGAAGGTTGAAGTATATTGCCATAGACTAGTTTCTTCTTTACTGGAGAAATGTAGGTTCACAGCAGCACTGTGAGTTGAGCTGAAGCCAGTCCGGGAGGGAAGTTGCTAACAGCAGGGCAGACGGTCAAGGAGTAAGAGAGAGGCAAGGCAGTATGGGCCTACCTCGATGCCTGACCTCTGGAAGGAACTTTAGCAACTAGGCCTATAACAACTCGCTGTAGTAGGGAATAAAAGAGCTAGGCATGTAGGCTTACTGTCTACATTTTGCTCGGCCATGCGCCTCGGGTTGTCTCGATACAACACAGGTGGGCAGGGCAGAAAAAATAAATTTGCCCATGGGACTGGCTTGGGCATACCCCTACATACATGATAAATTATTTTTAGCAGTCCTCTCTTCCATGTGGAAGAGAAAATAGCGTGCTCGTCAGTGTAGTGGAGGATGGGGTCATGGGACGTCAGCAATGGAGCATAAATCCTCTTATAAACAGGTTGTTCACAAGGCTGCACTAGCCATGAAGCTGGTCTACACATGAAGGGACATTGAACCATCTACACATCTCTAAACAATGACTGGTAGTAGCACTACTTAGGGTGTGACAGGTGACATAATAGGGCGGCACTGTCCTGGCCTATGATACAGACCATATAAAACACGCTGCATGCAACATACTTGCATTTACATTACATATAAAGGAAATATTATAACAATACTATGGGTATCCTTAGAAAAAACATAATATATATATATATATATATATATATATATATATATATATATATATATATATATATATATATATATATATATATATTTATTTATATATATATATATATATATATGCAAGGTGTAGTCCACCCCACTACTTGGACTAACTATGCAGTGTATGAGCATTGATGGCCATTTCAGCAAGAAGACAGTGTAGTCAGCATAGGAGTCAGACAAGTCAACAGGTGTGTCAATGTCACAGAAATGTACTACTGTCCTGTGTCTAAAACCATAGGGATGTGGCTAGACAGAACTGTCATTGGTCGTAGTAGCAGAGAGAAGAGAATTAGACAGGTTGTCGCTAACATCAGTCTCGTTGTGGCAATGCAACACTCATTCCTCCAACTTAGTCTCGGCTTGCACATTGTCAATGTACTTCATGTGGTCAAGGTGCACTTCTTTGGTTGTTCTTGTGGCAATCTCTCTCACCTCGAACTTGCCATGGAGCTGTCTGAGGACTCTATAACTACCAACAAATTAGTGAACTCGCTTACGCATACCAGCGGTTTGCGTAGGATTCTGCAGTATTATTTTGCAACCTAATACAACCTTACTCACCTTAGCATTACAGTCAGATGTAAACTTATTTGTTCCTATCTGCTGTTCAAAGAGTTTAGAGTACTCTGCAATTTGGAATGACCTCGTCCCAAGTAGTACAACTCGACTGATTTTGCGATTCATACGTTCCGCAAGGTCGTTACTCGCAGGATGGCATGGAGCTACGGGCGCTTGGAAAATGTCAAATCTAGAGCGAAGATCCTGCACTGCGGCATTTATGAGCTCCGACCCATTATCTGACCAAAGGACACATGGGCAAGTATGATGGAGAACATGTTCTCAGAAACCATTGACAACAGTCTAGGCAGTTTTATCAGGGATGGGTGCTAGCTCACAGTACCGTGTCATGTTCTCCACCATTACAAGCAGGTGTTTGTTTCCCTTCTCCAAGGTCGAGAAGTTAATCAACAGGTCGACAGAAGTACTCTCCCAGGGCTCCTTTGTAATGGGATACTTGAGAATGGGATTAGTACCAGTGACGGTTCCTTTGTGATGAAGGGAGATAGCACACTTATACTTTGTAGAATCTGCTGCCATCTTAGACAAGAAGTATTTCATTCTTACCTGTGTGACACTGTGAATCAGCTTCAGAGTTGCTGTTAATAGGGATTCGGGTATCAGCAACTGATGTATGTTTCTGCCAGGATCTGTCAGCTTTGCCACACGGTACAGCACACCTTGGGTGACAACTAATTCCCTCAGTGGTACAGGTGACTTTGGGGGGATGAGAAGAGGCAAAAATGCTGATTTTTTTTCTAATTATCCTATTTAATAAAATTTTTACTGTGCTATAATGGTTTTGTAACCTACACACTGTAATTATAATGAAGTCTCCCTTGAAAATAAAAGAGATAAAAATAATTATTGCCTGTTTTATGAGATATTTTTCGAAATGCTTTTTGCAAAACTGGTTAATAGACAATGTTCAAGTTGACTTTACATGAAAGATAAAGGACACAATAGTTGCATAGTAATGAGGTTTTACCATTGTCAATATCTCGTCTTTTAAAAAATGATGATTTAGTTTTTATAATTTTTAATAAT